>LR738709.1:187773833-187852547 GCA_902687465.1 Secale cereale
CCCCCCCCCCCCCCCCTTGACGCCTGGACGCTCTGGAAGACGCCACGCACCCACCCAGGCCCCTCTCACTCTCTCTCGTCCTCACCCCCTCCTCTGCTCTCTCCCCCGCTCGGACCCGAGCGCGCAATCGCCGCCGCTCGCTGTTGCCGCAGCCACCGCCTCCCCCTCGGCCTCTTTCCGTGCCTGCGAGCTCCGCCCCATCGTCCTCGTCCTCTCCCTCAAGCTACCAGATGCCGGACGCATCGTATCGTCTTCATCGCCATCGTCTTCACCTACAACTGTCGAAGATCCCCTCCGCCGCCCTTCTCGCTCCGGCCCTCCTCCAAGCTCGCCGTCTGCACCGTTGCATCCACCGTGAGCTGCTGCTCCTTCCTCCCCTCTCCGTTCCTTCCTTCACGCTTAGATCCATCCGAGGAGGTGGGCTTGGAATCCTGCGCACATCGTTTGGGGTCGTGAGCGACACCCCGGCCGGATCTCCTTGCGGATGGAACCCGAATAGGCGATAAACCTGGACTAGAGTCTTGTGTGGTTAGTCAGGTCATGGCCGACACCCTCGCCAGGCTTTCGCTTGAAGGTTGGTGAGATACACGACATGTACATGGCGGTAAGTGGCGAGAGCATGTGTGAAGAAGTACACCCCTACAGGGTTAACATGATCTATTCGAATAGCCGGGTCCACAGTTATGGACTTCTTGGATGCTTATGTGGTACATAGACAACTTGAAGTGGATACTCTAAAATACTCAAGACAAGTGTAAGTGCTATGGATGGCCTTCTCGTAGGGAGACGGGGATGAATCCATAGTGGTCTATTGTGTGGTGCTTAGTGGACTCATGTGCGCCACCTCAAAAGAGTTACAAGCAGTCGTAGTATAGGATAGCCACTGAGTCAAAGCTGTCTTGCTGCAACAAAACCCCACTTTGCCTTCTTGATACAAGTGCATGTATGATAGGATCTGATGTAAGTCTTGCTGAGTACCTTTTTACTCATGTTTGCTTAACTTAGGTTGTGCAGATGAGACTTCTGTCTCGCTAGTCGTTCTGCTTGGACTTCGACAAGTGGCTTGTTACCTCAGCTACGATCTTGTACGAGTGTTGTAGATTGTCAGGCTCTTTAGTCTTTTACATTTGTAGTTGTCTATACTCAGACATGTTATGCTTCTGTGTGTTGCTTGTATGCTCTGAATGTTGGCTCATGACACCCATGCCTGTAATATCTGTCTCCTCGGAGCCTAATGAATAAATACTTTGTTTCATAGAGTCTTGTTGTGATGCCATGTTGTATTTACATATATTGAGCATATTATGTGTATGTTGTTGAAACTCTTGATATATGTGGGATCCGACAACCTAGTTGTTACTTCTTGGTAGCCTCTCTTATGGGGAAATGTCTCCTAGTGCTTCCACTGAGCCATGGTAGCTTGCTACTGCTCCAGAACACTTAGGCTGGCCGGCATATGTCCTTCTTCGTTCCTGTGTCTGTCCCTTTGGCGAAATGTCACGCGTTGTTCCTTTAAATCCTTGTAGCTTGCTATGACTTGGGTTCATACGTTGATGACCGACACGTTCGTTGCTGGGTCATGTATGCATATCCCTGTAAGTTAGTGCCACGTTGGGTTTATAACTAGTCATGTCAGCCCGGGTTCTCTGTCTTATGGATGCTAGCGACACTATCATATACGTGAGCCAAAATGCGCAAACGGCCCCGTGGGAATACTGTGCGTGAGGCCGCAAAGTGATATGACGTGTTACGTGCTAGAAGCTGTCGGGACCCCGATCCTAAGTCACATCGGTCTAGCATGTAACACGTCATATCACTTCGCGGCCTCACGCACGGTATTCCCACGGGTGCCACCTTACCTGGCCCGGGACTGTTTGCGCATTTTGGCTCACGCATATGATAGTGTTGCTAGCATCCATATGACAGAGAACCCGGGCCGACATGACTAGTTATAAACAAAAAGTGGCGCTAAATTACAGAGACAGGCATACATGACCCAGCAACGAACGTGTCAGTCATCAATGTATGAACCCAAGTCGTAGCAAGCTACAAGGACTTAAAGGAACAACGCGTGACATTTCTCCTAAGGGACAGACACAGGAACGAAGAAGGACACATGCCGGCCAGCCTAAGTGTTCCGAAGTAGTAGCAAGCTACTAGGGCTCAGTGGAAGCACTAGGAGACATTTCCCCGTAATATAGGCTACGAAGGGTAAACAACTAGGTGTCAGATCCCACACATAGCCATACACATTACACATACGCATAACACGCAAGTATGTGCTGTACAACATGGCATCACAACATAACTTAACAACTCATATAGATAAAGGCCCAAAAGAGCCATCATAGCATTTATTACAAACAATGGGTCTCATGACCCAACATCCAGAGCATATAGGCAACGGAAGCATAACATGTCTGAGCACAGACAACTACAAATGAAAAAGGCTGAGAAGCCTGACTATCTACAAGACCCTCCCAAGGGCACAAGATCGTAGCTGAGGTAACAAGCTAAGCATCGAAGTCCACGCGGAACTACTAGTGAGACTGAAGTCTCCTCTGAAAAAACAAAAATTTAGCAAGCGTGAGTACAAAGGTACTCAGCAAGACTTACATCAGAACTAGCTACATATGCATCAGTATGAAAAAAAGGGAGTGGTGGAGTTTGACTGCAGCAAGCCAGCTTTGACTCGGTAGCTATCCTGAACTACGACTCCAAGTAACTCTTTTTGAGGTGGCGCACACGAGTACATATAATCACCAATCAATACACCACTATGGATCCGCTCCCGTCTCCCTACGAGAAGGCCATCCGTAGCACACACGTTTATCTTGCGCATTTTAGAGTATCCACTATCACTTGTCTATGACCTGTAAAGGCAACCCAGAAGGCCATCCATAGCACTTCTTCACACATGTTTCCACCATTTAGCATCTGCACACGACATGTGCTCGGCAAACTTCAAGCGAAAGCCGATGTGGGTGTAGACCACGACCTGACTAACCACACAAGTCCCTAGTCCAGGTTTATCGCCTATTCAGGTTCCGTCCGAAGGGAGTCTGGCCAAGGTTTCCACTTACGGCCCCGAACGATGTGTACAGGGTTCTCGAGACACTGAACGGGCGACTCGGTACACCATGCCACGTACCTACCGCATCACAGACCACCCCTAGGGTCAGCGCGGCGCACGGTCTCCAGTATGCTACAAACACCAGAAACTAATTGCACCTCCTGGACAGAGGACAAGGGCAGTTAATAAGTCGAGCGGGGTCATATTTCAGGGCCCAACGTGTGGTAGTAGTTGTTCATGGAACAACAAACACATAACTCAGTTCGTGAGGACGGTTTCAAAAAGACAACCCACCATGTACTCCTACATAGCCTCTCATCGCTACCTTTACCAAATCATGCTCACACACATTGCTCTGAACAGTACGACATGTTCACCACCTTCCAATTCATCCCCAATGAAGGAAACCTGACACAACTCTAAGCAATAGCAGGCATAACCAGAAAGCATGAATGAGTAGGCACATCATGGCTCAAACAACTCCTACTCATCCTAGTGGGTTTCAACTATTTACTGTGACAATGATAGGTCATGCACAGGAAAAGTGGTTTAGCTACCGCATCAAATAGCAATTGAATCGTTGTTGTCCTAATGAAGTAAAAGAGAGCAAGAGAAAGAGAGTGGTATTGTATCAGAATGCTCAATGGGGTTTTGCTTGCCTGGCACTTCTGAAGATAGTATAGCTCTTCATCGGTGTCATCGATCTCATCGTCGGAACAACATCTACTGAGGGGGAACAACACCGGTAAACAGAGAAGGAACACAATCAATGCAATGCAACAGTATCATGCATGATCATGACATGGCAATATGCTATTGATTGAGCTAATGCAACTAGAAACCATATTAAATGAAGTTGGTTTGAATTAAAGATTCATATTCAAAGAACATATGTGACTATTCAAATGCCATTTATTCAAATTGTCCTATAAAAGTGTGCACCATTTTTGGCAGAGGTGCTAGACCAATTCAAAAATCATGAACATTTTCAAAGTCACTTTGGGTAAATGAAAATATTTTTAGGTCGAACCTAGTTGAGTTCTTTTGGTGCTAGGGTTTATTCAAACCCCATTTCAAGTTTGTGAGAGGATTAAACATGATGACATGATGATCAATCAAAGACAAGCAAGGACTGATCTAGGGATGTGACAGATGGTTTCTCTATTTATAGAAATTTTTGGCATCGGTCTCACGTCTGGATGGGCCTCGAGGTGAGCACAACCCATCGGGGCACGGGCAAGGGCCCAGGCGCGCCCCTGTGTCTTGTGCCCTGCTCCTTCACCTTCTGGTCCTTCCACGAAGCTTCGGGGTCTCTTTTGTTCCAAAAAAAATCGTCAAAAAGTTTCAGCTCATTTCGAGAATTTCATTTCTGCACAAAAAACAACATGACGGTAGTTGTGCTGAAAACAGCGTCAGTTCGGGTTAGTTCCAGGCCACCCTCTTCAACGTGTACTATGTATATAATCCTACTGTACGTAACAAAAACCAAAAAATGACCATCCTTGTTGGTCAAATTAACCTCTCTCACTGCATGTCATAGTGTCGGATGGCGACCTCGCGGGCCCAACGAGAGTGTCACACGCGAGTGAGTGTCCAAGGACCACCGCGAGCATGTCGCCCAAAGATGCATGTCAAACATTTTCTCGAGCGAACATGCAACCAAAGGACTTTAGTGTTAAAAATTCAAAAAAGATAAAATTTGTCTATTTTTATACGTTGATTGATTTCCCAGGGATTTAATGTGCAAAAATCAAATTTGATCTACATGAGACCCGTGATAGTGCACGAAAATGAATAGGAAAATCGTGTGTGTACGTGTCCCTGGTTGCATGTTTAGTCCACATGCAAGAAATTTCTAATATCGAGAATCTTGATTTTAACATACGGTAAATTGAAAAGTAAGTTGAAATTCATGAAACTTATCATGGTGTCATATGGACACCAATATACTGTGATATTAATATTATTTTCAAATTACAGACAGGAAATTATTAATAATTATCAACCAATGTCACAAAATGGACTCTTTATTGGAACCGTGTGCGTTAGGCCAACAATGTATGTGTCGTGCTTCGGTTAAGCAATAAAGCGGCTGAATTAAATACCCAAAAATAAAAAATCAATATAATATGTGTCCCGCATGCGTCTCGTGTGCCGCACGAGCATGCGTGAGTTGACGAGACGCATGCTAGCAGTCCGCCGCACAGGCAGCCCGGGAGGCTGAGGCATGCATGTGTCTGCTACGCACTCACCATGGGGCATGCTAGTAGCTATGGGAAATGATAGTAGGCATGCTAGCAGTCTGTTGCCTAGGCTCACCGGGAAGCGAGCCAGCCCTTTGACCGTCGCCCACCTCACTCCCACTGCTCCATATTAATGGCGCGCCCGATCCGCTGGTCATAATAGGCGACCGCACACCCCGTCAACAGTTGTCACCGCCACGTGGAGTGTATTAGGATTTTGCCAAAGCGCACCATCAGTGGGAGTGCGACGTCGGGGCTGGTGAAGCACCTGCACAACAGATGAAGGTAGGCGCAGAGGTTTCTGTCACCGCCAACGAGGTCTCGCGTGGGCATCGGCGCGAGATTGACTTCTTCACCATCGCCATGCCTCCCCAGCTAGAGGCGAAGGTCCACAGCTACTCTCGCAACGACTCTGACTCCGACAGAAAACAGGTTAGTCTCCCGCCCCTTCCCTTCTGTTCGGAATAGAAATCCTTGGTTATGTTCACCCAGTCCATGAAATCAGAGTAAAATTTGTTAGATCATTGAAGTGTATTGATTGTATGAATGGTATCTATGGTTAGTGATTAATTGTTTGTTTTGTACAAATGATTTTTTGCTAATAATCCGACCAGGGTTAGCATACGTGCAAATAATTCATAGCCAGATCTTGAGAATGGATTTTGAATGTCCTACGTATATGTTTGTGCCTTTTCTTTCTTCCAGATCATGAGAATTGATTTTGAATGTCCTACATTTATGTTTCTGCCTTTTTTTCCTTCTAGATAGCTATGTACACAGATGAGGCTCCGACCAGCGTTGCCGCTGGCTGTAGATCCTGCACACGGAAGCACTGGTAGAAGCGGCCATGCCCCTGGATCCGAGGAACCCGTAGAATATCAGGCGGACTGCACCAGCGATCTCCCAGATGCCATCCTTGGGGAGATCATCTTCCTTCTCCCCACCAAGGATGGTTGCCGCACACAGGTCCTCGCATCTCGATGGCGCAATCAGTGGCGCGCCGCGCCTCTTTATCTTGGCTGTCGTCGGCTATCTGCTGTTCATGAATTTTGAAATCCACGGAGCCATCATCTCCTCCCACCAGGGATCCGTTCAACACATAATCACCCCGACATTCTGCCTGCTGCACATACCTTGCACGATGGATGCCTGGCTGACATCCCGTCAATTTGGAAAACTCCAGCATCTTGAGTTCTAACATTACTATGCAAATAGCTTTCCACCAAGCATTGTAGCTGTGCCCTCACCACCTATGTCCATCTCATGGTTTTCCTCCTCTCTCCACACTGCCACCCTGGCCTAGTGTCATCTACCAGCAAATCTGGTACAAATGCTTCAACTCCCACTGCTAAAAAAACTCACACTTGTGGTGGTCGATCTGTCGGAGGCCGCATTGCACAACATCATGCACTCATGTTGCCCTGCCCTGGAGCGCTTTTTGCTTCTTATTTCAAAAATAAATCCATATTCATTGTCTCCAAATAAAGTTGCCTCACCTTGTAAGCATTGGAATTTGCTTTAAAGGAGAGGAGCTCATCATAAACACGCCCCTTCACTCCAAAGGCTGCTCCTTGATTACCGTTATCGGCTTGCTGCGAAGCTTTCCGTGTCTGGAGAATTTTTATATAGAGGTGGTGACGTCAAGCACATTGATATACTTTACTAGAACTAACCATTCAGCTGTACTATTTTTTTGGAAATTAATTGTTTCCAGTCTTCATTTCTATTTAGGCTAAAGGATATGGACAAAAAGGTATAACCAATCGGTGGCATAAGAAGCACCGGAATTTTCTCAGTTCTCATGTCATTCGTTTGAGGACAATAACGACAGAAGGATATGCATCCAACTTTGCAAACATTAATTTTGTCACATTCTTCCTGTTGAATGCGAGAGTACTATTGTCCATGAGGTTTAAGTTTTTCAACAAAAACATTCTCACAGGTTGTCGGTGTACTAAGGTAGGGGTACCTCAGTACCCCAACTTGTGCACGGGCAGTTGCAGCTTCCCGTGGTAGGGTTTACCACGCGCTCGCCGGAGACCTTCCTGCTCCATATCAAGCCATTCAAAAACAAAGTATGCAGAACAGAAGATCGAGACCCCGGCAAGTAGAGCTTGCCGGGAAGGCCGTACCAGGCTCAAGATTACCTCACTAGCATAAGGCCCTGGCAAGAGGAGCTTGCCAGGAAGACTAGAAGATTTCATCATAGAAGACCCGGCGAGGGCCCGGGGAGCGACAAGCTTCAGAGCCCGGCAAGCTCCCGGGCCCGGCAAGATCAAGACCCCGGCAAGGTGCTTGCCGGGAAGGCTGCGCTGTGTGCCCGCGCTCCAGCTCATCGGCCCACGCGTCGCCCTGGGGCCTATCCAGGGACGCGTGGCGGATGGCTGTGCAGCCTGGGGGACACGGTGGCACTCCACGGTGGTGGATCCATCGCCGTGGCAGACGGAGACGCAAGGGCGGGAGCTTTTGGGGTCGACGGCGACGGGCATTGAATGCCCTTGTCCCCCACTGTCAAAGTAGGTAGCGACCACTGTTCATGCACTGTAGCTCCACTGTTCCCGCACTGTTACAACTACCACCTCTTTTACGTTTTTACCCCTTTCTCCTACGTTGACACCTGTCGGTGACCCCTTGCACTATAAAAGGAGGCCCATGCACAACGTGGAGGGGGTTCGGAACCTAGATCACTCGTACGCTCGGTGTAGCTGCTTCTTCAAGCTCCTGAGCTCTCCAACTCAATAGACAACCAAGCAGGAGTAGGGTTTTACGCGTCTACCGCGGCCCGAACCTGGGTAAAACTGCCCGCGTGCTCGCTACGATCTGCTCTTCGTGCTCCCTCCGCCCTCGTACCGCACAGACAAGGGGCTCCGGTCCCATAGGTGTTCGTGGCGGACAGTTTCCCCCGACATCTTTGGCGCGCCAGGTAGGGGGCGTCGAGGTTGTGCGAACCAGATCCGGCGTTCGCGCGGGCGCATTTTACATCAACCTCTCCAGTTCCATCAGCAACTTCATCAACAACAGCTCCATGGCCCCGAAGAAGAAGGCTTCGGAGGTCGGAGGCCCGTCTGCATCTCATCCGCCACCACCAGAGCCAACGGTTGGCGGGGGAGACGCCGTCGGAAGGGTGGTCACCGGCGAGGACACTCACGGCGCCACCAGGTCCAAGAACAGGACGGACGACCGAACCTCGGTCTCCGTGGACGCGCCGCGTCCGTCTCAGCACACGACGACCCAGCAGCGCCATACCACAGGAGGTGGTATCCGCTTGCTGGGGCAAGGCCAAACCGGAGGCTCGCGGGACGCCCCGGACCCCCGTCCGGGCACAAGCAAAGCGAAGGCGCCGGCACGGGACCCCGTTCCTTCTAACGTCGTTAGAAGTCCGAGCGTATCCCGCTCCTCGCACCGCTCGCCCGCGTTCCCCTCCACTCCAGCAGAAGCGCTCGCAAGAGCGCAACTGCTCCTCGACTTCCCTCCAGCGGCAGACAAGGCCGAAGACTGGAGGGCCACCATCCAGAGCCTGATAGCCTTCGCCAACAACGATTCTCCACAGCAGCCGTCAGCCTCGCGGCCGCGGCAAGCTGAGAAGACGAAGGCCGACGGCGACAACACCGCCGGGGGTGCGACAAGCGCGCACTCCCCGCAGCGAAAGCAGAAGACGCCGCCCCGCCGGAACAACGCTGACGATGGCTCCACAGCCTCGTCGGATCCGCGGGCCCGTCGGGACCAGCGCCAGGTCCTCGACGACCGGCAACAAGAAGACGCTCGAACCAGAATCGAGCGCCGCCGAGAAGCTCGGCGACAATCAGACCGGAGGGCTGAGGACGCTGTCGACGCGCGCGCGCCCGGTGAACCAGGCGACTTGCCGTACGCGGCAGGTTGCCCTGCGTTCACTCGTGAGCTGCGGCGCGTCCAGTGGCCCAGCATGAAGAATTTCAAGCCCGACGTACCGGAGAAGTACGACGGCAAAACGCACCCCTCGGAATTCCTCAGCGTCTACACCATCGCAGTGCAAGCTGCCGGGGGGCGCGACGAGAAGATCTTGGCAAACTACTTCCCGCTCGTGCTTAAGCCGAACGTCCGTTCGTGGCTTATGCACTTGCAGGAAGGTTCCATCTCTTCGTGGGCCGACCTTTGCCACCAGTTTGTTGGCGCCTTCACCGGCGGCCACAAACCCCACGGCCAGGAGAGCGATCTCCACATTCTGGCCCAGAAGGAAGGAGAAACCCTGCACAAGTACATCCAACGCTTCAGCCGTGTGCAGCACAACATGCCTGATGTCCACCCTGCCGCGGTTATCAGCGCGTTCCACCAGAACGTGCGTAACCGCCGCATGCGTGAAGAAATGGCGGTGACCAAAATTCGGGATGTCAGCGAACTCTATGCTCTGGCTGACAAGTGCGCACGCGCAGAAGAGGGGAGGAGACTCCCCGGGGAGGATGCTGGCGCAGGAGGAAGCGACAGCGACGACGCCGCCCCGGCAAAGAAGAGCCGGCGGCGAAATAACAGAAGGAAGGGCAAGAAAGAGGTGCTTGCCGTCGAGAAGTCCGGCAAGGAGGCCCCCGCCAAGCAAACACAGGCTGGCGGCTCCGGCAAGGAGCCCGCCCCTGTAGCGGCGGCCGACAAGCAGGACGGCTCCGACAAGCAATACTGTAAGATCCACCGCACCAAGGGTCACGACCTCTCCAACTGCAAGTGCGTTGAGTATCTCGTCGAGCAGCAGAAGGCCGAGTACGAGAGGCGCGACAAGGAGAAGGCCCAAGGTGGCGGGGAAGAACCAAGCAAGAAGCGGCCGTTCAACGGCCGGGGAGGACGCCGCGGCAAGGCCAAGCAGCGGCAAGGAGACCGACCTCCCCGGGGCCGCGACAAGGACGAAGACGACGACGAAGACATGGAGGACGAGGATAACAGCGAGCAGGAGTTCCAGAAGGCCATGGAGGTCCTGTGCGTGGACGGTGGCGCCTCTCTGCACACCTCCCACCGCTAACTAAAGCAGTGGGTGCGTGAGGTGAATGCAGCAGAGCCGCCCGTGGAGTCGCGCAGGCTCCTCAAATGGTCCAGCACGCCCATCATTTTTGATCTTGAGGATCACCCTGACCGCACCACTGCGGTCGGGTGTTTGCCGATGCTGGTCTCACCCACCATCCGCAACCTCAAGGTCACCAAAATGTTGGTTGACGGCGGGGCCGGGCTGAACTTGATCTCCTCTGCTGTGATCAAGAAACTCCAGATTCCGGATGGCGAGCTCGAAGAAACCGGTTCTTTCCAAGGAATCAACCCGGGAAGGAGCAAGCCCAAGGGAAAGATCACTCTGCTGGTGACCTTTGGCGGGGAGCTCAACTTCAGAACTGAGCGCATCACTTTCGACGTCGCCGATATTCCGTTGCCCTACAATGGAATACTCGGCCGTCCCGCCCTCGCCAAGTTCATGGCAGCTTCCCATTATGCTTACAACGTACTCAAGATGCCGGGGCCGATAAGCGTCATCACTGTCCACGGCGACAAGAAGGATGCGCTTGTCTGCGCCGACAAGATCTACCGGGATGCGGCAGCTGCGGCCGAGAAGGATACTCTTGCCGCTGAAGCTCCCGGGGGGAAGAAGACGAAGACCAAGTCCGGCAAGTGCTCTGGGACCCACTCCGGCAACCGCACCTCTTCGGAGTGCTGCGCTGCCGTCGAGGACGTTCCATCGAGCTCCACCGGCAAGAGTAAGAAAGGAATGGCCGCTCCTCCGGCAACCAAGAAAGTGTCTGCCAAGGAGGACGGCACTGGTGGTACCTTCACCATCAGTGCCACGCTTGACAGCAAATAGGAAAGCGCGCTCGTTGCCTTCCTGCGGGCGAATGTCGATGTGTTTGCCTGGCAACCATCTGACATCCCCGGTGTTCCCAGGAAGGTAATTGAGCACAAGCTTGCTGTCTCTCCTCATGCGCGGCCCATCAAGCAGAAAGTGAGGAAGCAAGCCGTGGAGCGCCAAGAATTCATCAACGAAGAGATCAAGAAGCTAGAAGCAGCAGGCCTAGTTAGAGGTGTGATCCATCCGACGTGGTTGGCGAACCCAGTCGTCGTGCGCAAGGCCAATGGGAAATGGAGACTGTGTATAGACTTCACCGATGTGAATAAAGCATGTCCCAAGGATCCATTCCCTTTGCCGCGCATTGACCAGATCGTTGACTCCACTGCCGGATGTGAGCTACTCTGTTTTCTTGATGCATACTCAGGCTATCATCAGATCTTTATGGCCAAAGAGGATGAGGAGAAGACTGCATTTATCACTCCATGTGGCACTTATTGCTTCATACGCATGCCGTTTGGATTGAAGAATGCAGGCTCAACGTTTGCAAGGGTAGTATACACTGCTTTTGAGCCACAGATCCACAGAAATGTAGAGGCTTACATGGATGACATCGTGGTGAAGAGCAAGAGCAAGGAAACCCTGATCCAGGATTTGGAGGAGACATTTCAGAACCTGCGCAGAATACAGCTCAAGTTGAACCCCGAGAAGTGCGTCTTTGGAGTCCCCTCCGGCAAGCTTCTCGGGTTCTTTGTATCGCAGAGGGGGATTGAAGCCAACCCCGACAAGATTAAAGCCATTGAGCAGATAGAGGCCCCGAAGCGCGTCAAGGATGTCAGAAGGCTTGCAGGTTGTGTGGCTGCCCTCAGTAGGTTCATTTCGAAGTCTGCAGAACGCGCCCTACCTTTCTTCAAAATCTTGAAGAAGGCAGGTCCCATGAAGTGGACTCCGGAAGCGGAGGCTGCGCTGCAGGATTTGAAACGGTACCTGTCCTCCACTCCAATACTTGTCGCACCTAGACCACAGGAAAAGTTGTTGCTATACCTAGCGGCAACCAACCAAGTGGTTAGTGCTGCGTTAGTAGCGGAGAGGGAGTCCGACGAGGAGTCAGCACCACCGGCAAGTGAATCCAGCGACAAGCAGGGGGCTGCTCCGGCAAGCTCTGGCCCCGACAAGGACAACCCTGTGCAGGAACAGGATGAGGTGCGGAAGAAGATGGTGCAGCGCCCAGTGTATTTTGCAAAAGTTGCTTTTCGGCCTCCTCATGGCCTCGAGAAAGCTGTGCCACTACTTTCAAGCCCATGAGATAACAGTGGTCACTCGCTTTCCGCTGAAGAGGATATTGCACAACCCAGAAGCAACAGGCAGGATCGTTGAGTGGGCACTGGAGCTGTCAAGCTTTGGACTCAAATTTGAAAGTACTTCAACCATACAGAGCCGAGCTTTGGCAGAATTCATAGCTGAGTGGACCCCAACGCCCGATGAAGAAGTCCAAGAAACAAGTACACCCGTACAAGAAGCGACAAGTGAATGGGTAATGTATTTTGATGGTGCCTTCTCGCTGCAAGGCGCCGGTGCCGGCGTGGTGCTCATCGCGCCCACCGGAGAGCACCTCAAATATGTTATCCAGATGCACTTTCCCAGGGAGCAAGCGACAAATAACACTGCAGAATATGAAGGCTTGCTTGCCGGCCTCAGGATTGTGGCCGAACTTGGGATCAGGAAGCTGATTGTACGGGGAGATTCTCAGTTGGTGGTCCGGCAAGTTAACAAGAGCTATCAAAGCCCTTTGATGGAAGCTTATGTCGATGAAGTGAGGAAGCTTGAGGAGCACTTTGAAGGTTTGCAAATGGAGCACGTCCCGAGAGCTCAGAATGAAATTGCAGATGGCCTTTCAAAGTGTGCTTCGATGAAGTTACCTGTGGAACCAGGGACCTTCTTGCTCAAGCTGACTCAACCATCCGTTACACCATCAATTGGGCAATCCAAGAAGAGAAAGTTGATCTCCGGCGACTACTTGCCGGCGGATCTTCCTGAAACCGCCGCCAAGGTCCCCAAGATCAACAACAACGCTGAGGAACAGTTTGCTCCTGCAGATCCTCGGGTCTGTACAGTTGAAGCAAGCGTTCCCGACAAGCCTCGCTCCGACGAGCTTGCCGGGGGGCCTTCAGCTCCGGCGGAACCAGTGGTCCTCGCCGTAGAAGCTGAGGTTCCCGCAGCGGCCCTCGAGCCCTTAGTCCTTGCCGTTGAGCCCCAAGCTCCGGCATGGGCACAGCAGATCGTCCGTTTCCTTCAAACTGGAGAACTTCCCGACGACCCAGAAGAAATAGAGAAGATAACCAGGCAGTCAAGTATGTATCAGTTCGTGGATAACGAGCTGTACAGAAGAAGACTCAATGGTGTCAGATTGAAATGTATCTCCAGGGAAGATGGACAGAAGCTGTTGGCAGAAATACACGGAGGCATATGCGGCCACCACATTGGCGCAAGGGCGCTTGCCGGGAAAGCTTTCCGGCAAGGGTTCTTTTGGCAAGAAGCCCTCCAAGATGCAACTGCACTAGTAACCAAGTGTGAAGCGTGCCAGTTCCATGCAAAACAGATTCATCAGCCAGCTCAAGCTCTCCAAACAATTCCTTTGTCCTGGCCCTTCTCGGTCTGGGGGCTCGATATCCTCGGCCCTTTCCCTCGTGCTGTCGGGGGCTTTGAGTACTTGTACGTTGCAATCGACAAGTTCACAAAGTGGCCAGAAGTGGAGCCAGTGAGAAAGGTGACAGCACAGTCAGCAGTCAGGTTCTTCAGGTCGATTGTTTGCCGTTTCGGGATCCCTAACAGGATCATCACCGACAACGGTACACAATTCACTAGTCGCACCTTCATGCAGTACGTCCAAGACCTTGGCGCCAAGGTCTGTTTCGCTTCTGTTGCCCACCCGAGGAGCAACGGTCAAGCGGAGAGGGCAAACGCTGAAGTGCTGCGCGGACTCAAGACAAGGACCTTTGACAGGCTGCGCAAGTGCGGAAGAAATTGGATAGAGGAGCTACCGGCGGCTCTTTGGTCAATCAGAACGACACCAAGTCGAGCCACCGGACAGACCCCCTTTGCTCTAGTCTATGGAGCAGAGGCAGTTCTCCCCACGGAACTCGTATACGGATCTCCTCGAGTGCTCGCTTATGATGAGCTCGAGCAAGAGCAACTGCGGCAAGATGATGCGTTGCTCCTCGAGGAGGGACGTCTCCAGGCTGCTGTACGAGCTGCTCGATACCAGCAAGCCTTGCGTCGCTACCATAGCCGCAAGGTCAAGGCCAGGAGTCTCGAGGAAGGCGACCTTGTTCTTCGGCGTGTTCAGTCCGCCAAGAATTCCAACAAGTTGACACCGAAGTGGGAAGGCCCTTATCGGGTGAGACAAGTCACGAGGCCCGGCGCTGTCCGCCTCGAGACCGAAGAAGGCTTACCGGTGAGCAACTCCTGGAACATAGAGCATCTTCGCAAGTTTCACCCATAAGGCGCGGTTGCCGTGATCCGCTCCGGCAACCACCTTTTGTACAAGCTTTGCCGCTGTTGCATGTAACCCTTTGAACAAAGCCGGGCGCAGACCCTGTGCATCAGTAAAGTTTTTGTGTTTCTCTCGCCAATTGCCTTTTGCATGCTTTACTTTGCTATTTGCATGTGTTGTTTGGCATTTGGTGCAACACTCAAGTATCCGGTAAGCATAAGCACGCCGAAAGGCCATATACTTGTTTCCCACTTCTTTTTTCCTTGCCTCTTAAGCAGAAGGAAAGTTCCTCGCGCACAAGTTTGCCGGGGGGGAAGGAAGTGGAGGAGAAACCAAGTGCTGTTCAAGAAAGAGAAACCTTACCGGGAAGCAAGCAATATATGAAAGCTAAGTTATTAGAATTTGGCCAGTTCAAATTTTAAATTTTAGTTGTCTTCCTTGAACAATCACACTTTGTATGGAAAACCTGTGCGCGGAGGAACCTACCCGTAGCTTGCCGCACCCTTATCTTGTTTCCGAGTTCGCTCAACGATTTAAGTGAGCTGCGACAAGTGTCACGCCCTTGTTTCGTTTCCGAGTACGCTCAGCAAGCTAAGTGCGTTGCGACTAGCCGCGGCGAGGTTGCTTGCCGGTGAGACCTTGGCCAGCGGGCTGCTCAGAGTCCAGCACTCAGCGCTCGCGGCAAAGGCCCCTTGCCGGCAAGCTCCCCGGGAGCGTAGGGTGAAAAACATACAAGGTCAAGGATTAAGACGAGGAAGATAACATTGCACTGATTGATCAAAATAAGATAAATATCTTACAAAAGATAACTTGTCACAATGGACTAATGAGTTCATGACATCATATGCAGCAACAAAAAGAGATAAAGATAATGGAGGCCTAATCTACGCGGTCGCCCTCCTTCCTGGAGATCTTGGCCACCTTGGCAATGATGTGGGCGACCTGCTCCTTCAGAGCCTCCATGTTCGCATCGGCCGGCAAGCTACGAAGAACGTTGGTGAGGTTGATTCCCGGATTGCGGAACACGATCTTCGTCAGCACGCGCTCCAGAGTTCCCGCGCAGAGCAGGCGCGTCTCCTCGGCCAGTTGCGCGGGGATCTTATTCCGCAGATCAGCAAGGGCCAGCGCGATTCCCCTGAAGAAGAGGCTGAGCTTGGCGCTGTGTGGGAGGTTTGGATCCGGGGAGTAGATGAGGTGCTCCAGCTTCAGCGCCAGCAGCTCCTGGTCGATGTTGGACGCGCAAGACACTAAGTCCTCGGTCCATACCTCAACAGTTTTGCGGAAGAGATCGGCCGCTTTGTTGGCGCTGTCCACTAGGGTCCGCTCCTTGCGAAGCTCCTCCTTCAACTTGGTCTCCCGGGCCCGGGCAGCGTCGAGTGAATCCTTCAGCGTAGAGACCTTCAACTCCAAGTCCTCGATGGAGTCCTTGGCGGCCTTCAACTCGTCGCCCCTCTCAGAGAGACGCACCTGGAGTTCTGAGTTGGTGTGGGCGTCCTTCTCGCGCTCCGTAATGAGCGCGGCAACCTTCTCCGCGCTCACCTTCAGCGCCTTCTCCAGCTGCACGACCTTGGCGGCGAGCTCCTTCTTGGCGTTTTCCGCGGCAACCGCGGCGGCTTTCGCCTCCTTTAGTTCCCCGCCAAGGGCCTCCTCCCGAGCGGCAAGGTCCTCCTCATGGGAGTCGAGTTGGACCTTCCGCTGGGCGAGTTCTCCTTCTCGCCGGGACAGCTCCACCCCGGCGAGCCGCTGCTGCTCTTCAGCCTCTGCCTTCTCCAACACCCATTCCTGGTATTCGCCGGCAAGCCGCTCGCGCTCCTCCGCCACCTCGCGGAGGGCCGCCTGGTTGGCGGCGCTGAGCTCCGCCGCGCGCTTCTCCATCTCCGCGGCGGCCTTGGCGGCAAGGGCTTCCCGGGAAGCGAGCTTCGCCTGCCTGGCCCGGTAAAGGGCCAGGAGCTGGTGAAGTAGCTTTTCCTCTTCGGGCCCTTCACTCCCGCCGGGCGCCTCGACGATCTTCAGGCCCGCGGAGGCGAGGACTTCCCCGTCAAACGCCTCGCCCTCCGCGGGAGCTCGCGACGAAGACCCCCAAGGCATCTGGATGAAGACGCCGTTGGGGGCCTCAAGGTAGTAGCCCTGCTCCTTGCCGGCGGAGGGGTCGGCGGCCGGCGCAGCACTTGATGCTCCCGCCGCCTCCGGGTCGGCGGTGCGGTCGCCGTCCCCCTCCCCGGCCGCTGCGTCCGCAGCCGGAGCGGTCTCCTGCGCGGCCAGCTCGGCGGCTCTCGCCGTGTCCTCGGCGACAGGGACGTCGCCGCCGCCGCCCTGCGCGCCCTCCTCATCCTCGATGTTGATGACTTCAGTCTCCATCGGCTCGGGAGGAGGAGGATCTAAAAAGAAGAAGAAGAAAAAGAAGTTCAAGCAAAGATCCAAAAAGAGACGAAGCCAAGAAAACAAATTACAAGACATACCTTGGCGGACGTCCTCAGCGGCGGGCTCCCGCGCCGGGGAGCTCTGCCTTGGCGGAGTGGCCGCCCTCGCCGGGCTGCTCGCCCTTGGCGGGGTACTCTGCCTTGGCGGAGTACCCGCCCTTGGCGGAGCACTCTCCCTTGCCGGAGAGTTCGGCCTTGGCGGGGACGGTGGGGCCTGCGGCTCCTCCAGGACAGTCTCCGGGCGCTCCTGCCGCTGTGGCTCCACCTCTGCACAAGTCAAGACAAGAAACATCAAGATGTTAAAAGAAGACAAAATCCCTAAGCGCATCCCGACAAGCGGAAGGATGGACCCCAGACTTACGCTGGGGGCTGCGCTGGGGTCTGCTCCTCGGAGCAGCGCTTGGGTCCGGCAGGGTTGGCTCCGGCACGTCCCCTGTTGCCGCGGTGGCCGAGCCTTCCGCGGCCTCGACCACGGGCGCCTTGGCCTTCTTCGCCGCGCGCTGAACCAAGGTCCTGAAATCAAAGCAACAAACAAAGTCAGCATCAACAATAATCAAGACAAAACTCGAGAAGGTGTAAGATCTTGGATCCTTACTCCTGATCCTCCTCGTCGTCCTCGCTCAAGGCGGAGAAGTCGTACTCCACCTGGGGCGCGTCGGCACGAGGAGCGGAAGACGAAGATTCCCTCGCGCGCTTGGTGGTCCCTGGGGCTGGGGGCTGCGAAGACCCAGCCCCTGTGGTAGCCGGCGCCCGAGGAGCGGGCGGAGCCGTTGCTCCGCTCCGAGAAGACCCCTGTCGGCTCGACGCCGGCCTGCGAGGCGCCTCCGTCGTGGCCCGCGCGCGGGCCACCTCTGCTGTGGCTGGTGCGCCAGTCGCCCTTGGTGCGGCTTGGCTCCCCCGGGGAGCTGCCCGGCGAGCTGGTTGTTGCCGGGGCGCCTGCGCCCTCTCCCCCGTCGCCGCCTTGCGGAGACGCTTCGGCGGGGACTGCCTTGGGCTTGCCGGGGGCGGGGAGCTCTCCGACGAGGAGAGGTCGTCGGCGTAGAGCTCCGTAGATCCGTCGGAGTCCTCGGCCACCTCCTCCCCGGCTGGCCCGCTGGGCCCAGCGCCCTGTGCTGCGGCCTCCTTTCCCTTGGCGCCTCCGCTTCCTCTGGCGCCTCCGCTTCCCGCGGCGCCTCTGTTCCCTCCGGCATCACCATCCCTTGCCGCGGCCTCGGCCGCGATCCCGTGGATCCCGGAGTGCCTCAGAGAGGGGACCCCGGCGAGTGCGTCGGGAGGGAGTTGCAGCAATCTGCGGATCTCCGCCTCCTCCGCCTGGCTGGACGCATCCGCAACCTCCGCCTCTTCAGGCGTGTATCCAAAATCTCCTGCCGCTGCGGCTGCAGCGGCCTCCTCAGCCCGAGAAGCTATGTAGGCAATCTCCTGGTCGGTGGTGTCCCGCGTGTGCTCCTTGATGTCATTCTCGTTCTTCGCCACCTCCATGAGGTTGTCGTAGAAGTTGAGGACGTCGATGGGCTTGGGCGGAATCCACGTGCGGTCCACGCCGTGCGAATCGCAAGCGGGCATCATGGCCCGGAGAGGATCGCAAGCTGTGCTGTTGTAGAGGGGCACCACTTCCCGGGGAGGTCTGAACCACTCAGGGTGTGCCGGGTCATATTTGAAGAGTTCCCGGACCATCCCCTTCAGCTCCAGCGTCGTGAAGTTGAAGTTGAGCCCGGGGCGCAGCCTCATTATATCCGCCGGGCCGCCGTACTCTCAGGCAGGCCTCTTCCTATCTTGGAGAGGGGCGATGCGGCGGCGGAGGAAGTCTGCGCCTACCTCTGCGACGGACAGCTTTGCCACCCGAAGACGAAGAATCCGGATGAGCGCGATGTCGAGCTTGATGTCGTCCGAGTCTAGCTCGCTCCAGTCCCTGCCGCGCACGATGGGCGTTGTGCGCGGCGCGGTGAAGGCCTGCGGCTCGTCCTCAACAACCCAGCACCACTCCGCGCGCCATTCCTCCCACTTGCTGCGGAGCTCCCCCGGCAAGTAGGACCCCTTCTTGTTCAGACGGAAAACCCAAGAAATTCCTCCGGAGAGGGGGGCGTCGGCCTCTGCTCTAGGGGTGAAGAAGTGCCTAAAAAGCGCTACATTTGGGTGTATTCCTATGAAGTTTTCGCACATGTGTGCGAAAACCGCCATTGTGAGGATGGCGTTGGGGGTGAAGTCAAGAAGATGGAGGCCGTAGGTGTGCATGATATCGCAGAAGAAATCAGAGAAAGGAGGACAAAGACCGCAGTGAAAGAAAGCTGCGAAGAAGTAGTACCCGCCGGGGTAGTTGTCCTTGGCGGCGGCCGGATATGCTCGCGTGCGGGGGTGCGCCTTGGTTTCCTTGGCCCAGAACAAGTAGTACTTGTTCCAGAGCTCCCGCGCACCGAGCCTCGGCGGGAAGACGAGATGCTGCTTCCGATACGCGGCGAGCTTCGCCGCTTGCTCCGACTTCTCCCTCTTGGCCTTCTCCGCCTTCGCCTTGTCGGTCTTCGGGGCCATGGCGGACGCAGCGGAAGGAGGGGGACGAAGAGCCCGGCGACGCCGGAGATGCAGGCGACGGCTGCGGAGGTGTGGAGGCGGAGCACAGAGGGTTTCTGGAGGAAGAAGAAGATGCAATGAAAGCGCAAGGAGGGGAACCGCTCCTGCTTCCTCTGCTTTTATGGGGGAGTGGGGGGCGTTTCGCCCTTTTCATTGATGGAACGTGGGCACGTCCCATCCCACGACGCCGCAATCGACGCGTGCCGTTACGGGGGGATGCGGCGGATACGGAAGTGGATTCGGCGCGCCGTGGGCCGCGTGTGCCCGTGCACTGTTTTGGGCCTGGCCCAACAGCGCTCGGCACCGTGTGTGGCCCAGGCCCGGGGGCTCCTGTCGGTGTACTAAGGTAGGGGTACCTCAGTACCCCAACTTGTGCACGGGCAGTTGCAGCTTCCCGTGGCAGGGTTTACCACGCGCTCGCCGGAGACCTTCCTGCTCCATATCAAGCCATTCAAAAACAAAGTATGCAGAACAGAAGATCGAGACCCCGGCAAGTAGAGCTTGCCGGGAAGGCCGTACCAGGCTCAAGATTATCTCACTAGCATAAGGCCCTGGCAAGAGGAGCTTGCCAGGAAGACTAGAAGATTTCATCATAGAAGACCCGGCGAGGGCCCGGGGAGCGACAAGCTTCAGAGCCCGGCAAGCTCCCGGGCCCGGCAAGATCAAGACCCCGACAAGGTGCTTGCCGGGAAGGCTGCGCTGTGTGCCCGCGCTCCAGCTCATCGGCCCACGCGTCGCCCTGGGGCCTATCCAGGGACGCATGGCGGATGGCTGTGCAGCCTGGGGGACACGGTGGCACTCCACGGTGGTGGATCCATCGCCGTGGCAGACGGAGATGCAAGGGCGGGAGCTTTTGGGGTCGACGGCGACGGGCATTGAATGCCCTTGTCCCCCACTGTCAAAGTAGGTAGCGACCACTGTTCATGCACTGTAGCTCCACTGTTCCCGCACTGTTACAACTACCACCTCTTTTACGTTTTTACCCCTTTCTCCTACTTTGACACCTGTCGGTGACCCCTTGCACTATAAAAGGAGGCCCATGCACAACGTGGAGGGGGTTCGGAACCTAGATCACTCGTACGCTCGGTGTAGCTGCTTCTTCAAGCTCCCGAGCTCTCCAACTCAATAGACAACCAAGCAGGAGTAGGGTTTTACGCGTCTACCGCGGCCCGAACCTGGGTAAAACTGCCCGCGTGCTCGCTACGATCTGCTCTTCGTGCTCCCTCCGCCCTCGTACCGCACAGACAAGGGGCTCCGGTCCCATAGGTGTTCGTGGCGGACAGTTTCCCCCGACACAGGTGGGCACGTTGAACAACATAAAAAGAAGTTTCAGGTGGACAAAAGGGCTTCTGAACGTGGCCAACTTCTATTAACAACAACTTGTCTTCATGTACCAGTAGATTTTATGGCCCGGTAACTTGAATTTATGGACCCGACCGATCCATTTGATTGTGACTGCCGAAAACTTTGGTTGAGTTAGTTGTTATTGTCTCATTCAATCTGTCTTTTGTGTAATCCTGATGAACAATTAATCATCGTGCTTTTGTACCTCTGTAAGCTCGGGTTATATATTGCTGCCCTTTTCAACTTGGCGTTGACCCATATTTTGTTTCATACAAACTGGAGCTTCTATCAAGAAGCCTCTTGGTTCCGAGAGGGAACTTGGTCACATGATCTGTGTGCGAAACGACATACTACCTCCATCCTGTTTTATTGGTCCCCTTCGTAATTTGTGCCAAATTTTGAACAAATATTAAACTAACAAAATGTTCATGCATGTCACCAAAATTTATATCATTGAAAACTACGTTCAAATACGAATCTGACGATATAAGTTTTATTGACATGCATTAATATTTTGTTAGTTAAATTTGTGGTCAAAATTAGACACAAAATATAACAGGGATCAATAATCCGGGACGGAGGTAGTACGCTGAATCTTCCCGCCTTGATTTATTTTATAGAGGGAGCATGCAAATATGCTAAACATATGAAATTATTCAGGTTTCGTTTCCCCTTTTTATACAATGATTTTCCTAGGCATTTTTAACAAATCGTCACCATGTTATTATCACAAACGGTCGTATTTATCCAACCATGGGCATTCAACTAACCATTTAATACCGCGGGCAGCTGTTTGATTAGATGGGACAACTGTGAGAAGTCCGCCACGTACGCTCACCATAATGGGAAGCGAGCCGCAAGCGCTGTAATTTATTGTTGGTTTTGGACTTTTGTTTCGGCCACCTCGGGAAGGTACGTAGAATAGTCCTTCGTTATCATCTACAAGCACCACTACCGAGGAATACCGCCTGCTGCGAGATGGAGGACGAGCCGGACAACAAGCGTGGGGCGGTCAAGCCAGAACAGCAAGAGCCTCCAGCGCACGTGGACTTCATCAGCAGCCTCCCCGACAAGATGTTGGTAACCATCATATCCCACCCACCCCCATCATATATGGCGTGCAGACCATTGTCCTCCAGCGGCGGCAGAGCCCCCTCTGGCACTCCACCCCCTGGACATCATCTTCGACCATGAGTGGTGCAGTGGGGAGCAGCAAGGCGTGGACACATTGTCCGACATCCTCGCCACGCACCCTCGGTCGGTTAGACGCCTTGCTATCGGCAGGCTCAAACCCCACAACAAGACCGAACACAGATTGCACTACCGGTTCCTATCCTCGGTCCTGGCTCGGCTCGAGGAGCTCAGCTTTCATGCTGGACGTCCTTGCTTGCTGCCGCCATCCGTGCTCCACCTCAAGCCCACGCTGCCCCACGCTACATTCAGGCGGTGCATTTTCCCAAGGATCGATGTCGTGCGTGCTCTTCATCTCCCTAAACGTAAGCACCTCGACCTAATTTCTATCCGCATATCAAAGGAGGATTTGGAGCGGCTACTCGTCGGTTTTATAACGCAAGAGTACCTTCGTCTTCATGCGATGGACGGGTTCAGTAGCCTCCACATCACCTCAATGAATGCCCGTGCGATTTATGTGCATTGCTGTCGCTGCCCAAGGCTGACATTTGAGGTGTTTCATGATATGGTCAATGAGAATGCGCCTTTCCTCGAGAGATTGTATGTACTTGATAAATTGGGTCCAGCAAAAATCAGGGTTATTCACGCACTAAAATTGACAATGTTGGGCTATTCATGTGTTAAATTCAACGAACTTGTTACCGGATCACATTCGTTCAGGTACAACAGTCTTCTTCTTCTCCTTCTTATATATTATTTGGCAACACATTTCATCTAATTTTTGTTGATCTATATGTTCGCTTGTCATCCAGAAAATGATTCCCACAAGCTTGACCTTGCCTCTGCACATAGTGAAGAACTCGGCACTACAATCTACCGGCTCTAATCTCGATGAAGTTGTTAGACTCCTTAGATGCTTTTGTTGCACGGAGAAGCTATACATCAAGGTGATGCTCCTTTCCTGTTAATGGTAAACCACAACGGAGCTCAACTTTTGATACTTTTAGCCATGATTACAATGAAAAATGTAAAATGATTTCCAAATAAAATTTTGAGGATTTCAATACATATATTTTTTAGATGCTAGTGTTGTACGCGTTTTATTCCTTGGCCACACATGCTTTCGTGATAAAAGTTGATCATGAATAATTAAATGTGGAATTTCACTCTTTTCATGTATTTTAGAAATCTTACAAATCAAAGAGGCCCGAAGTGTTCAAATCTGCAAACTAGGTACTAATATGTTGTCTTCGTTTCACTGGTGCAGCGATGTGCTAAACAAACGGTTTGTAACTCCTTTCCTTGACGGCGTTTCGAACCGTCGCCAAGTGAGTGACCGCGGTAGCAGGGTCCTTCCCACACGACCTAGAAAGCATCGGGGATAGGCCCTGTTGGCACATAGGTGGGGGCACAATGAGCTCGTGTGCGATCGGGTGAGGCATCAAAACCAAATCATTTCCCTTCATATGTACATCCCACACGGTGAATCCCAGAAAAACATTTCCATTCGTATGTATATCACACATAGTTTTGTGTGTGGAAACGTTTGTGCAAGGTGTCCTAACGCAAATAGTTCGCTACCGGGAGCCGTGTGTGATTCACACGCCTACTTTCTAAATACCGTGTGGGTTGTTTGAGTTCATCACCCATGGTGTTGTCTGTGTAACCGTGTACAATAGAAAACCCTAATAAGCAGGGTAATTATCCTATTATTGATAATCCATGTAGTAATCAAATTGACATTTCTTATAAAACACACCAGGTATTTCATATCCGTATAACAGCAGCCAGGATTTCATAATCGAATTACATCATATAACTTCAGCAATCAGTTATGCCATTACAGAACAACAGCAAGTTTCACATGCAATATCAAAAACCGTTGGAAAGTAGCATCAAACATGGTAAATAGACAGATGAATCTCATCTGGAAAACTGCAGAAGCGGAAGGCAAATATTGAGCCTTCAGTGATGTTGAATGTCCTTGCAACTTTAGGTCTGTGGCTATGGATAATTTCTCGCCTAACCTTCGTCCTCTTCTAGAAGACTTCAATATTGTACCGTGGGCGTTGAATGAATACCTTCCTCACCTCTTTACCATGCAGGTGCTTTGAGAGGTAATCATCGTGAACTGCTTTGGAAAGTACTGAAAACAAAGATATTCATAAATCACTTTTATAAATTTTGAAATAACGCAATGGGTAAAAACAAGGTAAAAGAGTTAATACCATCCTGTACTTGACTGATGTCTTCTTCATTGTGCAAACAATGATGTTGATGTTATTTATTGCAAGTTTCTTCATCCTGACAATCTTTCTGAGTTTCTTGACTTGACTGATTTTCATGGACATCTCATTTCCCCATATGCAAAATGGGTCGAATAGTCGGTCAAAGCCTCTGATAGCAGGACCTACATGTGCAAGACTAAATTGTAAGAAACCTAAATATTAGAATGGTTCCTGCAACTGCACAATAATGTGCTACCACTAGCGAAAAGACCATGCATGAGCAAACCTCGATGGTTAACCGCAATGTCTCCCATTGTTTCCCTGCAACACACATAAGGAAGATCTTGATTAGGTAAACTGAGAGTTGCCATACTATCTGTAGAATATGTATTGAGTACAGCAAAATTTGATTTATTTCTCAGATGCATAACAATACAAAATTGTACCTACCACAAATGAAAATCAAATTGCAGAATTGAACCAAACAGTTAAATGGACAGCAGACCAAATGAACCAAAGCAGTTAACTGAGCACGACATTGCAGAATAGAAACATGTACTAGAAGATAAGAGAATTAACAAAACAAAAAATGCTTGAGAACAGTACTACAAAATGTAGCAATTGTTGGACCAAACTGTTAACTAAACATTACATTTCAGAGTACTAAACTATTAACTGAACATTATACTTCATATTAACATTACAGAGGACAAATCACTAGAAGGCACTAGTGGTGGCCTCGAGAAAACAACACAAACTATATTTAAAGTAGACAACCGCGTGGCGGTGTCGATGGTGGCGTCGAAGACGAGGTGCTCCCCCAAGATCTAGCGGTAGGCACTGATGGCAGCCATAGCGACTTCTTGCGCATGTGCGGTCATGATTCAATTATCCGCTGCCAGATGCTATTGAGCTCCATGTTATATTGCGTGCAAAATGGCTTTGGGCGGCGCTTAATTGGAGGATGGTGCTAGTGATTTCGGCGGATGGTATCGTGCCGTCGGTCGGGGCATGTGGGATGGATTACCTGACCATATCGACAAGGCCGCGCAACAAAAAGAAGGTGTTGGGGATCGTTGCATAAATTCATAAAAAATCTACGCATCACCAAGATCTATTTATGGAGTGACTAGCAACGAGAGAGGGGAGTGCATCTTCATACCTTTCAAGATCCGGTTATGGAAGTATTGCAAGAACGCAGTTGGTGGAGTCGTAAGTGAAGCGATTCAGATCGCGGCCGAATTCGATCTAAGCGCCGAAAAATGGCGCCTCCGTGTTCAACACACGTGTAGCCCGGTGACATCTCCCGCGCCTTGATCCAGCAAGGAGAGAGGGAGAGGTTGGGGAAGACTCCGTCCAGTAGTAGCATGACGGCGTGGTGGTGGTGGTGCAGCGTGGTACTCCAGCAGGACTTTGCCAAGCACTATGAGACACGAGGAGGGGGAGATGTAGGGATGCGCCGAGAGAGAGAGGAACTCACGTGTATGGAAGCGCCAAAACCCCCACTATATATAGGGGAATGGTAGGGGGTGCTCCCCCATTTAGGGTTTCCCCCTAGGGGGTGCGGCCAACCCTATATGGGTTTGGGGGGCAAGAGGGGGAGAGAGGGGGGCGCGCCTAGGGTGGGACTTTAGGCCCATCTACACCTACGGTTTGCCCCCTCTCCTCTTGTCTGCGCCTTGGGCCTTGGTGCGAGGTGCACCATACCACCTAGGGACTGGTCCCTTCCCACTCTTGGCCCACGCAAGCCTCCGGGGCTGGTACCCCTCCCGGTGGACCCTAGGAACCCTTTTGGTGGCCCCGATACATTACCGGTGATGCCCGGAACACTTCCGATGGCCAAACCCTCACGTCCTATATATAATTGTTTTCCTACGGACCATTGCGGAACTCGTCGTGACATCCGGGATCTCATCCGGGACTCCGAACAACATTCCGTAACCACGTACATATATTCCCTATAACCCTAGCGTCATCGAACCTTAAGTGTAGAACCTACGGGTTCGGGAACCATGGAGACATGACCGAGACATCTCTCCGGCCAATAACCAACAACGGGATCTGGATAACCATGTTAGCTCCCACATGTTCCATGATGATTTTATCAGATGAACCACGATGTCAAGGAATCAATCAATCTCGTATACAATTCCCTTTGTCTACCGGTATGATACTTGCCCGAGATTCGATCATCGGTATCCCGATACCTTATTCTATCTCGTTACTGGCAAGTCTCTTTACTCATTCCGTAACACATCATCCGTGACCAACTCCTTAGTCACATTGAGCTCATTACGATGATGTCCTACCGAGTGGGCCCAGAAACACCTCTCCGTCATACGGAGTGACAAATCCTAGTCTCGATTCGTACCAACCCAACAGATACTTTCGGGAATACCCATAGTGTACCTTTATAGCCACCCATTTACGTTGTGACGTTTGGCACACCCAAAGTACTCTTACGGTATCCGGGAGTTGCACAATATCATGGTCTAAGGAAATGATACTTGAAATTGGAAAAGCTTTAGCAAACGAACTGCACGATCTTGTGCTATGCTTAGGATTGGGTCTTGTCCATCGCATCATTCTCCTAATGATGTTATCCCGTTATCAACGTCGCCCAATTTCCATGGTCATGAAATCGTGGCCATTTATTGATCAACGAGCTAGCCAACTAGAGGCTCACTAGGGACATGTTATGGTCTATGTATTCACATATGTATTACAGTTTCCGGATAATACAATTATAGCATGAACAATAGACAATTATCATGAATAAGGAAATATAATAATAACCATTTTATTACTGCCTCTAGGGCATATTTCTGACAGAAGGTTCGATGGCGAGAGGCCCCCGCAGCAAGATGAAGGGTCTACTATAAGGAGGGAGCGCATCAAGAAGAACGATAGCCGACGAGGAGGCGGTGTTGCAAGAAGAAGGGTCGCCGACGAGGAGGCGGCGCTTCAAGAAGAAGGGTCGTCCGCGAGGAGGCTAAGCTGCCAGTAAGAAGCAGTGAATGTTTGAACTTGGAAAGCAAAGGAACTATAGAAATGTGGCTTTTGGTGGGAGGGAGGGGCGGGCAGATAGATATTTCCGCGGTGTCTGAAAAATTTAACTCGGTGTCGTGAGAAACTAGCGCGCAAGTGTGGTTCAAGTGCGGGTAGTGGACTATAGATGATGAAGCTCCCTACGTAAGCCAGACAAGACGATGTGCCAAGATATTTTATATCGAAGCCCACACAATTCTTGCTAGTAAACTATTTGTGGTATACCTGATTTTTCATTATGTTTGAACTGCTCGAACATTTATGTACAGTGAGCATGCAACACATGAGTGTCGTGTTTAAATTTGGAATTATTTCGGGTTCGTTTGGCATTTTTATGCATTAATTGAGTTTCTAGGCATTTAATATGCATAATTCAAATTTGAACTGCAAGCACATGCTCCAGTGCACCAAAGTGTGTTGAAAACTCACATGTGTGTCTTTGGGTTAATTCATAGGTCCCATGCAAGAATGGGACTGAAATTCAAACATCTGGGCATAGTGGCTTTGCTGGGAACATTGAGAAACTTGGTTTTTAAATTCTTGTATATACAAAACTCACCTGAAAATCATGAAACTTGGCATGGTGTCATTTCATGGCACCAACATGTTGTGGTAAAAAAATTGTCACATTTGGACAAGTTTTTGCATAAGCTTCTTGCAAACTGGAGCTTCTCTCGAGAAGACTCGTAGTTCCCGAGGGGGGACGTGTCACCTTTGTGTGGGAAACAATATATGCTGCCTCCCCCCCACCGATTTATTACAGAGGCAACATAGAAGTACATGAGTGCTTTGTTAAAATTTGGAATTATCCCTGGTTTGTTTGGCCTTTTTTATACATCAGATGAATTTCTGGTCATTTAATGTGCATAATTCAAATTGTAACTACAAGCTCATGCTCCAGTGCAGCAAAGTTGGAAGAAAAATCACATGTGTGTTTTTGGGTTAATTTCTAGGTCCCATACAAGAAATGTGAATGTAATTCAAATATTTGGGCGTTGTGGCTCGGTCGAAAATATTGATAAACTTGGTTTTTTAATTCCTGTTAATCCAAAACACGCCTGAAAATCATGAAACTTGGCATGGTGTCATGATATGGCACCAACATGTTGTGGTAATTTTTTTTGTTGAATTGAGACAAGCTTGGTACGAGCTTGTTGCAAACCAGAGCTTCTCTCAAGAAGGCTCGTGGTTAAGAGAGGGAACATGTCACTTCCGTGTGCAAAACGACATACACTGCCTTCTCCAGCCTTAATTTATTTACACAAGAAGCTTTAACCAAATAGGAGTTTCGTGCTAAATTTTGGAATTATTCCGGGTTCATTTGGCCTTTTTTATACATTAATTGAATTTCTTGGCATTTAATGTGCATAATTCAAATTTGAACTACAATCACATGTTGAAGTGCACCAAAGTTGGTTGAAAAATCACATGTGTGTCCTTGGGTGAATTTATAGGTCCCCTGCAAGAAATCGGAATGGAATTCAAACATCTGGGCGTCGTGGCTCCGCCGGAAATATTGAGAAACTTGGTTTTTTAATTCCTATAAATCCAAAACACACCTAAAAATCATGAAACTTGGCATGGTGTCATGACATGGCACCAAGATGATGTGGTAAGTTTTTTGGCCGAATTGGGACAAGCTTTGGTATATGATTTTTGCAAACCAGAGCTTGTCTAAAGAATGCTCGTGGTTCCCTGAGGGGATGAGTCACCTCCCTGTGCGAAACTACATACACATCCTTCTCCGGCCTTGATTTTTTTACACATGCAACTAAATTTTGGTATTAGTTTAGGTTCATTTGGCCTTTGTATACATTAATTGATTTTCCAGGCATTTAATGCACATAATTCAAATTTGAAGTACAAGCGCATGCTCTAGTGCGCAAAAGTTAGTTGGAAAATCATTTATGTGTACTTGGGCGAATTTCTAGGTCACATTGAAGAAGTGGGAATGCAATTCAAACATCGGGGCGTCCTGGCTTGGCCGGAAACTTCGAGATACTTGGTTTTAAAATTGCCATAAATTCAAAACTCGCCTGAAAATCATGAAACTTGGCTTGGTGTAATGACATGGCACCAACATGTTGTGGTAAAAGTTTTGTCTGATTTGCGGAGGCGCACACACTAACAATCAACAAAGTAATACTCGAACAAGTGTTGTCATGTTACAAATCGGAAACACAAGTATTATTGAAACCGTGGGTGTTCTACTTACCATTTACGTGTTGTCACACTTCCCTTTTTTTATTGGCTAGGAGGTGTCGTGCGGGGTACTCCCTTCGTTTCAGTTTACAAGTCATGTGCTTATACCTAGTTTGCCAATTTTATCGTCGTAATATAAACTATATACCAAAAAAAATATTGTTTGAAAATAGAACATCTAAAGTTTACAACGGTATGTTTTTTTGTAATATATGACTTCTATTAGGTTGGTCAAATTGATGACTTACGGGTACACGCGTGCCTTGTAAACTGAGAGAGAGGGAGTACCTATTTTATTATGGGAGGCGTGCGATCAGACCCCTGCGTGTGCTCATCGAGAGGACAACTCTTTGACCTCTATCCGCCACCCACCTCCCTCCCAACGTCTCCATTAATGGAGCCCGAGCCCTTGTTTCGTGTCGTGGCGATGTCTCACTCGACTGAGATTTAAGAGGGCAAAAAAATCTGAAAAAATGTTTTGCACGGATCTTGATGTAAGATCCGACAGACCTATATAGTGTCAACTGGGACTTATAGGAAGATTAATGAATATGAGGACAATGCCAATGGATAATTATTGTATTGCATATTTAGGAAGATAATTTAAAAAGCCACATGTCACAACGCCTGAAATACACAAGGGCAAAATAAGAAGGAACTAGTCTCCGCGGCGAGCGGCAATCTGGCTCGCTAATCTCTACTTTCTTGATGTGTTGCTATAGGCCGCGGGAACAAGTCTCTGCGGCAAGCGGAGATGAGCTCTTTCTTGTCCTTAGGATGCTGCTTGAGAGCATCCACAGATTCCTCCATCAGCCTTTGGGACTCCATGCGGAGCATGTCACTCCTGTCCATAAGTTTGTTGACGATGACGCCGGTCCTCTTCAACAAGGCAGTGGTCACTTCCTGCTGCTCCGAAATTCTGATGATCTTCACCATCAAAAGGTCGCGCTTGGCACCTTTGCATTGCCCTCCCTTAGTTGCCGGATGACGCTCGTACTTCAAACGAGGCTTTCATGTCATCTTGCAACCTCGACCAGCTGGAGATCTGATCCATCTGGCCATGGATGATCTCATTCATGCGCAGGTAAGAGTCTGCGCCTGCCTGCGAGACAATTTTCCTGGCTGCCGCAGCGTCGAAGGACATCTCTGCGGCATTCGTGGCGCGGCTGGACATCTCTACTGCATCTGTAGCGCGGCCGGACCAGTCTGCTGCATCGACGGCGCAGCAGGACCTCTATGCTACTTCGGCGGTGCGACGAGATCTCTGTGCTACTACGTCCGTGTGGCGGGACATGTCAACTGCTTTCGCAGTGAGGCGGGACATCTCTATTGCTTCCGCTTCCATGCTCGCCTCTCCCTGGTGGTCATCTCTTGATTTAGTACTCACACTTGCCATGGCAGACGCAAGGGAGCGATTATGAATGACTTGTTTGTTTTTGTGGATGAGGAGCTGAGGAGGAATGTGCAGTTATCTTGCAGTAGTAGTATTTATAACCGAGTACTAGTACGCTCCTAAGTGCGAAACCGTTTTGCTTTTGATCGGCGTGAATAGGTTTGTAACTTGGAATGTGATGGGACGCAGGCTCAAAATTTATTAACGGTTCTATAATTTCTAAGTGTGGCACTATTCCCGGACGGCGTAACGTGGACACGCTTTCTCGGCCGTGTACGTGGCGTTTGCACCATAGGGTACATTGCAATAGGCAATGTCCGCACACGTCTTGTTCCAACAACTTTGCGCGCTCATTATTACCATCACGCACGCTTCTTTTAATTAGAATGTGTGCTCGTCTAGCGCACACACGTTGATCTATCTAACTATTTCTGTTTGTTGTGGTGAATCGCAAACAGTTCATCTGTGTGAAGTGTATGCCATCAATCTCACACACGTTGATCTAGCTGTCTGTTTCTATTGTGTTGACTAATTGCAAACAGTTAATCCTTCTAAAGCGTATGCCCTAAATCACACACACCTTCATCTAGCTGCCCGTTTCTGTTGTGCCGCCTCATCACAAACATTTAATCTGAGTGAACTGTATGCCATATACCGCACACGTCTTCATCTGGCAGCCCATTTTTCTTCTTCTTCGTCATCACAAACAGTTAATTAAACTGAACGGTATGCCCCGCATCACACACACAACTAAAATCTGAACTATGTTTGACAAATCCTTCATCGCAAATGTTTTCCATCTTTTTTTGATGGGTTTTTTACATCACCGTTTGTGATTAATGCATTGCACAAAGTTTCGTGAAAGGGTCTCTGATCATGGTGTCGCATTAGCAGCATCTTGCAGTAGTGTTTGTAGATACTAGTAAGCCCGAAAGTTGAAAATGTTGCAGAATATTATAGTATCGTCGAATGCCTTGATCTTCATCTCATATAAATTACTTTTAACGAGTACCGAGGCACCACACCAGAAATTAAATTCGCCAGGTTCTTTGTGGAGAAAGCAAGATTGCTCAAGGTAATGAGGTTTGCCCTATTTTTGCTGCGCAGAAGTGAATGGATTGCTAAAGAGCGAAGACATGTACACCTGAATGGAAAAGGCTTTGCAAAAGCTGAATTTCAGTTTGTAACTTCATATGATAGATTATTCGGAAGTCACTGTATCGAGCCGCTATATGACTTCTCGGTGGCTGATCCTTTCTCAGAAATAATGCCTGAAAAAGAATCTGAAGAAGATGAATTTTATGTGTCAGAATAGTTTGAACCTTGTAATGCTAGAATTTGAACCTTGCAATATTTATGGTATTTTATATATACTTTAATTGGATGTTTAATTTGGTTTTGCAATCATGCCTTGTTATAACCATATATATGTTTTTCTACTATACACAGAGCATAGTAGATATTGTGCAGACATAACATATGGCATAGCACTCGGACCACACTAGGGAATCCATCGGTGATGAATTCATCCCTCGCAAACGGTTGTATACCAGCAAGCGTTTTCACACAACACACACGACTTACTCTATCACAAACAGCCCGGATGGATCAACAATATGTCACGTATCACACACGCAACTCTAATATGATTCGTGCTTTATGTCTGAGCCATTGCTTCCACAACTCGTCCTATTTTCCACTTATCACTAGGCCGGCCCCTGCTCGCGTCCCTCGGCGCGCTCTTCTCGCTGTTAGGCGTCGCAGTGCACTCTGCTTGCGTCTGTCGACGCGCTCTGCTCATGTCCATCGACGCGCTCTGCTCGCGTACCTCCACGCGCTCGACACGTGGACAACTTTTCCTAGCATGTTCAACTGCTATATGCAAATATATTGTTGCTCGTCGTTGAGGCATCCGCGGAGCGCTCTGATGTCGCTTAAAGCTACGTCGGTTTTCTCCAAAGAGGAAGGGATGATGCAGCACAACGGAGGTAGCTATTTCCCTCATATGTGAAACCAAGTTTACCGAAGCAGTAGGAGAACTAATCAACACAACATAAACAACAACTACACACAAATAACAACACCTCGCAACCCGACGTGTTAAAGGGGTTGTCAATCCCTTTCGGGTAACGAACCTGAGAGAGATATAAATATTGGTAGATTGGTTGATAAATAAGATAAATTGTAGCAAGGTATTTGTGGATATTTTTTGGTTTAGTTGGTCTGGAAATAAATGCAAGGAAAAAGTAGACCGCAAAGGCAAATATATGACAAAGAAGACCCCGGGGCTGTAGGTTTCACCGGTGGCTTCTGTCGAGAAAAATAGCAAACGGTGAGCAAACAAATTATTGTTGGGCAATTGATAGAACATCAAATAATTATGACGGTATCCAGGCAATGATAATTACATAGGCATCACATCTAAGATTAGTAGACCGACTCCTGCCTGCACCTACTACTATTACTCCACAGATCGACCGCTATCCAGCATGCATCTAGTGTATTAAGGTCATGGAAAAATGGAGTAATGCATTAAGAAAGATGAAGTGATGTAGACAAGATCTACTTATCTATGGAATTATATATGGATCTCGTCATTTTATCCTTAGTGGCAACGATACATACGTGTCGGTTCCCTTTCTGTCACTGGGATCAAGCACCGTAAGATCGAACCCACTATCGGGCACCTCTTCCCATTGCAAGGTAAATAGATCAAGTTGGCCAAAAAAACCCAAATATAAGAGAAGAAATACGAGGCTATAAGAGAACATACATATAAGAGATCAAAAATTCTCAAATAACTTTCATTAATATAAAAAGATAGATCATATCATAAACACAAAATTCATCGGATCCCAACAAACACACCGCAAAAAGAGTTACATTATATAGATCTCCAAGAGACCATTGTATTGAGAATAAAAATAGAGAGAGAGGAAGCCATTTAGCTACTACCTACGGACCCGTAGGTCTACAGAGAACAACTCAAGCATCATCGGAGAGGAACCAATGGAAGTGGTGAACCCCTCCGTGATGGTGTCTAGATTGGATCTAGTGCTTCTAGACTCTGCGGCGGCTGGATGAATATTTCATTGACTCCCCTATGGTTTCTCGAATATTGTGGTATTTATAGAGCAAAGAGGCGGTGCGGGAAGCCACCAAGGTGGGCACAACCCCCTGGGCGCGCTAGGGGGCCTGGCGTGCCCTGGTGGGTTGTGCGCACCTCGGGGTACTCCCTTGGTGCTTCCTTGGCCCATCATGTGTCTTCTGGACCATCAAATTTCTCCAAAAATTTCGCGGTGTTTGGGCTCCGTTTGATATTGATTTTCTGCGATGTAAAAAACATGGAGAAAACATCAACTGGCACTTGGCACTATGTCAATAGGTTAGTACCAAAAAATGATATAAAATGACAATAAAATGATTGTAAAACATCCAAGAATGATAATATAACAGCATGGAACAATAAAAAATTATAGATACGTTGGAGAAGTATCAGCATCCCGAATCTTATCTCCTGCTCGTTCTCGAGTAGGTAAGTGATAAATACAGATTTTTTTTATGTGGAATGTTGCGTATCATGTCGTATCATATTCTTTTCTTTATAGCATGGAAATTTGGACTTTTATATGGTTTAAGGCAATAGTCTAGTTTTGACATAATAATTTAGATACTCAAGCATATCAACAAGCAACCATGTCTTTCAAAATATCAATGCTAAAATATGTTATCCCTAGCCCATTATGCTCAACCATTGATCCATTCATGAAACACATCGTATATTAGTTACACCCAATGGTCAAGTACGATCATAGTGTTTCCTAGTTGGTGCTTGTAAGTGAAGATGGAGACTCAAATAAAAAAATAAAAAAATTGCATAAATAAAAGAAAGGCCCTTCACAGAGGGAAGTAAGGATTTGTAGAGGTGCCCGAGCTCAAAGCTTAAATTAAGAGATACATTTTTTTGGGAGGTATACTTTTCCCACCAACGAGAACGACTTGAGGTTCCAACCACTTTCCATGCTAGATATGTCATAGGAGGTTCCAAAACACAAAATAATGTTTATTCATTTTACACCAAACTTTCACAAATCCTGGCTAGCCGAATCCACGGTTACCTGCCATAACAACACTTTCCAAGGAATTTATTATTTGACAGCATAAAGTAATTTTTTTTTCATTTCGGGACTGGGCATCCCTAATACCTTTGCCTTACTCTTGTGCAATGACAAGTGAATAAACACTCATCATGAGAATAACACATCTAGCATGGAAAATATTGGCCACCCCTCACCGCCTCGCTAGCGGTACGGGCACACGAAAGGGAAATTTATTTTGAAAATTAGAGATGGCACACACAAATTTACTTAGAACGGGAAGGAAATACTACATATTGGAAGGTATGGTGGACTCATGTGGCAAAACCAGGATAAAGGATTTTGGATGCACAAGTAGAGATCATACTTAGTGCAAAATGAAGGGTAGCAAAAGACTGGGAAGTGACCAACCATGAAACAAATAATCTCGTAAGCGAACATTGAGCATATAAACACCGAATAATCTACCACAAGTAGGATATAATTTCATTGCATAATTATTGACTTTCGTGCTTGCATAGGGAATCACAAACTTTAACACTAATATTCTTACTAGAGCACAATTACTCATCGACATAACTCACATATCTCATAATCATGTCTCAAAAGAATTACAAGGAATCAAGTTTATTTTTTCCAAGGATCTACATGAAAGTTTTTATTATATCCTTCTTGGATATCTATCACTTTGGGACTAATTTTCATGGGTTGTTTTTGATAAGCTCAAACAAAAACAAAAATAAGTGAAGATCACGAGCATAATTTTCTTTCTTTCTCTCAAAATAATATAAGTGAAGCAAGAGAGAATTTCTTTAAAAATTTACTAACTCTCAAATAAATCTAAGGGAAGCAAGAGATTATTTCTTCAAAAATACTAAGCACACCGTGCTCGAAAAGATATAAGTGAAGCACTAGAGCAAATCCTAGCTCATAAAAATTTAAGTGAGGCACAGAGAGCTATTCTAACAAGTCATGGCATAATTTTGGCTCTCTCAAATATGTGTTTACAGCAAGGATTGATGACTTACAAAGCAAAATAATACAATCAAAGACTCATATCATACAAGACGCTCCAAGCAAAACACATATCATGTGGTGAATAAAAATATAGTTTCGAGTGAAATACCGATAGTTGTTGGAAGAAAGCGGGGATGCCACTCGGGGGCATCCCCAAGCTTAGTTGGTTGCTCATTTTTGGATAATAGCCTGGCATCCCCAAGCTTAGGCTCTTCCATCCTTCCTTCATCCAACGTAAGATAACCCAAAACTTGAAAACTTCAATCACGCAAAACTTCAACAAAACCTTCGCGAGATCCATTAGTATAAGAAAGCAAACCACTACTATAAGTGTTGTGTCAAACCAATTCATAATTTTTTTGTATTATATCTACTTTATTTCAACTTTTGTATGGCAAATACTCATCAAAGAAAACCATAGAGTCGTCAAAATAAGCACACTACACAAAGAAAACAGAATCTGTCAAAAACAGAACAATCTGTAGCAATCTTGAAGTTTTGAATACTTCTGGAAATCTATAAATCTTGAAAAAAAAATAGGGCCACTTGGGAAAATTTTATATTAATCTTGGCAAAAAGAACCAACTAAAAACCACTTTTCTGTTAAAAATGAGAATTTTTCTCGTGAGCGCAAAAGTTCTGTCTTTCTCAGCAAGATCAAACAACTATCACCCAGAAAGATCCTATTGGATCAACATGGCACAAACACTAATTAAAAAAAACACAATCATACCAGTAGCATAATTGTGCTAACACTCGAGAACATAAAGCAAAAAAGCAAAAATAAAATTTATTCATTGGGTTTCCTCCCAACAAGCGCTATAGTTTTACGCCCTTAGCTAGGCATAAAGCAAGGATCTAAGTTTTGTCATCTTTATCTTTAATTTACTTAGGGGTATCCTTATCAAGGGGTTTTGTAAAGACAATGTAGAACATATTATCCATAGACACCTTAGCATTTCTAAGTTGATTTTCATCATATCCCCTTTGATTTCCATCAACAATCCAAGAGTAATGTTGGTTAACATTATTGAAAACTTGTTGGATTATATCTAAAACCAGGACTTCTTTCTTAAGATTCTCATCAAAGATTCTATTATCACCAAGCAAATGTCTTAAAGCATAATCACTAATGTAAAGAATTTCATCTATCATGGGTTTTTCATGATTCATACCATAAAAATCAAATATTTCCCTAGCTTCATGTATTATATAGTCAAACTCATTCATAAGAATAAGAGTGGCTAATTTTTTATCTCTACGATATTTTATATCGGGACGCTAAAAAAACAATCTTTGCAAAGTGGGATGGGTATAGATAAATTTACTTCCAAGTTTTAGAATTGGCGCTGAAATAACATCCGCATAAGATGTGGTAGTTCTAAGTATAGGAGCATCATCAAGACTTAGATTCCCACCACAATTGAAAAATTCTTGGATATGTTCTATTCCCATAATGTTCCCTTGCCCCAAGATATAAGTTTTAGCATCTAAAATGCATGTACGTACAATTTTAGGAGTAATGCAATCATCTGTTGGTGCCATACCGAAATCACTCATGATTGCAAGCAAAGAATAGATCTGACGACCGAACGGTGGACGGAAAATGAGATGCGAATAAAACGGCAAATGTTTGTGAAGTGGGGGAGAGGAAAACGAGAGGCAAATGGAAAATAATGTAAATTGCGAGGAGATGAGATTTGTGATTAGGAACCTGGTATATGTTGAAGGTGCTCCCTGGCAAGGGCGCTAGAAATTCCTATTGATGTCGCTTACAACTACGTTGGTTTTTCCCCAAAAGAGGAAGGGATGATGCAGCACAGTTGCGATAGGTATTTCCCTCAGATGTGAAACCAAGGTTATTGAACTAGTATGAGAACCAAGCAACACAACTTAAATTGCACTGGCACACAAATAATAATACCTCGCAACCCGATGTGTTAAAGGGGTTGTCAATCCCTTTCGGGTAACAAACGTGAGAGAGATACAAATATTGGTAGATTGGTTGATAAATAAGATAAATTGCAGCAAGGTATTTTTTGGATTTTTGGTTTAGTAGATCTGAAAATAAATGCAAGGAAAAAGTAGATCACAAAGGCAAATATATGAGAAAGAAGACTCGGGGGCCGTAGGTTTTACTAGTGGCTTTTGTCGAGAAAAATATCAAACGATGTGTAAACAAATTACTATTGGGAAATTGATAGAGCCTCAAATAATTATGACGATATCCAGGCAATGATCATTACATTGGCATCACATCCAAGATTACTAGGCCGACTCCTGCCTACATCTACTATTATTACTCCAGACATCGACCGCTATCCAACATGCATCTAGTGTATTAAGTTCATGGAAAAACAGAGTAATGCATTGAGAATGATGACATGATGTAGACAAGATCCGTTTATCTATGGCGTTAGATATGGATCTCGTCGTTTTATACTTAGTAGAAACGATACATACGTGTCCGTTCCTTTTCTGTCACTGGGATCAAGCACCGTAAGATCGAACCCACTACCGGGCACCTCTTCCCATTGCAAGATAAATAGATCAAGTTGGCCAAAAAGAACCCAAATATCGGAGAAGAAATACGAGGCTATAAGAGATCATGTATGTAAGAGATCAAAGAAACTGAAATAAGTTTCATGGATATAAAAAGATTGATCTGATCATAAACTCAAAGTTCATCGGATCCCAACAAACACACCGCAAAAAGAGTTACACCATATGGATCTCCAAGAGACCATTGTATTTAGAATGAAAAGAGAGAGAGGAAGCAATCTAGCTACTAACTACAGACCCGTAGGCCTACAAAGAACTACTCACGCATCAGCGAAGAGGCACCAATGGAATTTGTGAACCCCTCTGTGATTGTGTCTAGATTAGATCTGGTGGTTCTGGAATCTGTGGCGGCTGGATGAATATTTCATCGACTCCCCTAGGGTTTCTGGAAAATTGTGGTATTTATAGAGCAAAGAGGCGGTGCGGGAGGCCACCGAGGTAGGCACGACCTGGTGGGTTGTGCCCCACTTGTGGCACTCCCCAGGTGCCGCCTTGGCCCATCAGGTGTCTTCTGGCCCATAAAAATTCTCCAAAAAGTTTCGCGGTGTTTGGGCTCCGTTTGATATTGATTCCCTGCGATGTAAAAAAACATGCAAAAAACAGCAACTGGCACTTGGTACTATGTCAATATGTTAGTACCAAAAATGATATAAAATGACTGTAAAACATCCAAGAATGATAATATAACAGCATGGAACAATAAAAAATATAGATACATTGGAGACATATCACGCTCTGCTCGCGTACCTCCGCGCGTGCTCTGCTAGCGGTTGGGCCTGCACACGATCACGGCGGGGGCCCCATATGCATGTGGTTGCATCGCGTGCGTCGCCATGATGCAGTTATGTGCGGCACGATGGAGTTACATGCTCCAAATTAGAACTGCCGTCCGACGTCCCCTTTAATTCATGCGGCCATTACAACCATAGTCTCTTCAACCTTTCGATCGCGCCCCACAACACAACAAGCAAACCCACGATGACACATAGAGAGGGGATGTCTAGTGGCACTCCAATTGAGTTCCGCGAGCATAAAGTGGAGGCCCACGCGAGGGAGACGGATCTCTCGGTGGTGTACACCTTTGACCCGGCCGTGGTGGACGACTACATCAACACCATTGAGCAGTTGCTTGCTCGAGACATGTACAAGGTGGTTGGCACCGACCTCCAGTACACCGGCAGTCGTCCCAACATAGATCACAAGGTTGTCGTCGCCCAGTTGTGTGTGCTCAATCATCTCCTCATCTACCACTACTGCATGGCCACAGAGCTTTGTGACCGTTTCGCCAGGTTTGTCAACAGCACCCACTACAAGTTCGCTACGGTGGATACCATCGAATATGTGAAAGCTCTCAGGGTTACGGGCTTGACCTGCAAGAACCTTATCGAAATTCATGGCCACTACCAGGTCTGGGGCAGCACGAAGAAGGACTCCCTTGTTGAACTCTCCTCTGCCATCATCGACATGTAATAGTCTACTTTGGTGTGTACAAATGATATGTGTGTAGTGAGGGAGTCCTGGATTAGGGGGTCCTCGGGTCTCCGGATTATTTGATATGGGCCGGACTGATGGGCCGTGAAGATAAAGCAGAAGATTATCACCCGTGTCCGTTTAGGACTCCTACATGCGTATAATGGCAAGTTTTGTGTCCGGGTGTAATGCTTCCTTCCTCTGCAAGTTGACTTTGTACAACCCTAGGTCCCTCTGGTGTGTATATAAACTAGAGGGTTTAGTCTGTAGAGGCAATCAGAAAATCTCAAGATTGACATCTAGGGTTTAGCCCACACAATCTCAAGGTAGATCAACTCTTGTAACCCCTATACGCATCATATACAATCAAGCAGGAAGTAGGGTATGACCTCCATTAAGAGGGCTCGAACCAGGGTAAACATCGTGTCCTTGTTTCCCCCTGTTACCATTGATCCTGAGATACATAGCTCGAGACCCCCTGCCCGAGATCTGCCGGTGTTGACACTGACATTGGTGCTTTCCTTGAGAGTTCCGTTGTGTTATCAATGAGAAGATCGATGGCTCACTCTGTCATCAGCGATGGCGCTACTCTCGGGGAGATCTTCCTCCCCGACCCACTTTTCGTGTTTGGCGACTTCGTCCTGCATGCTAACACGGTTGGCCACCTTGAGAAGGTCGACAAATATACCCCTGGTCATCAGATCAGGATTGGAAGTCTAAATTACGTCGCCAATATCGGAGGAGATCTAATCTTCGAGGGATTTGCTGCATCGGCTGCCGCTCCCTACCTGCACAAAGAAGACCCTTCAAATCTATCATCAGATCCCGTCCAGGGATCGACACTCATATCCGTTCTGGCCTTAGATCCTGAGTCGATCGCTTCGTCCAAAGACGGGAGGATAAACTCCACCGGACTCTCCCCCTCTATGGAGCTTCTAGCCGGAGTATCAGAGGCGATCGTACCACTCATAGACCCAGAAGAAAACGACACTCTCCTCGTCATTGAGAAGTCGGACTCATTTCCGAGCATGAGCTCTCAACCCCTGGGGTCCGCACTCTTCAGGCTCAACCAAGTGGTCGTCACCGAGCCTGGCTCCACAGATCACCAGAGTCCTGTTCACCTCTCACTCTTAAACGAGGCGCTGGACCTGCTACAGTCTCTTACCATCATGGAGGATTCACCGCCGAACTATGCCCTATTAGAACCGGGGCTGAGATTAGCGAAGTTCGCATCCCACCCACCACCCACTTGGTAGCCACTGTCGAGGATTTAACCGACATGCTCAACTATGCTCCTGAAGACATCAACGGTATGAACGACGATGTTGAAGCTGAACCAAGTCAAAACCCGCCCAACACAGGGCGCTGGACGGCTACCTCTACATATGATGTATATATGGTGGACATGCCTGAAAAGAAGGATGACGATGGCACTAAAGATCCACGACGAGGACAAGCCCGTCAAGGAACCACCAAAACACAGGCGTCAGCAGCACCGCTCTCGATCGCGCCGAGGAAGGCAAAGCAACACTGACACCGGTGACAATCACACATCGGATAACGCCGAAGACACCGAATACCCCACAGAACCAACATTAGAGCAGGAGGAAAGGGAGAAAGGTCACAATGATTTGGAAGACAATAACTATTTACCCGTCTTCGAATAGGATGTCAGCCTTGGTGACGAAGAATTCATCGTCCCAGCGGAACCCCTCGAACAAGAACGCTTTCAGCGACGGCTTATCGCCACAACAAAGAGTCTAAAAATGTAGCAGCAGCGGCTTGAACACAAACAAGATACGCTCAATGATAGATGGAATGAAGTGCTACACGCTGAGGAAAGATACGGCCGTGAGCGCCATACAAAGAGCTATCCAAAGCACAAGCTACTGCCACAATTCGATGATGAGGCCGTTGCGCCAATATCGTCAAGGTACAATCAGTCTAATCAAACTAACCGACCACCACATGGACGGGGCAAAGCGGCCAATAACGCCGAACAGCAGCTCGCGCCCGCCCATCATAAAGGCAAGGAGACAGCGGCTCCATGATAGAAGTACAACCTATGTCAGGACCTGGCCAATAGAGCCGGCTGACCAGATCAATCTACGGGTCAAGAGGACGTGCTCCCACGCAGGATGACGGCTATCAAGCCTCGCACGATGAAAATAATCCAGTTCATAGTAAGAACCGAACTCAAATGTCATACGAACTCCATCGCGATGTCGCCCGATATAGAGGCGATGCACACCCTATGTGCTTTACCGATGAGGCAATGTTGCACCAATTTCCGAAAGGGTTTAAACCTGTGAACATCGAACATTTCGATGGAACGATGGATCCTGCCGTATGGATTGAAGACTTTATTCTTCATATTCACATGGCTCGTGGAGACTACGTCCATGCCAACAAATATCTCCCTCTAAAGCTGAAAGGACCAGCACGACAGTGGTTGAACACCCTCCGAGATAACTCCATTGGAAGCTGGGAAGAATTAGAGGATGCTTTTCGGGCCAACTTTCAGGGCACTTATGTCCGGCCACCGGATGCTGATGACTTGAGCCATATAGTCCAGCAACCTGGGGAGTCAGCTCGCAAACTCTGGAATCAGTTCTTGACTAAGAAGAACAAAATCGTCAATTGTCCGGATGCCGAAGCCTAAGAGGCATTCAAACACAGTGTCCATGACGAATGGCTCGCCCGACACCATGGCCAGGAAAAGAAGAAGACCATGGCAGCACTCACTGCACTAATGACCCACTTTTACACGGACAAAGATAGTTAGTTGGCTCGTAGAAGCAACAATACCAGCGACCCTGGCACTTCAGAGATCAAGGATGGCAACGACTGGCCACGACGCAACAAAAACAAGCGTCGGAATAACAGCGGAGAAACAAAGGTTACCACAGTAAATGCCGGATTCAATGGCTCCAAATTCGGCCAGCGAAATAAGTCGTTCAACGGCAATTGAGATGGCCCGTCCAGCTTGGACAGGATATTAGAGAGGCCTTGCCAGATTCATGGCACCCCTGACAAGCCTACCAACCACACCAACAAAAATTGTTGGGTTTTCAAACAGGTCGGTAAATTAAATACCGGATACAAGGGGAAAGGACCTCAAAGCGAGGACGACGACAAGCCTCGCCAACCGAACACTAGGGGACAGAAGACATTTCCCATGGATATGAAAACGGTAAACATGATATATGTCACCCACATCCCCAAGAGGGAATGCAAACACACGTTAAGGGACCTCTACGCCGTAGAGCCTGTCGCCCCAAAGTTCAATCCATGGTCGGCTTGTCTGATCACCTTGGATCGGAGGGACCACCAAACCAGTATCTGTCACAGAGGTTCGGCGGCCCTTGTACTCGATCGTATCATCGAAGGATACCACCCCACTAGAGTCTTCATGGACGGCAGCAGCAGCCTCAACCTGATATATTAGGATACTATCTGCAAGATGGGGATCGACCCGTCAAGAATCAAGCGTAGCCACACTACCTTTAATGGAGTGATACTGGCGTGGAGGCTCATTGCACGGGCTCATTAACACTGGAGGTAGTATTCGGCTCACGAGATAACCTTCAAAGCGAAGAAATGAACTATGACATTGTCCCTTTCCTCAGTGGTTATCACACACTACTCAGACGAACCGCTTTCCCCGCTTTAATGCAGTCCCGCACTATGCTTATCTCAAGCTCAAAATGCCTGGACCTCATGGAGTTATCATAATAAATGGGAATATGGAGCACTCCCTCCGTACTGAGGAGCATACAGCGGCCCTTGCAGTCAAAGTTCAAGGCGGGCTTATGAAGCCACCGTTCATCAAGACCCAAGACACTGCTAAGCATGTCCGACCCACATTGCAATGCGGTAGCTCGGTGGAACCTGGGCTTGAATAGAAGTTTAGCCTCCGCCAGCTGCTCCATAAGGTTGGTGTACATGTACCTCGTGTAGACAATTACACCCTTGAGATACCTTGGGCACCGCCGGAGGCATACTGCGGAAAACGGTCTATAGTGCGGCTTGACCATATTCGGACCTTAAATACATTTTCAATGTAGGTTCGTTAAAGAACCCACCTTACCTACGGTTGTGCAGGGACTTCTTTCCAGATTCCTCTTTTTTGAAGACGACCATTAGACTCATCTCCTTCAAGGACCTGTCACTAAGGAGAAACGACGCAAACGTGCACCAGGGCCTCATTTGGAACTTTAAATCATTTCGTTTAGGCTCTGTGTAAACCTTTCGCTTGTTTAAATTTCTGGCACGTAAAATGTCCTCGATGCTTTCGGCATTATATGTAACTACACGGCTCTCCGTATTCTCAGGATATAAAAGAAGCAGTTGATTCCCACTTTGTTTGGAATTTATTTTACGTTATCACATGTATTCCCTCCCTATCTCATATTGCCACATGTGTCTCAATCCGGCCTTAACACCGTGGGTTGTATGCGGCTCGGCATATTTCAAAGTCCGAACACCTATAGGGAACTATTGGGCATCTCGGATATTGCATTATATGCATCACCTCCGAATCATATCTTGGGTCTATAGTTGGGTTGCCCGGCTCCTGTGCTTACCACCTTACTTTCCGCATTGTTCGACTAAGGTTGTAAAGTGAGAACAACTGCGATTGTATTTCTGGTTCGTCCGGTCAAGTACCCCAGTAGAGAAAGCCGAAAACTCACTGTCATGATAAGCGAGAGCTAGTCGGTGATTCGGCCAGTTAGTATTATACTAATGGATCGTTAGCGATCTATCCCGTGTTATACGAGGGGCTGGTCTTCGCCCAGCCGCGTGGAAGAGCTACCCTAATCCGAATACCTGCACACGCACAAGGGGCTAGTACTTAGCCCCACATTCAAACACCTATGGCCAACTGAAAGTAATAAAGCCACATAGTCTAATTGCCTGGTTCACCCCGCGGACACCTCCTTTACGGACCAAGACGTTGGATAAAGTGTGGTCACACGTTATGCTGAAGACCCCTGTAGCATCTACTTGGGGGCTAAAACAGAAGACTGGTAACTCTCAGAAGTATAAAAATAAATGGCCGCACATGAGGAGAAGTCGCTAAAATATAAGGAGCAAAAACATATTCATACATAATAGCATGGGTTCATAACATAGTTTTTACAACCCGAACACACCTAACTAAAAATTACGTCCTTCGAGCATTGTCCCTCTACAATGCTGGCTCCCTCAAGGACGTGATCGAAGTACCTCTCTAGCTTCCGATGACCTTTGCCTTCGGGCGGGCCTGTGGTCGCCACTTCGGTGGCCTTCATCTTCGCCAACTACATCTTGACGCGAGCGAAGGGCATCTGGGCACTCTCTATGCAGACCGAACGCTTCCCAGCATCAATCAGCAGATGCACATCGACCAGCCGCTTTACCAAGCCGAAGTAACTACTAGGGAGCGGCTCGGATGGCCAGAGGTGGACTATCGGGTCCTTCATAGCCGAACCCGCCACCCTATGCAGCTCCACCAGCTGTTTCAGCTGGTCGTTGAGAGGCGTCGGCTGCTCCGGGGCAAGAAATGGCAACTAGAATAGCTTCTCCGCCGAGTTCCCCTCCTATGCTCTAAAGAACTATGCGCCATCGGATGCACTCTTTGGGAGATCCGCAAACGCGCCTGGAGAACTCCACACCCAGCTGAGCGACGCATACCTCTGACCTCCAATGATACTCTACAAAAGAAAGTCTTTACTAGCCACTATTTGCCTCGCCTGGTGGATCTCATCACGAGCACTCTGCGACTCGCTCCACACCTCTTTAGCGTCATTGAGTGCCTTGGTAGGCTTGGATGATTGGTCCGAAGTCTTTTGCTCCAATACCTCGCATTTGCGAATGGCGTCCTTGAGCTCCTGCTCGACTTCGGCCACCCGAGCTTCATGTTGGCAGTGGGTATCTTGTCCATCCTTGATTTTGGCAGTCGCTCTGTCAGCAGCTGCCTTACTCACCTCAGCCTCCCTCTTGGCCAGAGCTTGGGCGCACATGAGGGTCTCGACCTCGACTACATCAGCTGTGGTTATAATCACATCATCTGATGAGTTAAAACTCTCAATGTACATATCATCTTTGATATAAAAATAGAAAAAATCTAAATCTGCATACCTTGAATTTCATCGAACCACTTGTTAATGCGGTCTAGTTTCTCGTTAGCTTCCTAAATCTTCCGATTAAGCTCGGAAACCTCTACGGCCTGGTCGGATGCCGCCAATAGGGAAGCATGTTTCAATAAACAGCACAATTAGTTATATTCCCAAATACCATATGGATCCTCTGTCTGATTCCTTTCATAATCAATCAGAGCATCAGGGGCTACCGTCGGTACACAGGTTTTATATCTGATACAAATGAAATATAAAGTTCTTTAGAGTATTATGTCACATACCTCAAAGTCTGTCAGTAGGCTGTGGAAGGCTTCATTCAGTCTGCTCTAGGCAGACTGAATCTTCCCCATAACCGCGCCCATCAGAGTGCGGTGGTCCACTATGATGAAAGAACATTGAAGTGCATCTCCAGAGCATTGGGCGCCTTCGGGTTAACGGAGGCCGCCGCTGGAGCTGTTGCTCCTGCCCCTTCCAAAGGGGATTGCTTGCTCAATTCCGGAGGCATGCTTGCTGTTGGAATGGTGTTCGACGGGAGCTCCGATTACGTGGGCTCTGCACCGTCAGTCGCCATAGGGACCGCGGCACCTTGGTTTTCGGTGACCGAGGTGTTAACCTCGGGCACCCTCTTGTCATTCCCGCTAACCCCCTCTTGGGCAGGGGATGTCCGATGGGACGACAGTTGGGTGTCCCCCATGGTGGTAGGTGAGGTGGCTCGCGGCGGTTTCTCGCTCTCTCCCATCTCGGGTGGAAGAGAGCTCCCCTCCGATGATGTATCGAGGAGTGTGCGGGTGGACTAAAACAAAATAAACAAGATTACTTATACAATAAAAGCAAATGGACAGAAGACGATGGTGAAATTCCGAATACTTGCAATGTGGCCGGGGGCTTGACCTTCGGCGGTCTTCGGGGGACAGTTTTGGATCCTAAATCCGAACTGTCCGGGAGGTTGAGCTTCCTCCACCTGGGCCTCCCCTCCTATTGGTGTCAAAACTGGCAGATCTTGGGAAAGGGGGCCCAAGTTGCATATCTGAGGATCAGTGGTAGCAGGGGGAGAAAAGGACACAATGTTTACCCAGGTTCAGGCCCTCTCGATCAAGGTAATACCCTACTTCCTTCTAGATTGATCTTGATGTATATGGAGATTACAAGAGTTGATCTACCTCGAGATTGTAATGGCTAAACCCTAGATGTCAAGCCTATGATTGTTCTGTTAGCCTCTAAGGACTAAACCCTCCGGCTTATATACACACCGGAGGGGTCCTAGGGTTTGTACAGAGATGAGTTGAGGAGGATGGAATCATTATATACGCACGTCAATTTTTCCTTTCTACGTATATAGGAGTCCTACTTGGACATGGAGGATGATCTTATGCTTCTATATTCACGGCCCATCAGTCCAGCCCACCATCAGTAGCCCGCACACCCGAGGACCCCCAAATCCAGGACTCCCTCAGTAGCCCCCAAACTTTTCTTCAATGACGATTTAGTATCCGGCTTCATGTCTTCGGCCTTGCCAGGCAGGTTCTTTGTTATACTTTGGAACGATGACAGTTCGGTTCTGACTTTTATGCGCCTCCTTGATGATTCCTTCCCGTCGTTGCCTCGACTTCCACGTGTCAGACGAATGCGAACAGTCCACATATTTTTTACAAATAAAATCTTGGCCGCGCAAAGATGTCATCAATTTAAAGAGATTGGATCTCAGATGAACTTCCAAATCGTGTAGAAACCCTCAGAGCAAACCATGAAAAATCCTCCAAACATGGCAAGCGCTCCCGGCTCCTCCTCTTTCCCCCTTGGCCCTCAAGTAGGCGACTGGGAAAGCCACTCAGTATCCCATTCCCGACTGAATAGACATTAGATAAAGGGATACCTACCTCCCGTGGATCTAGTCTCCGTTTGGGCTGGATTATCTTCAATCGATGGCGAGATTCTGGCGGAAAAGTTTCCCCACCCCAGCAAAGAGGAGCGCGTGTCCTTCTGAGAGGTTTAGGATTTCCAATTCATCCCTTTCTCAGAGGTCTTTTAGAGTTTTATGGGCTCTAACCGCACAACCTTATGCCAGGTTCTATCCTACATATCGTGGGTTTCGTTGCCCTTTGCTAGTTATTTTTAGGCTGTGAAGCTCATTTCGAACTATTGAAAAAGTTCTTTTCTCTCGTCTCTCGATCCCAGAAGGGATCCATATTCGAGGTTGGCGGTGCTGAACTATGGCACGTAGCGGGAAAAGGTTACCTGTTCGACACTCCTAAAAAGGGACCCAAAGAGTGGCCCTCAGAGTGGTTTTGTATCAAAGACGTGGCCCTTTCGGACCCAGTTCGGCAAGGTCTTCCTAAATTCTCCATCGCCCCTTTGAAGAAACGCCTCAATTGGTGTCCCCGTAGCCTTAATCAAGGGGACAACAAGGAAGTTAAGAGGCTAGTCAGCAAGATTAGGGTACTTGCCCACTCCAAGCTTTCGATAATCGAAGTTATGGCTATTGCGATAAAGCGATGTGTTCTGCCATTTTAATCCAGGGGGTTCTCCATGTGGCATTGCAATGGGCTAGACGACGTGTCTCGCTGTGCAAGCGTCCGGATACCCCAAATGCCTTGGCCGCCATCTTAGTAGATCTTTACAAGGGGGAGAAAGAAGATTTCGTCCGTTTACAATGTCAGGAAGGGTTTTCCATGTATAACCCCATCCACCGGGTAAGTTTTTTCTATTACTGGCATTATTCACCTCTTTTCAATGAGATGTGCTCATCGAACTATATTCGGCTACTTCAAAACAGACATGGGGGAAGGTGATCAAGCGGGTTCATTGCCTTGCCCCGCAACTAGAGGACCATATTCACAACAAAGATCCCAGATTCAAAGAAGATTCGAACATATTCATAGAACTCGTCGACGGAGTTTTCTACCAGGAGAGCCCCGAGGGTATGGAAGTGGAAATTATAGTCGATTACCTCGATCTTCTTCCTTCATCTAATATAAGTGCCTAGGAGATATTCTCTCAAAGAGAACCTTCCCTTCGTGTGTCACCCACTGCACTGACTAGTGCTCAAAAGGGGCGTTGCTCGGGACGAAGTACTGCATCAAGGGCATCTTCTATGGGGACAGTGCCTATGCAGGGAGAGTCTTTGAAGCAAAAAGAAACGGGGGGCACCATCGAGCCCCCTCCTTCATAAAAGATGTATAGTTTTCTGTATGGGCCTTGAGGCAAGACCAGATTGTTACATTCTCCCTTCTGTCTAATTTCAGAAGAAGCATACACCAAATTGCGTCCGAGGACCTTATTGGCCAATCACCATACAATCCGGCCCAGGATCATCAAGAAGGACAAGAGACGATAAGGATGCAGCCCCGGATTATCCTCCGCAGGACGATTCATATAATGTATCAGTTACAAATTTTGAAGTGGAGAGCGCGATGCATCATCGAAGGCGAAAAGAGGCCATGTGCGACCCGGTCTTTACTGAGGAGGTGTTCAACGCCCTCAGCTCGGTAGATGAGTATATCCGAGCTGCTCGGGATGGGCTTGTCGGGGCCACTCACCTACTTTCAAAGGATATGCGGGTAAGAATTTGTGTAAATTTAATAAGTATATGCCAGTAGCCCTCGAGACTTGAAGCAGTTGGTACAACTAATTTAAGCATCGTTATGACTGCGGGTTCTCAGGGAAAAGAATGATACATTGTCCAAGGAGCTTGACGCAAACCGGACGAGCTGAATGCTGTCACCACCGAGCTAGAGGACTTGAAGAAATCCACAAGGGGATCTGATGGTAAGGACGAATAGTGTCTGGAAAAAATATGATTCCACCGTCAATGATGAGCATACGTTGTTTTATTTTCGGTGGCGGAATCAACAGATCAACTGGAAGAGAAGTCAAGGGCTTCCCAGGAGGACAAAAAACATGCCGAGGGGCAAGAAGCAGTTGGTCAGTGTATTTTAACACGGACCATTGAGCAAAATAACAAACTGCTAGATGGAAAGATCTAGCAATGCTAAGATATAAAGGACCTGAGGGCCCAATTATCGGATGCCTTGAAGTAAAATAAAAACTGACAAGGCGGCATATTTAGTATGACCATTGAACTAGCTTTCATATTATACAATGATTCAGAGCTTCATAATGTTATTCTTGCAGGTTTGTTAACTAGGCGGCCCTAAGGAGAAGTATCCGGATTTCAAGGCAACGTCCTACAAGAGCTCGCCAATGTGCGTGAGCGGGTTCGGAAAGCCATGAAGAACATGTCTAAAGCATTATGGCCATCCGATTCTCCTCCACTAATTATGGAGGATCTGGCGAACCTATTCAAAGGAGCTTGGCGTTGCTTTGAGCTATGGAAGGCGTTAGCATGCCGAGAAGGAGCACGAGAGGCCTAGGCCATGGTGAAAACACGTTATATTGGCTTGATCTGAATCATATGGCCCGAGTTGGACCTCGGGGACCGGACGGAAAAGAGATTCACGTGAGCTTGGTGTATGACCAAGTAATGGCAGCCGCAAAGTATTCACAAGAAGACTGTAGTTTAGACAGTCTTATAGATGGCACAGATAAAGGCATTTGATTCCATGTAGCAATGTACTTTATCATCAAACTTATCTCCGTCTGAACTTGTAAAAATTTGTCACGGAAGGCCTTCGACTTCAACCTCCTGAACACAAGGGATGGAGTGTTTCCGGATACTATAATTGTGGTAAACACTGAGTATAATAGCGAAGAGACTGTACGAAACAGAACACATAAGTACTATAAGAGATAAGTTTAATAGTAAGATTCGTTAGAGAAGCCCGCAGGTATCTTGAGGTATATACATTTAAAAATGTTCACCCCTTACAGTTCGGTACAGCCGAAGACTTCCTAGGAAGGAAAAAAATAAAATGAAGAGGAATAAAAGCAAAGGAAGAAGCCCAGGCAAAAATAAAATAAAAGGTGCTACCGGACTATCCGTAGAATCGTTGGAGCCTAGTAGCGTTACATGGATTCATCTCAAGGCGATTGTCTGATGCATTTGGAAAGCAATAGGCTCCTCTAGTGAGAACTTTTTCAATTGAAAGTGCAACTATCCCTGGGTGGTTTTCGTAATTCCTAACAACATATAGCTCATTGAAGTAATGCTCTTTCAAGATGATCATTTCAGAAAGTTCAATGATTGGCATGGCATGGACTAGGAATGTGGACCCCTCAAAATGCTAAGGACACATATTGGCTCAAGCTCAAGACTCTACATTTTCATTTTAGTGATCCAAGATCACATTGAGTCCATAGGAAAAGTCAATACTATTAAAAGAAGATGAGGTGTTGCTTAATGGCTTGCTTGCTCAAAATGCTTAGTCATATGCTCCAAAAGCCATAAACTACTTTCTCATATCCACATATGTCCCAAATCAAAAGTCAAACTCAGCCCCACCGACTTGATATATCCGGCGCCACCGAGTTTAGTTGACATAGCCATAGCCAAAAACCCTAATCACTTCGGTCACACCGATAAGGATATTGGTCTCACCTAGATGGGATTACAAACTCTCTGTTTCCCTTCGTAACGTTTCGGTCAAACCAAAATGAGCGATCGGTCCCACCTAGTTCTCAATGCAAACTCTCTGTTTCCCTTTCGTAACATTGCAGTCTCACCGAAATGAGCGAATCGGTCCCATCGATTTTGCCTGACCAGCTCTCTATTTTCCTATTGCAGCAATCGGTCTCACCGAGTTGATGTGATCGGTCTCACCGAGATTACGTTATGCCCTAACCCTAATGAAATCGGTCCCACCGAGTTGATCATATCGGTCCCACCGAAAAGCCTAACGTTCACATTTTGAACTGAATCGGTCTGACTGTTAGATTCTATGGAGGCTATATATACCCCTCCACCCTCTTTTCATTCGTGGAGAAAGTCACCAGAACAATTTTATACTTCCATTACTCATTTTCTGAGAGAGAACGACCTACTCATGTGTTGAGATCGAGATATTCCAATCCTAACATATGAATCTTGATCTCTAGCCTTCCCCAAGTTCCTTTCCACTCAAATATTCTTTCCACCATATCCAAATCTTTGAGAGAGAGTTGAGTGTTGGGGAGACTATCATTTGAAGCACAAGAGCAAGGAGCTCATCATCAACACACCATCTATTACCTTTTGGAGAGTGGTGTCTCCTAGATTGGTTAGGTGTCAGTTGGGATCCTCCGACAAGATTGTGGAGTTGAACCAACGAGTTTGTACGGGCAAGGGGATCGCCTACTCCGTGAAGATCTACCCTAGTGAGGCAAGTCCTTTGTGGGCACTGGCCATTGTGGGATAGACAAGGATGCTTCTTCGTGTACCCTTCATGGGTGGAGCCCTCCGTGGATTTGCACAGTCGTTACCCTTCATGGGTTGAAGTCTCCATCAACGTGGATGTACGATAGTACCACCTATCGGAACTACGCCAAAAACATCCGTGTATACACTTGTGTTTGCACTCTCCAAACCCCTCCCTTTACCTTCATATGCAATGATTTACATTCTGCTGCTATATTCTTAGAATTGCATGTGTAGGTTGATTGCTTGACTTGTGCTAAATTGCTAAAACCTGTCAAAACATAAAACTGGGAAAATGCTAAGTTTTTTTTGGTCAAGTAGTCTAATCACCCCCCTCTAGACATACTTTAGATCCTACAAGTGGTATCAGAGCTTTGGCCTCCATTTGCCTTGATTTCCATACCTTTGGTGATCATAGCCTTGGTTTCACAACCTAGCAGACTATGGCATCTAGCGAGGGAAATTACCACCGTAGAGGTCCTTACTTTGTTGGTTCAAGTTTTGCTAGTTGGAAGCATAAGATGAAAATGCATATTCTTGGACATAACCCCGCCGTTTGGGCTATGGTGTGTATTGGTTTGCAAGGTGAATTCTTCGATGGGAACGAACCAAACTGTGAAGCCTCTGATGAATAATTGAAGATGTTGCAATACAATGCTCAAGCTTGCGATATCCTCTTCAACGGATTGTGCCGCAAAGAATTCAACAAAATCAGCCGTCTTTAGAATGCAAAGGAAATTTCGGATACTTTGATTGATATGCACGAAGGTACCGACTCCGTCAAGGAATCCAAATTGGATCTGCCTCAAAGTCATCTTGACAAGTTCAAAATGAAGGATGGTGATGGTTTCAGTGAAATGTACTCTAGGCTTGCTCTCATCACAAATGAGATTGTCGGCTTAGGAAGTGAAGAGATGACTGACATATTCATCATCAAGAAGATCCTAAGAGCCTTGGATGGAAAATATGATACCGTGTGCACATTGATCCAAATGATGCCCAACTACAAAGATCTCAAGCCAACGGAATTCATTGGAAGAATTATTGCTCATGAGATGTCACTCAAGGATAAAAAAATAGCTTCACAACGATCTAGTGGTCCTTACAAAGCCTCATGTGATGCTCCTACATCATCAAGTGCGAAACAAGTCTTGAATGAAGAATCGAGGTTAATGGTGAAGAACTTCAACAAGTTCTACAAGAATAGAAGCAAGGAAAGAAGTTCCAAGTCAAGGTCCAACAATGAAAAAAAATCTTCTAGTCGTGAACACAATTGCTACAACTGTGGAAGACCCGGACACTACTCCAATCGGTGTGCAACTCCCCACAAAAGAAGAGAAGACTCACCCAAAAGGAGAAGTAGAAGAGAAGTGTAACGCCCATGATGCGGCTATAACTCCTACGTGTCGAGGCACGACTTAGAGTCATAACCGCATTCTGGAATGGTCTCAAGCATGGTATCTTTACACAACCCATGTAATGAACATGATGAAAGATAGTTTAATAGTTGGCTTACGCACGCCACGTCACACAATTAATACAATAAACTTACATTCATCCAGAGAACACAGAGTCCGACTACGGAAAAATCAAACAAAGAAAAAGATACGACACAGGATAATCCTGATCAGCCCTAGTAGGAACCACTACTGATCGTCGGGGTACGTCACGTACATGCACCCACACAGTTCATCGAACTCCCACTGAAGCTCTTGCACATCTCCTGCGTCAAACTCTAAGGTACCTGCATCTTTTTGTGTAGTAAACTGTGAGTCACGAGGACTTAGTAATCTCGTTCCCGGGTATCAAAACTATCAAGGCTTTTAGGTGGGGAGAGGTTATCAAGTGGTTGCAGCAACACTAAGCATTGTATGAGGCTATCTTACAAAGTAAGAGCGAGATGAGAATGATATGCCAACGGTCGCAACTAGAAGTGATCAAGAAGTGATCCTATCTACTTACGTTCATGCATAACCCCACCATTTTCACTTTCCGAACCCCTTCGAAAAGAGACCATCACGGTTACTCACATAGTTAGTGTATTCTTCTTCAGTTATGGTGTCAAGTTATCTACAACCGGATATTAATAAATTCCAATCTGCCACATAACCACGGACACGACTTTCGAAAGATCATAACCCTACACGGGTGTCCCAACTTAGCCCATCACAACCTCTCACGACCAGCAGAGTAACAACTCCAAATTGGGAAGACCCGAGTGTTCTCAGAATCCTGTGCACAAGATATTTCAACAAAGGTAAAACTAATCCAGCAAGTCCTCCCGATGTGCCAACACCCTGATAGTAGCCGCGCATATCTCCTCTCAGGCCACGACCGGATGGGACATCCTACAGGTATGTACCAAATACTTCGGGTTTCCCCGAGGCGGCCCCGCAGTCTGCCTAGTTTGGACCAACAATCATGAGGAGCACTGGCTCGGGGGTTGATTATGAATCCATGGGTTAATTTCTCCCTATGCAAATTTAGTTATTAGGCAAATGGTAAAATCAAAGTTGGGCCTTGCTGGAAAATATTTAAACAGAGCGAATTATCGAGGGGGGCCCATAAACCCGAACCATGGTAAGAACGCAATATCAAGGAACATAACACCGGTTTATCATATCCTAAGGCGGCATGAGTGGAACAAAACACCAAGCAAAAGGCCAAGCCTTCGACCCATTGCTAAGTATATATGTGCATTAGTTTAAATAAGAGATATTTTGTTATCCCAAAGTATCCAATCTGACATGGAGCAAACTTCAACTTCACCTGCAACTAACAACGCTATAAGAGGGGCTGAGCAAAAGTGTAACTTAGCCAATCAACAATTTGCTAGGAAGGTGGTTATAGGGTTTCGTGGCAACATGGGAGGCTCACAAAGCAAGAATGGGTAGCGCGACAAAGCTACAGAGCGATACAACTAGCAAAGCAAAGATAGAGGTGATATTGAGGAACGGTCATCTTGCCTGGGATCTCGCAAGGAAGAAGAACGAGTGCATGAAGAAGATAAACGGACGTAGTCGAACGGATCGTCACAAATCCGGAACAAAACCGAAGCCAATGAGAGAAGCAACCGGAATGAAGCAAACAACATGGTAAACACACAAGCATAAACATTGCATGATGCACAAGCAAGTATGATGCATGTCTGGTTTAAATATGCATGGCATGACAAATTGCACAAACAATACTACAAGTTAAGTGGAGCTCAATATGAAACGCGTTGCATATTGACAAAACACCACATTCACATATTTAGTTTGATCTCATGTATGCACCCAACAAGTTTAAATGTTAATTAACATGGCAAGAGGTGAAGCATAAGTAAACTATGTATTTAAGCAATTTAATTGAGGCTGGAAAATAACAAACAACAATTCCAATAAATCCCCATGTGCATATTTCAAATTTGGTGCTGTTTTACCTAAACCATATTTTAGAGTTGTTAAATAGGGAAATAAAGTGCAGCAAGTTAATCTATGCATTTTTCTAGACATTTTACATATAAAGTTTATTTAAAACCGAGCTACGGTTTAAAAGTTATGAATTAAACCGTTTTAACATGTTATTTAATAAAATTTAAACAAACAACAAGTTTAAACATTTTAACATGGATGAAAGTTGAACATTATTAATCAACACAAAATTCTGATCATTTTTCATATAAAGTTTGTTTTAAACCGATGCACGGTTGTGAAGTTATTACATGCATGATCTAGAGGACCTTTTCTGTAAAACTGCAACACTCTAGATACATAGACAAATTCGCAGCAGAAAAAAACAAAGCAGACTGAAACTGGCTGGCCCAACAGGAATAGGGGGCTGGAGGGTCTGCTCACCCATGGGCCATTGGCCCGCTCGATGGGGAGGAGGCGTGTCGGGCCTTGGCGCAAGAAATGGCACAGGTGCGTGCGCTCGCTGAGGTCGGCGAGAGGCGGCGCAGGACCTATCGCCTGAAACAGAGGAAGAGCGGGTGTCGCGGCGGCTGAGGCACAGTCGATGCGGGCGTTGGTGGCGTCGGCAGCAAGGCTATGTAGGGGATGGCGGTGAGGCAGGGTCGAGCGAGATGCGGCCGCCGGCGGCGAGTATGGCCGGATCTGGGAAGTCACGGAAACTACAGGAGACGGCAAAGGAGAGGGGTATCTGGCGCAGATCGGGGTGGAGTCGGCGCGTGGCTGCAGCGGTCATTTTTGTCGTTCTCTGCAGACGAACAGGGGCGTCGCACGGGATGGCATCGGTGATGAGCACAAAGAGAAGGGCTGCTGCGGATCCAGTCCCTGGGCCAGGGACTTGACCGGAGACGAGAGAGGGTGGACGGAGGCGCGGGATGGCCTAGTGGTGCCTGATCCAGCGAGCTCCGTTGTAGGGACGTGGAGGGGGCCGAGGCGAGCATAGGCGGAGCTCGAGGAAAGCTGCTGGTTTCGGGCGCGTGAGGAGGGAGGAGCTTGTGCGCGAGGATGCATGCGTGGCTTCGGTCGCTCGTCTCCCTTGCGGACGAGTACGAAGCAGGGGCCGTAGGCGTGGCGGCGTGGTTCGGGCGCGAAGCAGGAGGCAGAGGAGCACTGGAACGAGGCCGCTCGTGAGGAACGCGCTCGATCCCCTCCGTGGCTGGTTGGATGGGTGGATCTCGGTGGGGATTGGTCGTTGAGGAAAATGATGAAAGTATGAGGTGACCTGTTGGAGTGTGGCGGCGGGGAGGATGGGATGGATGGGACAAACTACCTAAAACCTAGGGTTAGAGTGATTAAATAGGTCGGTGGGTTAGAGGTGGACTGATTTTGGACCCTCCGATTAGATCGGTCGACCGAGAAAAATAGGCCAAGGAGTCCAAATAAGAAACCGATTATAGTTTAGGGATGTTCGAAGATGATCCGGACCCAACGGTAACGACATCCCGGCTCGGGTTCGGGTAAGTTTTCGGACGCACGCGAGGGGGTGTGAGGTAGGTCGACAAAGACAGGGGGCTTGAGAGAGGTCAACAGAGACAGGGAAGAAGTGGTAACTATGAACGACTACATTTTCTTATGAAAATATGCGGATGCAATGCGGATGATGCGATGATGAAATGCAACAATTAAAATAAATCACACGGCGACAACGAAATAGTTGGAAGTTTTCTGGAGCATCGGTCTTGGGGCGTCGCAAGAAGAATCACCACCTAGAGAGAGAAGGAGTAGAGATGATCGTTATGAACGAAGTCCCTCTCGAAGAATCAAGGATTCGGAAAGGAAGGACAATCGTCAAGGATCTATACAAGACGAAGATATCAAGCTCATGTTGGTGAATGGGTATCTGGTTCCAACTCCGATAACTACTCCGAGAGAAGCTATCACTCCAACACAGAAGATACTCAAGATGAAGGTGTTGCCAGAATTGCTCTTGTGTCAACCAAATCCTACGACATATTTGACTCACCAAATGAAGGAATTGGAAGGTGCTTCATGGCTAAAGGTCCTAAGGTATCACACCCCGAGTATCTTGATTTCAATAGTGATGAAGATGACTTGCTAGGAGATGATGAATTACTTGTTGGTAGCAATATTGATGAAACCTATGATGAAAACTATGATGAAATTGCTATTAATCCTGCTAATCAAGATAAAACAAATGACAATGATAAGGATAAGATTGAGCGTCTAACTAAAGAATTAAACACTCTCAAGTTAGCTCATGAAACTACCTTAGAGGATCATCGAGAACTTTTGAGGGCTCATGAGAAGCTATGCTTTGAAAAGCTCAATCTAGAGTAAGAGCATGAGTTCTTAAAAGCAATCAATGATGATCTTCATAAGAAAATTGTTCTTACATTGCCAAGCATTTACTCTTGTCTACTTACATGCCACAACTAAAATCTAGCAACAAGTACAAGAAAGATTCTTCCTCTAGTAGTAATAAAAATCATTCTAAATCCAATATTTTTGCTTCCAGTAGTTCTCTTGATTCCACTAATGATTCTCTTATCCAAGTTACACTGAGCAAGAAAATAGCTTATTGAAGGGAATTATAGAGAAAGGTGTTTACAAGAGTCTTGCCGGAAGTAAGCAATTTGAGGAAATTGTACGCAAGCAAGGAAGGCACCAGAAGAATCAAGGTGTTGGTTTTGAACGAAAGTTCAATGCCAATGGAGTTGAGTGGGAAGAAGATCAATACCCCAAGACGAAGTTTGTTCCTCAACAAGAGAAGCATGATCCTACTGCCTTCAAAGGGACACAAGCCCAAGATGATCTTCCATCACAAGACCACCAGCAAAAAGGCAAGGACAAGCTTCAAGAAGAGATTGATGCATTTGAAGAAGCTCCTAAGGCCTTGGTCTAGTGGGTTCCCAAGACGACATCAAGCTCTACTTCATCAAGTAGGACTACAACTCCAAGGATTCCCATCAAGTTGATGTGGATCACAAAGAAGAAGAACTAGAGAGTTCTTGAGGGTGACTCCGCCAACATACTTCACTCTTATTCATATTGGCGAGGACAAGTGCAAGCACCTTTCACATCTTGCACTAGTTCAACGAGTCACGAACCCTCTTGTTGGTAAGACAAGGGACAAGGTAACCTAATGCTTTCATTGGCATTATCTTGTGTGCAATTCACTCTATGTCCATGTATATGTTTGTTTGTTCATTGTGGGACTAACCCGTGTAGGTATTGAAAGTGTAACTCACTCCAATGGATTGCTCCCAATAATCTACATGAACATTGAGAATCCACATCTTCAACATCTACATGAAGTCATCATCGACAAAACCCAAGGTTAGTCCATCCCTCTTAGCGGGGGCATCACGTCTAGGGGGGATTTACTCTAAGAATTGAGCTAAAGCAACTCTAATGATGTGAACACAACAATGCTTTATGTAAAAGTGGTAACCCCACTTGTGCTTAAATGATGAGCATGACCTATGATCAAATGTTCTCATTTGACTCCTAAGTCAATATATCCATATATAGATGACCTAGTCATTGCAAATTGCTTGATAGATACTAGAGTGTTTGTGCATGCTTTGCCACATATTTCATTTGCCATTTTAATGTGTGAAAAGTTTGGTTGCATATTTTAATCATTCGAGGACATCCATTTGTTGCTTTGATTGTTTGGCTCTTTTTCTTTTGCCCAATGGATGGACAAGAATGCCTAAAAAACCTCTAGCATTCAAACCACTCTGTGTGAGGAGAACTCGGAGTCCCCGATTCATCATAGACTTAAACTTCCAAAATCTCTCTTTGCATTTTGGTCTGACCAATTCATCCTTTTCGATCAAACCGAGTTCACTGAGTTGATCTAGGTTTTCAATCTCGGTGCAACTGATTAGAACTTTTTAGTCACACCGAGTTGCAGTAACTGCTAGCAGTTTTGCATCTCGGTGCCATTGAGATATTCCACTCGGTCACACCGACATGGTCAGGTTATATATATCGACGGGTCAAAATTTGGAAAACTTTCCAAAACCTCTTGCCCACGTGTGACCTACTCTGTCGTCTGGGGTCTCCGGATCATCTTCTCGCGGCCAGCAACCTCCCACCACTAGTCTCCGTCGCCGTCAATGGGATTCAGCCCCGCCGTTGCCGTCATAGCGAGCTCACCGGCAAGTTAGGGTATGAGATCGATCTTTTGTGCAAATTCCTTACTCCGTGTGGGGACCCCGACTTAGAAGTCGAGATCACCGAATGCACATGTACAGTGATCCCAGAGATCAATGCTCACTGAACACACAGAAGCTGAATAACAAGAGTCTTACATCCATACATACCATCTTACACAAATTATGGCCATTATGGCCAAGTCTTACATAGATAAAGCCTCACGGGCTGAACAGCAAATAACTCAGGTAGTGGAAGTCTTCGATGATAGGTAGAACCCATGCCATCTGCCTTAACCCTACAGGCATTCTAACTGGGATAGCGTCCTAGTTCACATGTTCGTCTCCAAAGAACTCTTCTTCATATTCCTGTTCCTCCATGCCTGGCCAATTAAATAACCAGTGGCAAGCCAATGAGTACTTTGAATGTACTCGCAAGCAACCCATGATTTGGTTCAAAGTAACAATGCAATTGAACAACAATGAGCAATCTAGCAATGGTCTAGAATAAATATTCTACCATCAAGTATATGCATCAATAACTTCACGTAACCTCGAGGACAGGTTACCTGATATCAACATGAACACGATTCAACTCATCAAGTCAAGTCACCACCTTGACTCATACATACTTTCACCGATGCGGTAAAATTCTGGACATAGTTTAAGTAGCACCACCCAACTGTCCATGACCGTGGACACGGCTATTCAAATAGTTTTACACTCTGCAGAGGTTGCGCACTTTACCCACAAGATCCGGGAAGCTTTCGTGTCACCCACGATCCCGTAGTACCTCAAGTACTCGGAGGAAGCACCCGGTCATTATCTTTCCTTAGACGACACTAACATAGAGTCCACTCGTTGGTACACGGCCCTCGAGTACAAACAATAGATCACGGGACTTGCCCTAATTTCAATGTCACGCGTACCCGAAGGGACCAATGGTGTGTCCGGTGCCCTGTAAAAACAGTCATGGTCATCTATCCAAGCACGACCCCGTCCCGGGAAAGACCTCAAGTCTTCCCGTCACTAGTAATGCGGGCACCATGCTAGTATCGACCTAAGTAATCAATAAAGCCCCGTCCCATAAGGGGTAGAGTGGTTGCACATGTTTGGTTGGGATGGTAGACACACATAAATCTAATCCATTATTTCACCCATGCACACGATTTTTACCGGCACATCACTTCTTCCTCAAGTGATGACCTAACTCAACATCACCCTCGGGCATTAGGGGCACCCGATGGGGTTTATGCAAAGATTCCAACCACAAAGATTTCATGTCACACATGCATCACTAAGCATCAGTACTAACCATTTGCATGACATCTAGCACATAGCAAGATCATGAGTAAGCATGCATCATGTGGTGGTTTCAACTAGGTCACCACCGTCATTCTTATCACTATGCATTCGGAAGCAAATGGGTTCCGAAGAACACAAGTGTATCATGGTCAAAGGGCTGCTTGCCTGGATTGGCTTGGTCTTCAAAGTCTTCAAATCCTCCTCCTTCTCCTTCTTCAGCAACTTCGTCAAATACGGGATCTAATCGTCGCAAAATAACAACGGGAAAATAAGACCACAATGAAAATAGAAAAATCAAAGTGCTCAGAAAAATGTCAACTTATTTTTGTTAAATACTAGGGGGAAAACTAAGATGGAAAAAATTCTTAGTTTGAGTTTTGGAGTTGCAGAATGGTATCTAAGGATTTTAGAACAGGAGTTTTATTGCTCAAATTTGAATTTAAATTTGAACATAACAGAAAAGTTTCATGGATATCTGTGAAAGTGACACCATTAAATAGGTTGGAATATTACAAGATTTTAGGAGTTGGAATTAATTTATTTGGACAAATATTCATTTCTATAAAATTATTTGAAGTATTTACAGAAAAGAATAAAAAGAAATAGCCCTGTGCCACTGGGCCAGAATGGCCACAGTGCACGGCCCAGGGTGAAGAGCCCAGTCGCTCAGGAGCCAGCGCGCGCACGTCGGGATTTTAAACCTGACGGGCGGGGCCTGGCTGTCAGCAACTGCGAGGGGTGAGAGAGGGCGGTGAGGATGATAGGCCGGGCCAGCCTGTCATCTTCAACCTTGCGGCCACGGCGATGGCGAGCTCACCGGCGGCGATTCCGGGCACGGCGGGGCAAACGGAGGGCAGGAACAGACTCAGCAACGAGTCGCAGATGTAGTGGTGGTGGTGCGGCTCGCCGGGGAGGCCTGGCTCGTCGGCGGCGAGGTGGGACGCCGGAGGGTCGTCGGAAAGTTACTGGCTAGCTCGTTTCCGGCAGCTGCAGAGGGGGAAAAGTGAGGGGAAAACATCAGTTGTGCATGGCGGTTCCAAATCGAGCGAGTGAAGGGGTGGAGAGGGCCTGTACCACGAGATCCTCGGCTGCCCGACGCGGCGGAGCTCCGGTCGATCCCGAGCACAGGGGCTCTCTGGGGATGAGCGAGTGGTGCTGGAGGGCTAAAGGAGGTGAGGGGAGGTTGTTGGTGCCGTTGGAGAGGCTCGAGCGAGCTTATATAGCCGAGCCCACGGTCCACCGTGGACTCATGCGCCGGCGAGGTCACAGGCGAGGCCAGAGGCCGTTCTGGTGCTTGTGATTGAGTCGGGGAGGTTCGTGGACGAGCTCTATGCCTAGTAGAGGGGAGAGGAGGAGCGGGGAGAGCTCCAGACAGCGCGCGCGTGTGAGGCCGAAGAGTGGAGGCTGTGGGCGGCCAGCGCGCGTGTGAAGGCGGCCACTGGAGGGCGGAGAAGAAGGGGGACAGCGCCGGGGGAGGTCGCGGACGTCGAGGGGCATCGACTAGCGCGAGGGGAGAGCTCGAGGTGGTCGGGGGCAGGCGATTGGGCAAAGCTACAGTGCGGGTGCGCACTGTAGCGCGCTCTGGAGCGGCCTTATCGCATGCCATGGCATTCCATTGGCCCTCTGGGTGCGTCCGCCGTGTCTGGGGGGTCCAGGGTGATGCAAGCAACACGGATGAGGCCTTGGATGCTTTGGATGATCAAGGAGAGAGAGGTGAAGCTAGTAACTTGGTGAATTTTGGCTGTACAACAAGGTGAACTAGGGTTTTCACCCCTCAATCATGGAGCTGGGGACATGGGGGAGTTACTGGAGGTAGATAGTAACTAGATGAAGCTGTGGTAGAAAGTTGAGGCCAAGGTAAATAGTAAAAGTGATCAAGAAGATGGTTTTGGTACTTTGGCAGAAGGTGTTTGATCAAGTTTTGGTCAAGCAAATGATCTCCACTTGCCATGACACTTAACAGGATTGAATGTTATGTGAAAATAGGGTGCTTCACCAAATTTGGGCTCATTTGAAGAAACTAGCCAATGTAACTTTGGTGAACCCTAGAAATCAACAAAAATGGCTTCATATTGTTTAAGTCAATCTAATCATCTCCCCTTGATGCACCACTTGGTGTAGTTTCATCATTTGGGGTTATGATCATGCCCACAAAGTTTGAAGCTCCAGGTAAAAAGTTGGTAATGTAAAGTTGTTCAAATTTGCATTTAAACAGAAAGGGTTTTAGGGTATTCTGATCAAGTTGCTCTACTCCAAATCTTGTGCCATTTGGTCTAGATGCCTTATTAGGCCATTCTAGCATGTGCACCAAGTTTGAGAGCATTTGGACAAGTTTGGCAATGTAAAGTTGCTCAAACTTCAAATATGGACAGAATGGTTTTGAAAGGTTTTGAGGATGATATCTTGCTTCCCAAGGCATGAGGCTTGGCAAGATCATCAAATATGTCATATATGACATGATAGAATTTGCCTGGAATTTTTGGAGAATATTTCCTTTGTAAATATTTCAAAAGCTTGAAATATCTAGAAAGGGTTTTGGAGGGATTAGCCCATTGTTTTGAACATGACCAAGTGTTGAAACTCTTATATATGGACAATATATGTCCTATGAGTCTCCCTGAATTCTGGCAAATATTTTTGAAATACTTAAATAATTTTCCCCTATTAAAGACCATTTCTGGCCTTAAGAAAAATCTATTAAATAAAATAGGAAAACAACTTTTAAAATTATACTTTTGTGGTTTTTGGGAGTCCTATGACTACTAGGACTCAAATATACTTTTGGAAATAATTTTCTCACCCTAAATCAAGCACTTGCAATGCAAACCTCAATTCAGGGGTTTTTGGAATACTAAATTTATAAAATATATTTTGGCCAAATTAATTTTGTAGGAAAATACTATATTGTTATATAACACTTGGCATGATCATTGGGCAGAAGTTTTGGGTATGGAGATGAATTATACAAGAGGTAATAGTTGACTTTAATGAGCACATGAAAATCACATGAAGAAAAACTCAATTCCAAATAAAAGCCAAATGATGCCAAAAAAATTTGCTGGTCCAAATTTTCATGCTACATTGATGCAAATAACATGTTACAAAATGCAGGGTGTGACACTCCGATTCTTAGCACATTGCTTTGCCATGTTCATTACCATGTATGAAATCAATCCATGTAGAGAAAACTTCCTTAGATTAGGTTTGCTTAAAAAATTAGGGTTAGGTCTCCGCCGAACTCATCTCGGACCGACCGAGTTGTAGAAATCGGTCTCACCGATTTAGCTTAGGCCATTGCACTTGCGCTTTCTGATCTGACCAAAAATTGCAAATCAATGTCACCGAGTTTAACTCTCTGTGAAACCCTAGCAATCTCGGAGTCACCGAACTGTGACTCGAACTGACCGAGTTCACTAGTTCAGACTCCAAAAGTTGCTTCGGTATCACCGAGTTTAACAAATTGATAGCTCCGAAATGATTTCTGTGGATAACTAAAACTAAGTTTTTGACTCATCTATTTTGCAAAACCTCTGTACTTTGTGATGCTCATCCACTCTATCTCATCTATATCTATTCACAGGGTCAGCTTGAAGTTCCGGAAATGTCAGAAGGAAGTAATAGTCAGAACAGGTCAGAGGAACATGCACAATTTAGTGAGGGCTCTAGTCCCAATAACTCTAGCTACTATGAGAGTAGCAGGAGTACACCAAGCAACCTGCCTAAATTCAAAGGATGAGATTTTGAGGTTGAAGAAGTCAGCTCAAAGAAGAAAGTTGCTAGGAAGGAATATGGCACATCTGCTTCAACCAAGCATGGACTGAACAAGAAGGTTCCTGCTAAGAGAGCCCCAATGTCAACGGCTAGAGCATCAACTCAAGAAACAATGGTGTTCACTCTTGAAACCAGAGATGATGAGCCAGCAGGAACTAAGAAAAGGGCTAGGAAAACCGCAGCCAGAGTGGTTGGGAAGCCATCTATGAGAAAGAAGAAGAAGAAGAAGAAGAAGAGGATGCTACACCAGCACCTAAATCTCCGAAGCTGATGGGGGATGCCATTAAGTCATGGGCTGCTCCTGTGAAGCCCAAGACTGCCCCCAAAGCTGCTGCTCAAGTTACCAAGTCTGCACCCAAGAGAAGCACAAGGAACATTCCAGCTGCAGAAAAGAACAAGGCCCAGTACCTGAAATTGAAAAAGATGATGAAGTTCAAGTGCTTAGGAAGCTCAAGCCCAATATCTCTAATCATGATGATAATTATATTATTGCTGAGGACATGAAGTTGAGGAAGGATGCAGGTATCAGAAGATGGAGACAATCTGATCCGTATGTTGTGAGGAGAAGGACTACTTTGGATTATAGGTTCCACACCAGAGAGCAGCATGATTTCTATGAGACCATCTTGCTTGGTAAGAAGCCAATTGTCTGGGATATGAAGTGGGTAGATTGGGACTACATTGATGAGAATAAAGATCATTTTCCAGGTGTGCATGAAAGTTCCAAATCATCTGGTGTTGACAAGTTTGTTGGACAAAAGTTGACAAAATGGAATGATGAACTCATCATGCAATTCTACTCCATAGCTCATTTTAATCCAGATGGTAGAATTGTGTGGATGTTTGAAGGTACAAGATTCTAGTCAACTGTTGATGAGTGGGAAAAATTGATAAAAGCGCCGAAAGAGCATGAATATGACTTAGATGTCTATGCCAAGAAGAAGAAAGACCACAACTCTATGGCCAACATGTACAAAGAGATTCCAGACAAAGCATTGTAAACACACAAGTTTGGATCTGTTCAATAGTTGTTGTCAGGTCTAGCTACAATCAACACTATATTGAGGCATACATTGTTGCCCAAATATGGAGATCACAAGATGATCAGAGGCCATTCAATCAACTTGCTGCAGATATTTGATGTGCCACGGAAATTCAAACTGATGAGCCTCATTGTTGGAACAATCAAGAGGACTACTGCAGACTAGAAGAGATCATGTGGGTATGCTCCACACATCCAGATGCTAATCAACTCCAAGATGGGCACAAGCACATACTTATTGGACACAGAACATCTTCCCTTGTTGCCTTGCTTGGAGGACAACACGGTTGTCATGGATGAATAAGAACCCACATCTGTGCAAGCACAAGAAAAGAGAGAGAAAGCTAGAGCTGAGAAAGCAGCAAAGATGCCAAGTGTTGAAGAGGCATCTAAAGTGTCCCTCAAATCTAAACAAGATCAAATGGCATATCTGATATAAGCAACCTTGAGGATTGAGAAAAGTTTGGCCAAATTGAGTCAGAATCAAGCGAGCCTGGAGAGGATCATTGAAACAAAATTCTATGATCTAGACTTGAAGGTGACTAAGTTACAGACTGCAGTTGAGCAGCTCCAGGTGGAAGTAGAGGAGAGGAAAGGGTAGGCTACCACAAATGCTTTTCAGAGAGTTCCTAGAGGTCAGAGGTTAGCTGCAGTGCCCATGGCAGACACAAGAGCAACTACATCAGTACCAGCAGAAGTAGTTTCAGTGGCCCCTCCAATTGCCACTCCACCAGCTCCAACAAGATCTACAGCTACCTTCGTCCGTGGTGTCCTCTCAAAACCACCTCCCGAAGATGAAGCCTAGAGATACGCATAGAACTATGCATTTTCAAACTTTTTTGTAACTTGTTTCCAAATGGGGAGAAATGTATAGATCATAGGCTTTGAGAGAGAGTGTTTTTGCTTCTTTGTATCTTGCTATTTGGTTGATACATTTGTGTGTTTGCTTGATACTTTATGCTCATGTGTGTGAGACACTTCTATGATCATGTGTTTGATCATATCATACCTTAATGCTTGCTTAAATGATGCTATTATTTTATCTCTCATATATGATCATTCACTTTACTTGGTCATGAGTGCATATTTTACTTCCTATCATTTTGAGCGCTCCACCAAGATGTATGTGACATGGAAGAGTAACCCATGGTCCTAATTGATCGTGCATTTGCATTCAAAGGCAAATTTTACATAATGCACAAATTTAGGGGGTGCTATTGCTTATCACATACTTGATACTTCTCAAAGCGACGATGTATTTCAATCTTATTATCATTTGTCGAAGCTTTGATCCATATGTTGTCATCAATTACCAAAAAGGGGCTTACAGTGCAACTATCCCTGGGCGGTTTTGGTAATTCCTAACAACATGTAGCTCATTGAACTAATGCTCTTTCAAGATGATCATTTCAGAAAGTTCAATGATTGGCACGACATGGGCTAGGAATGCGGACCCCTGAAAATGCTAAGGACACATATTGGCTCAAGCTCAAGACTCTACATTTTCATTTTAGTGATCCAAGATCACATTGAGTCCATAGAAAAAGCCAACACTATTAAAAGGGGATGAGGTGTTGCTTAATGGCTTGTGATACGTCTCTAACGTATCTAATTTTCCAAACACTTTTGCCCTTGTTTTGGACACTAACTTGCATGATTTGAATGGAACTAACCCGAACTGACATTGTTTTCACCAGAATTGCCATGGTGTTATTTTTGTGTAGAAATAAAAGTTCTCGGAATGACCTGAAAATCAACAGAGAATATTTTTGGAATATATAAAAAATATTGGCGAAAGAATCAAGACCATGGGCCCACACCCTGTCCACGAGGGTGGGGGCGCGCCCCCTTTCTCGTGGGCCCCCTGAGGCTCCACCGACATCAACCCCAACTCCATATATATTCATTTTTGGGGAGAAAAAATCAGAGAAAAGGATTCATCACGTTTTACGATACGGAGCCGCCGTCAAGCCCTAAACTCTCTCGAGAAGGATGATCTGGAGTTCGTTCGGGGCTCCGAAGAGTGGAGATCATCGCCGTCCTCACCATCAACCTTCCTCCATCACCAATTCCATGATGCTCACCGCCGTGCGTGAGTAATTCCATCATAGGCTTGCTGGACGGTGATAGGTTGGATGAGATTTACCATGTAATCGAGTTAGTTTTGTTAGGGCTTGATCCCTAGTATCCATTATGTTCTAAGGTTGATGTTGCTATGACTTTGCCATGGTTAATGCTTGTCACTAGGGACCGAGTGCCATGATTTCAGATCTGAACCCGTTATGTTTTCATGAATATATGTGAGTCCTTGATCCTATCTTGCAAATCAATAGTCACCTACCATGTGTTATGATCCGGCAACCCCGAAGTGACAACAATCGGGACCACTCCCGGTGATGACCGTAGTTTGAGGAGTTTGTCTATTCACTAAGTGTCAATGCTTTGGTTCGGTACTCTATTAAAAGGAGGCCTTAATATCCTGTAGTTTCCAATAGGACCACGCTGCCATGGGAGGGTAGGACAAAAGATGTCATGCAAGTTCTTTTCCATAAGCACGTATCACTATATTCGGAATACATGCCGACATTACATTGATGCACTGGAGCTAGTTCTGTGTCACCCTATGTTATAACTATTACATGAGTCACATCTGACATAATTATCCATCACTGATCCCATGCAGCTTATCACATATTGTTCTTTGCTTATTTACTTTTCCGATGTCACTATTACAATTACTACAAAACTGCTACTGTTACTTTTGCCACCGTTACCGTTACTTCCATACTACTTTGCTGCTAAATACTTTGCTGTAGATATTAAGTCTTCAGGTATGGTTGAATTGATAACTCAACAGCTAATACTTGAGAATATACTTTGGCTCCCCTTGTGTCAAATCAATAAATTTGGGTTGAATACTCTACCCTCGAATACTGCTGCGACCCTATACTTGTGGGTCATGAAGACTATTTCCTGGCGCCGTTGCCGGGGAGCATAGCTATATTCTTTGACTCACTTGGGATTTATATCTGTTGATCACTATGAAGAACTTGAAAGATGAAAAAAACCAAGATTTATCCCTCGACTATGAGGTGCGGTAAGGAACTGCCATCTAGCTCTGCACTTATTCACCTTCTGTTTTGAGTAAACTTGTGACACCTACACCTGTAATTGAATCTGATATGTCGCATGTTATTATGATGCCAGTTTTGCTATGGATGATAGTTATGATGAAACTACTTCTATGCTTGATAATATTGTGCCACTAGGTGAATTTCTTGATGAACAACTTGCTAGGGCTAGAGAGAATGAAACTATTGAAACTGATAATATTGATGAAAGTGATGATGAAGATTCTCCCCCTAGATATGAATTGCCGGTTGTGCCTGAGGGTTATCTTATGGATGAAGAAAATACTAGAGATCTTTTAGCTTGCAATGATATATATGTTCTTAAGAAACTATTAGCTAAGCTGAAAGAAAAGTCTTTGAATGCTAGAATGAAATATGACCCTGCTTTTGCTACTTCACCTATCTGTATTTCTGATAAGGATTATGATTTCTCTCTCGATCCTGAGTTAATTACTTTGGTTGAATCTGATCCTTTCCATGGCTATGAATCTAAAACTGTTGTGGCACATCTTACTAAGTTGAATGATATAGCCACCCTATTCTCCAATGAGGAAAAAATTCGTTACTACTATATCCTTAAGTTATTTCCATTCTCCTTAAACGGTGATGCTAAAACATGGTTTAATTCTCTTGATCCTGGTTGTGTGCGTAGTCCCCAGGATATTATTTATTACTTCTCTGCTAATTATTTTCCCGCTCATAAGAAACAAGCTGCCTTAAGGGAAATATAAAATTTTGTGCAAATTAAAGAAGAGAGTCTCCCACAATCTTGGGGGAGGTTTCTCTGATTACTTAATGCTTTGCCTGATCATCCTCTTAAGAAAAATGAAATACTTGATATCTTTTATAATGGACTAACCGATGCTTCTAGAGACCACCTGGATAGTTGTGCTGGTTGTGTTTTCAGGTAAAGAATTGTTCATCAAGCGGAATTGCTATTGAATAATATGTTGAGTAATGAAAATAATTGGACACTTCCTGAACTAATTCCTAAGCCAACTCTGAAGAAAAGTGGTATTCTATTTCTCAGTCCTGAAGATATTCTAGTGGCAAATAAATCTATGAAGGAAAAAGGTATAAAGCTGAAGATGTTAAGAATTTACCACCTATTGAAGAAATACATGGTGTTGATAACCCGACACAGGTAGTAAAGGTAAATTCACTCTATAGATTTGATGAAGGTGATATTCCTCCTTATAAGTTTGCTAGCCAATGCTTAGATGAGTTTGATAATTTTATTGTTAAAGAAGAAAACTTCAATGCTTATGTTGGTAGACAATTAAAACGTAATTCTTATATGATTGAACACTTGAGTGATTATATGTCTAGAGTTAAAGGTGAACTTAAACTCATTAGTAAACATGCTTCTATGGTTACCACTCAAGTAGAACAAGTACTTAAAGCACAAAATGATTTTCTCAATGAATTAAATAATTATAAAGATGATAATGCTGTTAGAGCTGTGACTAGAGGGGGTAGAATGACTCAGGAACCTATGTATCATGAGGGCCACCCTAAGAGAATTGAGCAAGATTCTCAGAGAGCTAATGTTGATGCATCTAGTCCTTCTAAGAAGAGGAAAAAGAAAATGATAGGACTTTGCATGCTTCTAGTCAACCTGTTGTTGACACACTTGAGAATCCCAATGATATTTCTATTTCTGATCCTGAAACACAATCTGGTAATGAGCATGAACCTAGTGAAAATAATAATGATGATGTTCATGTTGATGCTCAACCTAGCAATAACGATGATGTAGAGATTGAACCTGCTTTTGATCTTGATAACCCACAATCACATAATCAACGTTATGATAAGAGAGGCTTTGTTGCTAGGAAGCACGGTAAAGAAAGAGAACCATGTGTTCAGAAACCCATGACTTTTCCTCCTAAACCATCCAAGAAAACGGATGATGAGGATTTTGAGCGCTTTACTGAAATGATTAGACCTATCTTTTTGTGTATGCGTTTGACTGATATGCTTAAAACAAATCCTTATGCTAAGTATATGAAAGATATTATTACAAATAAAAGAAAGATAACGGAAGTTGAAATTTCCACCATGCTTTCCAATTATACTTTTAAAGATGGAATACCATAGAAACTAGGAGATCCAGGAGTACCAACTATACCATCCTCCATTAAAAAAACTATGTTAAAACTACTTTATGTGATCTTGGAGCCGGTGTTAGTGTTATGCCTCTCTCTTTATATCATAGACTTGATTTGAATAAGTGGACACCTACTGAAAAATCTTTGCAAATGGCCGATTAATCAACTGCTATACATGTCGGTATTTGTGAGGATGTGCCTGTTGTGGTTGCAAACTTTACTATCTTAACAATCTTTGTTATTCTTGATATCCCCGAGGGCCATAGTATGTCTATTATCCTTGGTAGACCCTTTTTTAATACTGGAAGGGCTGTTATTGATTGCAACAAAGGCAATGTCACTTTTCATGTCAATGGTAATGAGCACACGATACACTTTCCGAGGAAACAACCTCAAGTCCATAGTATCAATTCTATTGGAAAAATTTCAACGATTATTATTGGAGATTTTGAATTCCCTCTTCCTACTGTCAAAAAGAAATATGATATTCTTAATTTGGGGACATACATATCCCCATTGAGGTAACCTAGTGCTATTCGAAAATTCTCCGAGTTTATGTTATTCAGAAAGAGTTGGTTAACAAGACTTGATCAACCTTGTTAATGGATAAATTTTGATGAGCATGAGATGGATGAAGTTAGAAATCACAACTCTTTGTAACTTTTTTTAATCTTGTGTTATTTAGATTAAATAAAGCAAAAATAGTATTTTTTGTCTGTTTTCTGAATTATCCTTGCAATAAAAAAATACCCCTGAAATAAAAGTTCTCCAAATGCCCCGAAAATGAAATTTGTTTTTTTTCTTGAATATTTAAGAATATCTGGCACTGAGAACACTACCAGGGGAGCCACCACCTGGCCAGGAGGGTATAGGGTGCGCCCACACCCTTGGGCATGCTCGCTACCTCGTGGGCCCCACGTGGCCCCCCTCCACTTATTCCAGCACCCACACACTCCTTCTTCCTCTAGAAAAAATTCCTCCCATAGCTCAAACTCGTGTTCTAGCTCATCTTGCTGCCATTTTTTATTTCCTTGCTTAAAGCTCCATTCACAAAACTGTTTGGGGAGATTGTTCTTCGGCATGTGACTCCACCAATGGTCCAATTAGTTAGGTGACCTTGTTCTTGAGCTTGCATGTAAAATTTATATGGTTCCAAGTAGTTTTAATGCATGATATAGTCTCTAGGCACTTGTGGGGGTAGTTGCTATCAATCTTGTGGGGGTAGTTGCTATCAATCTTGTTGAGTTTGGTTCACTTTTATTTTGAGTCACTAAAAATTTCAGAAATTTTTCAGAGAAAAATGAATAGGAAAATTTACCAAGGTGGTTCCTCAAGGATGCAAGGACCAAGGATTGCGATACGTGAGCCGGACGATGAACTACCGAGGGAAGCTCAAAGTGCGGCCTTCTGAATGGCCGTCAGAGGAGTTTATGGTCCAGGCAGGCATCAAGGATGAATTTGACACGTATGTGCGTAATGCTGATCTTAAGGACTTCATGTCAGATAAGTGCCCGCAGTACCACTACTTAACTGACTCCTTTGTGAGAATTTTTAAATTTACATCCTCACGCAATTCTCACACTGTCTTATTTGATCTTTATGATAAATCATATACCATGGACCTAGAAGATTTTAATGATGCTTGTAAGCTCCCGCAATGGGGTAATATTAGCAAACCTCACAAATCTGAATATAAAGATTTTCTAGCTAGTATCACTATGGGGGAACCTAAAGAAATCACACAAGCTACATTAGGGAGCATTCATTTCCCTTCCATACATTATTTTGCTCTCTTGATTGGTAGATGCGTTAACGGTAAAGATGAAGCTTGCCACATGTGCGTTCTAGATCTTATTGTCCTCAAAAGTGTGGTACTAGGTGATAGACAATATAATTTGGGGGCTGTTGTTGCACGAAGGTTGCATCTTAATGGTTTAAGTGGATATTTCTTTAGTGGAATTTATGCAACTCGTGTGGCTAATTATCTTGATGTACCCATACATGAAAATGATATGGAGTTACCTCCTGCTTATCTAGATTATAATGCTATGGTTCCCCATCAGTTTGTTGAGAGGAATGAACAATCCTCCAGTATCGACAAATCTTTGACAGATGTCGCACTGTCTATATTGCTCTCCCTTCTCCTACTTTCTTTGACTTTCAGGCAAAAAGGAGATATGTTATAACCAGGGAGGAGGCGAATGAGTATGAAGAGAGGATGGAGGCGGCTTGTCTCCAAGCTGCAGCTCATCAGGCAATAGCCGCTGCATCGCAGTACAAACCCAACTACGACTTTGGATATCCTTCAGCCCATCAGTGGCCATAAACCAACTTAGGCCAAAAGCCTAAGCTTGGGGGAGTACATATTTATCACCGACGTTACATTCATGTTCACACACTCATTCTAGTAGTCGGTGCTCATACTTTTTCATTGTACAATCCATGGTAGTTTAATTTCTTTTCTGAGTCTTCGTCTTGTGTGTCAGAATCCGAAAAACAAAAAAAATTCAGTTGTAGCTTTTAGCTAGTTTACTTTCCATGCCTGTAGTTGTAGTAATTAAAAGAAAACACAAAAAAGATTTCTCGTTCTTCTTTTGCTTGTTGGGAGCTTTCCCGTGTAAATAGTTTATTACCTTTCTTTGTGGGTCAAGAGGAGAAGACCATGATGAAAATGTTTAGTGGCTCTAATATGCATTATTGTTGATTTAACCAAGAGGCATATTACCTTATCTTCTCCCTTGTATTGAATGCTTGCAGATTCCAGCTTAGTCGATGCATGTGCACTATTATTATTATCCACACCATTTGGTCGTGCGAGTGAAAGGCAATAATGACGATATATGATAGACTGATTGAGATGAGAGAAACTGGTATGAAATTGACCTATCTTGTTTCTGGTAGATATGATTAGTTCATCATTCCTGATTCAGCCTATTATGAATGAAACATGCTTGCAATGACAATTAGAGATTATAGTTGCTCATGCCATGCTTAATTAGCTAGGAGTTTATAATGGTCTTCCTTGCGTGGAAACATGCTATTAAAATGGTTGTGATGTGGTATGATAGGGTGGTATCCTCCTTTGAGCAATTCAAGTGGTTTGACTTGGCACATGTTCACGCATGTAGTTGAAACAAAATCAACATAACCACCACGATATTTATGTTCATGGTGATTTATATCCTACTCATGCTTGCACTCATTATTGATTAATTTTAATGCATGTTCATGACTGTTGTCGCTCTCTAGCTGGTCGCTTCCGAGTCTCTTTCTAGCCTTCACTTGTACTAAGCGGGAATACGGCTTGTGCATTCACTTCCATAAACCCCAAAGTTATTCCATATGAGTCCACCATACCTTCCTATATGCGGTATTTACCTGCCGTTCCACGTAAATTTGTATGTGCCAAACTCTAAACCTTCAAATGAAATTATGTTTTGTATGCTCGAACAGATCGTGTATCAACTAGGGTTGTCTATATCTTCCATGCTAGGTGGGTTATTCTCACAATGAGTGGTCTCTGCTCATGATTCATGAGAAAATGGCTGGTAAACGGAATGCCCAGTCCCAAGCTCAAATCAAATCAAAATAATTAAACGAAACTACCAAAGGGATGTTGTTGGTATGGAAGGTACCCGTTGTTTCGGGCCAGCCGTGGCGTGTGCTTTTTGGTGGTGGGGGAGTATAAACTTTACCATTCTATTTGGGAACCGCCTATAATGTGTGTAGCATGGAAGATATCGAGAACTCTTGGTTGTTATGTTGACAATGAAAGTATGCCACCAAAAATATTATTTATCTCTATTTCAAAAATCGAGCTATATCACCTCTACAAATCCCTCCTTCCCTCTGCGATGGGCCTATCTATTTACTTTTATGTTGAGTCATCATCCTTTTATTAAAAAGCACCAGTTGGAGAGCACCGCTATCATTTGCATACATTGCTATTAATTTACATTGAGTATGACACTACAGGAATCAGCTACTTTGCCATGTAACACGGCGGGCGGCAAAGGCATGAACGGCGGACGGCAAAGGTCTTTGCCATCCGCTGTGGACGGTAAAAGGCCCCGGCAAAGTAAGGTCCGAGAAAGAGCTACTTTGCCGTTTGCTTCGGACGGCAGACGGCAAAGTGGCCTTTGCCATCAGCAGCGGACGGCAAAGAAAGCCGATGGCAATAAATGCGTTGTTACTCCGTTAGGTGGTTAACGACAGGCCTTTGTCGTCAGCCGCTGACGGTAAATTTTGACCTGCCTTTGTCGTCCGCCGAATGATGTCAGCTGGACGTCACTACACGGCAGGCCTTTGTCGTCTGCCGCTGACGGCAAAGAGCCTGCATATTGGCTCTTTTTTCTGTTTTTTTAATCCAACAATTTTCACAGCAAATATATATAACATATATAGATATATTTCACAGGGCTATTTAACATCAATCATATCACATATCCATCACATAAGTTTCATCCATTCATACATAAGCAAGTTCCATCCATACACATTGTTCCATCCGTATACATATTACAATGCAAAGTTTCATCAAGATAGCAAGTTCCATCATAGCAAGCTAGACACAATGCAAAGTTTCATCAAAGAAAAAGCAAGCACTCCATCGTAGCAAGCTAGCTTCCATGAAGTGAATGAAATCTGCAAAATGGCAAATAGGAAAGTTATAAATAGGTGACTAGAACAAGAAGAATACTAGAACAAGAAGAAGACTAGAACAAGTAGTATATGTCATTTATGAGCTAACTTAGGTGAAATGGATCATATATGAGCTAACTAAGTTCAAATGGGTCCTTTATGAGCTAACGAAGGTGAAATGGATCGTTTTTGAGCTAACTAAGGTGAAATGGATCGTTTTTTAGCTAACTTAGGTGAAATGGATCATTTATGAGCTAACTTAGTTGAAATGGGTCGTTTATGAGCTAATTAAGGTGAAATGGATCGTTTTTGAGCTAACTAAGGTGAAATGGGTCGTTTTTTAGCTAACTTAGGTCAAATGGATCATTTAAGAGCTAATTTAGGTGAAATGGATCGTTTTAGCTAACTTAGGTGGAATGGATCGTTTAGGAGCTACTCTAGGTAAATTGGGTTATTTTAGAGCTAACTTGGATAAACTGGATCATTTATAAGCTAACCTAGGTAAGATTGGTCATTTTGGAGCTAACCTAGGTGAAATGGGTCATTTATAAGCTAACCTAGGTAAGATGGGTCATTTTGGAGATAACCTAGATGAAATGGGTCATTTTGGAGCTAACCTAGGTGAACTGGGTCATTTTAAAGCTAACGTAGGTAAAATGGATCATTTAGGAGCTAATCTAGGTAAAATGGGTCATTTTAGAGCTAACTTGGATAAACTGGATATTTATAAGCTAACTAAGGTAAAATGGGTCATTTTAGAGCTAACTTAGGTAAAATGGATCGTTTATGAGCTAACTAAGCTAATTATGCAATTTTTGACATAAGTAAGCTAATTACAGATCGTTTTAGAGCTAACTTAGGTAAAATGGATGGTTTATGAGGTCAGTAAGGTTATTAAGTCATTTTGGAGGAAAAGAAGCTAACTATAGGTCATTATGGTAAGCATATTGGAGGAAATAAAGCTAAGTCTAGGTCTTTATGCATTTGTTAAGCCAAACACTAGAGAAACTTACCATGATCAGGGAGGTGTAGGAGCGGGCTGGCTCGTGCCGGTAGCTGGAGAAGGATCGTGCGATGCGTTTCTGGAGTTAAGCTGCACCATAGATCATTTCCAATGTCTCGTTAGCATTATGACACTTAAATGTTAAGACTAGCAAGTAATGTCCATTCAAATTAAACTCACCGTGCTCCCAGGAGCTATCACTGGCATCGGCAGAGCGGTCTGACCGGACTTCTCGCACACAGACTGCACATTTGGCTTTGACGACAGAGTCATACTAGTTAGTAATGAGACTCAAATCTTAAGACTAGCAAGTAATCTGCAGAAGAAACTTACCACAAGGAGCTCGTACATGGCCCTTGCCTGCATGTCATTCCGTGCCCTCTCCTCCTCCAACACCTTTGTTGTCTTGTCCTCCAACTCCCGCTGCCACTCCGCCGCCTCCGCCAGAAGTTTCTCCGTTTTATCTCTCTCACTCTGTATAGCAGCCTGCAACACCACTCACATGACCATTTGTAATCATTGATGGAAGCGCACACAATGTAATGGAGAAAGATAGCTGAGTACGTACAACTAACCTCGATGGCGAGTTGGACTGGCCGTTCACGAGGCCTTATCTCAGGAGCGGAGCTCGACTAGCGCGCCTTGATCTCCGGGAGAGTGCTAGGACAAGGGATAAGTCCATCTCCCATGGCTATGGAGCCATGGGACCTCCCGCCACTAGATATCATCAGCAGCTCTGTATCAATGGGACCCTTGCTCGGGTTAAAGTCCTCCCCTTTCCTCGCCTTCCCCTGATCTCTATATTGCACGAGCTTGTCTTGGGCGGAGATGTTGGTGAAGTTCAGTGGATCATCGAGGTCAGACACAGAGAATGCCTTGACTTTCTTGTAAGGGCCAGTGTGGGCCATGGCATACAGGTCGTACACCTCTGGCACCTTATCCGCCTTATTGTAGCGTGCCTGAAAGAGAGAAACAAAGTAAATTAGTAATTAAAGGGCTAAAGCTAGCATGATGAATGAATTACATGAATCATGAAGCAAACCACATACCCAGTTCCGCCCGTACTGAAATAAGTTGGAGCTGTCTTGATGGTGTGGCACACCTTCCATTTGGGCACGTTTGTCCTTGGCCTCATTGTGGGTGGCCCGCCATTCTTTTGAGCACCACACATTGACCAGCACCTCCTAACAATCCATCCGATCTGCACACCATCTTGGTGGGGCCTAAGTTAGCAAATAGAAACTTGAGCGCTACGGCTATGAATTACTAAATGAAGGAAGTAAGTACAAGGCCTTAAGAATTACCTTCATGTACTGCTCCTTACTCAAGAACTTATCGCGGCACGCCTGCTTGGGCTTCTTGATACCACGCCCGGCGTAGTAGTCTCAAACAACCTTCCATGACAAAGAATAAACGAAATTAGTACAACATAAAAAAAACACCGACATGAATAATAATATGTATATCAGTTAAGTGTATCATCATCAAGTACAACATAAAAATATATGACCTACTAATAATTCACAAATATATGACCCCGTTGGCCTCTGGAAGGCCAAATAACACCTTTTCGGGAGGTGTCAGGGGTCGGGGTCGGGTGTCGGGGTGTCGTGTCGGGGTCGGGGTGTGGTGTCAGGGTGTCGGGGGTC
>LR738709.1:187852969-187867207 GCA_902687465.1 Secale cereale
TGGTGGGGGCGACGGGGCGAGGGGCGGTGGGGCCAGTGGGCGGTGGCGGGTGGCAGCGGCGGCGGTGGGTAGTTGGGACGGTGGGGCGACGGGACAAGGGGAGGTGGGCAAGGGGGCGGCGGTGGGTGGCGGGGGCGGCGGCGGGTGGCGGTGGTCGTTGGGGAGGAGGGGGACAGAAACAGAGGTGGGCGGGGTGGGGCTTGGCCGTTAGTACCCTAATTGTTTGCCGTCTTCCCCCCTTTGCCGTCCGCTTTTTTACTCTTTGCCGTCTGCTAGCGGACAGCAAAGAGGGGCCCCGTTAGGTTTTCCATAATCAGCCCGTTAGTGTGGGCCACCTCCCTCTTTGCCGTCTGCGAGCTGACGGCAAAGAATCTTTGCCGTCTGCTAGCAGAAGGCAAAGAACTGGCTAATGGCAAAGAAGATCTTTGCCATCAGCCAGTTCTTTGTCGTCTGCTTTTGGGTAGCTGATGGCAAAGAGCTTCTTTGTCGTTTGCTAGCAGACGGCAAAGAGCTGGCAGATGGCAAAGTAGCTTATTCCAGTAGTGTGACTGTGACTGGATCTCTTTTACCATGAATTACAATGTCTAGTCAGTCCTTGCTCTTCAGAGGTGCTCTGCATTTATGTTTTGCGGTCTCAGAAAGGGATTGCGAGATACCAGCTTGTAATATCATATTATCATTGTTTTGAGGAAGTGTTGTCATCCGAGGTTTATTATTATTACTCACTGGTTGATTATGTCATTGATATGAGTAAACGTGAGATTTGAAAGTTATTGCGAATATGGTTAGTTCATAATCTTGACTGAAAACTAGAATGCTCGCTTTACATATTTGCAACAACAAGAGCAAACAGAGTCTGTAAAAGTTTTTCTTTATTACTTTCAGTTTGTCAACTGAATTGCTTGAGGACAAGCAAAGGTTTAAGCTTGGGGGAGTTTACAAGTCTCCAACGTATCTACTTTTCCAAACACTTTTGCGCTTGTTTTGGACTCTAACTTGCATGATTTGAAAGGAACTAACCCGGAGTAACATTGTTTTCAGCAGAATTGCCATGGTGTTACTTTTGTGCAGAAATAAAAGTTCTCGGAATGACCTAGAAATCAACGGAGAATATTTTTGGAATATATGAAAATACTGGCGAAAGAATCAAGACCAGGGGCCCACACCCTGTCCACGAGGGTGGGGGCGCGCCCACCCCCTGGGCGCGACCCCTGTCTAGGGGGCCCCCTGAGGCTCCACCGACATCAACCCCAACTCCATATATTCGCTTTCGGGGAGAAAAAAATGAGAGAGAAGGATTCTTTGCGTTTTACGGTACGGAGCTGCTGCCAAGCCCTAAACTCTCTCGAGAGGGCTGATCTGGAGTCCGTTCGGGGCTCCAGAGAGTGGAGATCATCGCCGTTGTCACCATCAACCTTCCTCCATCACCAATTCCATGATGCTCACCGCCATGTGTGAGTAATTCCATCATAGGCTTGCTGGACGGTGATGGGTTGGATGAGATTAACCATGTAATCGCGTTAGTTTTGTTAGGGTTTGATCCCTAGTATCCATTATGTTCTAAGATTGATGTTTCTATGACTTTGCCATGGTTAATTCTTGTCAATAGGGCCCAAGTGCCATGATTTCATATCTGAACCTATAATGTTTTCATGAATATATGTGAGTTCTTGATCGTATCTTGCAAGTCAATAGTCACCTACTATGTGTCATGATCCGGCAACCCCAAAGTGACAACAATCGGGACCACTCTCGATGATGACCATAGTTTGAGGAGTTCGTCTATTCACTAAGTGTTAATGCTTTGGTCTGGTACTCTATTAAAAGGAGGCCTTAATATCCCTTAGCTTCCAATAGGATCCCGCTGCCACGGGAGGGTAGGACAAAAGATGTCATGCAAGTTCTTTTCCATAAGCATGTATGACTATATTCGGAATACATGCCTACATTACATTGATGTACTAGAGCTAGTTATGTGTCACCCTATGTTATAACTTTTACATGAGGAATCGCATCCGACATAATTATCCATCACGTATCCAATGCCTACGAGCTTTTCACATATTGTTCTTTGCTTATTTACTTTTCCGCTGTCACTGTTACAATTATTACAAAACTGCTACTGTTACTTTTGCCACCATTACCATTACTTCCATACTACTTTGCTACTAAATACTTTGCTGCAGATATTAAGTCTTTCAGGTGTGGTTGAATTGACAACTCAACTGCTAATACTTGAGAATATTCTTTGGCTCCCCTTGTGTCGAATCAATAAATTTGGGTAGAATATTCTACCCTTGAAAACTGTTTTGATCCCCTATACTTGTGGGTTATCAGCTTGCTTGCTCAAAATGCATAGTGATATGCTCCAAAAGCCCTCAACCACTATCTCATATCCACATATGTCCCAAACCAAAAGTCAAACTCGGCCCCATTGATTTGATATATCTGGCGCCACCGAGTTCACTTGACATAGCCATAGCCATAAACCCTAATCAGTTCGTTCTCACCGATAGGGATCTCGGCCTCACCGAGATGGGATTGCAAACTCTCTGTTTCCGTTCGTAACATTTCGGTCCAACCAAAATGAGCGATCGGTCCCACTAAGTTCGCAATGCAAACTCTCTGTTTCCCTATCGTAACATTTCGGTCTCACCGAAATGAGCTAATCGGTCCCACCGAGTTTGCCTGACCAACTCTCTGTTTACCTATTATAGCAATTGGTCTCATCGAGTTGATGTGATTCTCATCGAGATTACGTTATGCCCTAAACCTAATGAAATCGGTCCCACCGAGTTGATCATATCGGTCCCACTGAAAAGCCTAACGTTCACATTTTGAACACAATCAGTCCGACCGAGTTTCATGAGTCGGTCCCATTGAGTTTGGTGAATTGTGTGTAACGGTTAGATTTTGTGTGGAGGCTATATATACCCCTCCACCCTCTCTTCATTGATGGAGAAATCCATCAGAACAAGCCTACACTCCCATTACTCATTTTATGAGAGAACCATCCACTCATGTGTTGAGACCAAGATATTCCAATCCTACCATATGAATCTTGATCTCCAGCCTTCCCCAAGTTGCTTTCCACTCAAATCTTCTTTCCACCATATCCAAATCTGTAAGAGAGAGTTGAGTGTTGGAGAGACTATCATTTGAGGCACAAGAGCAAGGAGTTCCTCATCAACACACTACCTATTACCTTTTGTAGAGTGGTGTCTCCTAGATTGGTTAGCTGTCACTTGGGAGCCTCCGACAAGATTGTGGAGCTGAAGCAAGCAGTTTGTACGTGCAAGGAGATCGCATAATTCGTGAAGATCTACCCTAGTGAGGCAAGTCCTTCGTGGGCGATGGCCATGGTGGGATAGAAAAGGTTGCTTCTTTGTGGACCCTTTGTGGGTGGAGCCATCCGTGGACTCGTGCAGCCATTACCCTTCGTGGGTTGAAGTCTCCATCAACGTGGATGTACGGTAGCACCACCTCTCAGGACTACGCCAAAAACATATGTGTCTACACTTGCGTTTGCACTCTCCAAACTCCTCCCTTTACCATCATATGCAATGATTTTCATTCCGCTGCTATACTCTTAGAATTGCATGTGTAGGTTGATTGCTTGACTTGTGCTAAATTGCTAAAAACTATTAAAACATAAAATTGGGAAAAGGCTAAGTTTTTATTTGGTCAAGTAGTCTAATCACCCCGCTCTAGACATACTTTCGATCCTACATCAATGATGAAGGGTCCCGCCATCTTGGTTTGAGCTTATCATTTTTCTTCTCTGGAAGGCGCAAAACGAGTTCGCCAACGTTGTAGGTTCTAGCCCGCACTTCTTTCCTTTGGTATCGCCTGGCCTGTTTCTGATAGAATGCGGAACGAGCTTGCGCGATATCACGCTCCCCTTCAAGGCCGTCTAGATCATCCTACCGATCGAGCTCGGCCTCTCGCTTTTCGTACATGATGTGATCGGTATAGAACACCATGAAAAAGGCGTGTATCCGGTTCCCTGGTTAGGTGTGGTCCGCAGCCCCCAGATTACGGAGTCGAGCTCCTCAACCCAGTGTTTATCTTACTCTTGTAGGGAGAACACTAGTTGGGGTTTAATGGTGCTCATTATCTAGTCATTGGCTCTTTCACCATTTGTTTGAGGATGGTACACAGAGGCGTAATCAAGTTTAATGCCTAACTTAGCGCACCAATTTTTCACCTCATCAGCTGTGAAGTTGGAGCCGTTATCTGTGATAATACTGTGTGGGACACCATAATACTACTGCAGGATGCTGCTAACGCGATACTACGATCAGAGACCTTTCGAGAAACTGTGTGCGATGCAATAATCGCAAACGGTTTTGTATGAAAATCGACAGAAATGTATATAACGTTTGCGATGACGGATGCATCATACACGGTTCAGGTTTTATTTGCGTGTGAGATGAAGGGCATACGGTTCAGTTCAATGAACTGTTTGTGATGAGGAGGAACAAAAGAAATGGGCAGCCAGATGAAGGCGTGTGCGATACACAGCGTACGGTTCACTCAGATGAACTGTTTTTGATTAGGCAACACAAAAAACGGTTAGCTAGATCAAAGGTGTGTGCGATATACGGTATGCGGTTCGCTCGGATGAACTGTTTGCGTTGAAACATGAGAACAGAAATGGTTCAAATGAACAAGATGTGTGTGATACGAGACAAACAGGTCTATAATCTGAGACGTGTGCGAAGACCGATAACAACACAAATGATTACTGCTAACTAGCCATGTGTGTTGTGAGCAAACGATTGCTGGTATACAATTGTGAGTGATTGATGAAAACATCACCGACGGGTTCCATTGTTTAGTTCGTGTGCGATGTGAGTTTCTTTGTCCGCACAACATCTACGCTCTGTCTACAGCATCAACATATATACTTAAAAAGACAACATTGCATAACCAAATTAAGCATACAATTACACAAGTGACTACACACATAACATTTCCACACACCAAAGAAAGCAATTACATGCATACTAAAGTAGGAGAAACGAGGATCTAATCATCTACTTATTGTTGCGACGATGCTTGCCATTGCTCCTCTTCCGGCTGGATCCCTAGCCATTTTGGGGAAGGAGGGACTTCCTCATGACAACGATTCGCCTGTACATGTCGTAGCTCGTGTACGCCTCCTTGGCCGCCTAAACGATGTGAGCTTTGTCGAGTTTCTCCATCCAGGCCGAGTGCCAGGCACGCTTGTCCTTGTTGCACGAATCCTTCATGTCTCTGTAGTAGGGGTCGAGGATGGCCTCGGCGAGGTGAACCAGTGAGTCCTTCTCATTATCTTGTATTCGCCCTGGATATCGACAAGATTCTGGCAGGCGATGCCCGAATTCTCCAGCGCCTTTACATCTATGGTGATATCCACCGTAGCGAACATGTAGTGGGGCTGTTGACAAACCTGGTGAAATGCTGGCAAGGCCTTGTGGCCAGGCAGTAGTTGTAGACGAGGACGTGGTGGCACATGCACATCTGCGAGACGGAGACCTTGGGACTAGATCCGACACGAGCGCGGGTGTACTCGAGGTCGAAACCGACCACCTTGTACTTCTCCTCGGCAAGCAACAACTCCATGATGTGGATGGAGTGCTCCGCCCATACCGGGTCGTTGGTGTACACTACCGAGAGGTCGATGAACCTTCTATGGGTGTCCACCACGGGAGGCATGGTAAACTGCTGCTCATCGTCGGCAACCGCTCGGAGCTCCATTGGAGCCGTGCAGGATATGCTCTAAGAATTTCTCGTGGTGGGTGTGCTTCTTGCAATGGTGGGGCGCGATTGAAAGGTTGAAGAGACACAATGGTAGGTTAAATGGTCGCTGTAATAAATGGGGTCCGACCGGCCTATAATCGTCACGTCTTGTCACGGCATTCATATGGAGGATTCCAGACTCCAGTGCATGCTTGAGAACACCGCACCCCAGGCGTGGGTTCGAAGAGCCTGTTCCCGCACTACTGCACTGTTTACCGCGCAAGCTTCCCACCCGGCTAGTTTGTCCACGCGTCGGCTAGAAGAGGGACAAATCGTGGGTGTTTATTGGCAAAAAGCTTTTTAAAAATGAAGTGCGTGAAATGACTTCGATCAAAAGTTTACCCTTGGGTCAAAGTTACACAGAAGGGTGATGATGGACACTTGAGTGCGATAATTAATTCTGCGCTCTAAAGTGCACACGGTGGAAGAATCCAACTCTGCGCTATATTGTCGAAGATCGCAGTCAACTTAGCTATACAGATCGTGTGCTGTGAGATCGACAAGGTAAACTGATTCGAGAATGGTTAATAAAATATAAGACCATGGCATATTAAGGTCAAAATAGTGTTAGCAATATACGAGTCTCATACGATGCCATTTCAACGATTGTACCACAAAAGCTCGAAATGTTACAAGGTTCAAATTCCAGAGTTATATGGCTCAAATTCGAAGATTACAAGATTCAAACTGATATTAGAAATGAAATTCAGCTCATCAGTTGCAAACGCTCACGTTGATGCACTAAACATGGATATGAGAGAGGTTCAAACAAATATCACCGCTTCTAAGCCTGGCTTCAAAACCTCACAATTTTTTAAAAGGGGTCAACCACTGAGAAGTCATGTATGGGGTTGACCCGATGACTTCCGATTACTCTGTCATGTGAAGCTCCAAAATGAAATTAAGCATTTTGGAGCGTACTCAATTCTGCCGGAGGCGCCGATGCTGATCAATAGACCATTTATTTTTGCGAAATAAATGTAGGGAAAACCTCATTTCCTTCAGCACCCTTGCTCTGAGAACAAAGAACCTGGCAAATATAATCTCTGGTAAGGTCCCTCGGTAGGAGTTCAAAGTAATTTCTGAGAGATGCAGATATATGCATTCGACGTGATTGTTATATTGTATCACATTATCCATCACTGGTCCTAATCTTATCTCCAAAAGAAGAAAACGCGTTAGTGCCTACATGCAGTTTTGAACATTACTACATGCCTAGCTATTTGGTTTGCATGATTTGTAAAATGCACTTACATGCAATCTTCGATATGACATGATTAACATGGTCATTTGATTACATTCTAGAAAAATGTAGCCTTCTTCATGAGAGGTTGGAGTGGATGAAAAGTTCCCTATGAAAACTAGTACAGATCAATCCAAAGGAGAAATGCTTATTGAATTTAACCATATGGATCAAGGAACCAATATGGGGGGCATGTATGTATTGAAATCCTCTAAAAGAACCTTCAGAAATTGTAGTACATTGTCATTGTAAACCTGGAAAAAGGTATCACAAATTGAACTCCCTTATGGTTAACATTTAAGAGAAAAGGAACATCACCTCGATATGGGTCAGTTCTTTTGACGGCTTAAAAAATAAGCCGCCTCCTCCATAGATTTTTCCATAAGCCATATCCCTCATTCATTAGGGCTTCTAACCTAGTTATGGCATTACTAATTTAGAAGCCTCAACAAATTTTGGGAGTGACTTACTTTTAAAGCTGGGGAGGGGCAGCTTATTTTTTAAGCCGCCCAAAAGAACTGGCCCTATATAGCTTCTCCAGGCACGGAAAGCATCTCAAGAAACTAACAACTAGCTCCAGGTCGGGCCCGATAGATTCTAGTGCCAAGACCTTCACTATGCGCAGTTTCGGGGTCAAGCTTCTCGGAATCATTTTCTGAATGACAGACGAACAGACATCTTCAAAATTAGAAATAATGTTAATTTGTAGAAGGAGAGGTAGAAGGCGGCTGTTGTACCTGAACGGGTGTGGATCCAAAAACTAGTTCGGATTATTTGTAAGACGAGTAGCCCAGCACTGTCAATTTCGGTGCAGAAATGACATTGATTCTTGTTGGACCTTCGTGATCAACTACAAGTAATCTCTCAAGTGCAGGTGTGTCCTGATGACCATACCGTGGTCCAACTTTTGTGATGTCTACATGTAGCACCAGCAACCCACATAAATAGTCTGGAGAGTCATGGAGATGATGTGGAAGGTACTCAACCCATTGATCACCTGAAGGTGAAGGTACTCGAGTGCAGTATAGCCATAGAGCAGGCGCTCCCTGTCACCCTTTGAGAGGCAGACGGCGACAAGCTCGAGGTGCTTCAGTCGTGGTAGAATAATAGCGGGCGTGTCATTAAGGGGCGGGATATAGCAGTTGCTGAACATGGCGACGCGCAGAATGGGCGTGATGCGGAGTGCGGACGTTGGCAGTGACCGCATATGCCCATCATCAAAAGTGAGCTCCTTGCGCTGATCTAGGGTGGGGGATCGGAACCAGTAATCAAGCTTGGCTCGGTCCTTGCCATTGGAACGGAACTTGCCCATTATAAGGCCTTTGGTTGAGCCAAGGTGACTGCCAAGGATCTTGGAGAACGTACCAAGCTTTTGGGATAGCCATGCCAGAGCTCGTGGGTGTCGATGAGGACGAGAGGGCTGGAGTTCCATAGGGGGCGCCACCGCCGGGAAAGGAGGGTTGTCCGCGCCACATATTTGTTTGGGAGGAGGGAGATGATGACTCTCAACATATCATCGGGGAGGTTGCTGATTAAGTCTAGGCCTACTGGAGTCGCTTGCGGTTCTAGCTTGCCCCGCCTCTGCTTGTTGGCAGCCGCGTTCTCCACCTCTAGAGTCTCCTTGTCAGCGGTGCTTCTAATAGAAATAGGAGTACAGGGAATATTTAGTTAAAACAGGGCAATAGATAAGTGTATTGGTAACTAGAAGTTATTAGGTAAGGATATAGTAAGAAAAGGGAATAACAATTGGTTGCTTAAATACTACATAATTCATTTGACGTTGCTGGGTAAGTCAATATATGCAGATAGTTGAAAAGAAAACTTACTTTGAACCAAGTCTGGACGGATGATTTTGTCGAGGAAGTTAGCATATATCTCATGACCAGGCCCTTCTATGTGCAGTGCAATTTTAGTGCCAGCTTTCAGTACATAAAACTTTGCAATTTCATTCCAAAAGCAAGTGCCAAAATAGGAGTCGCCACGTTCATCAAGTCTTACGATAGCAATGATTGTAAATCCAAAGTTTGTGTGCAGTATGACATTCATGGAGCCTTGATGTATGTAAAGGGAAAAATTGTGCACTGCATAATCTGTTGCATAGTGAGGGATGTCCTGCAGAAAATGATAGGATTGTTAAAGAAAATTTGGTAACATGCAAATATGTGCCCAAATTGAAAGAACTGTATAGCAGTTTAAATCCGAGGACAAAAGTCTATAATTAAACAGATAGGGTAAACATGATGTTATGGAAATATGAGAGTAAACGAAAAGAACAATATATCATTAATTTTCCTAATATAGAAAGAAGAGGGGGAAAATCCCCTTTGACGTATATGGTGCATGTGGCACCTTTTATCCAAATGTAGCAATATTTAGAATATGTTCACGGAAGTAGGCCATGCCAACCGATTTAGGGTGAGATTGAACATACTGCGCGCCTCCTCAAGTTATCTAGTACTCCCTCCGTTCCTTTATCTAAGGTGTATTATTTTTGGCACGGTGACCAAGGCACATAATTATAGACGTGTTAGGACAAAATTACCCTTGGCAAATTTATTTGTTAGTGGCAAGTAAATCAGTTAGTCCAGGAAATTAAGAGATACATGCAATCGACATAGAGATAGTTTCCTTCTTTTGCTACAAGGAAAGATACACACAATCAGGAGAGAGATAGTTTCCTTTTTCTGGAGGGCTAACAAGGGAATTATGATAAACTAGAAGAAGTGCACCTTACATTCTGGAATTTTATCAAAAAACAAATACACCTTATATAAAGGAACGGAGGGAGTACAATGAGATGGAATCTCTAGGGTGGTCGCCAAGTCCTGAAGTGTCGGCGCACTGTACATTATATGAATGAAAGAAAACCGTCAAATCAGCTCGAGTAAGAATGAATTTACGGCGATTTTTGCCGGGTGACTATAGGAGGCAGATGAATTGGGATAATAGATGAGATAATATCTCGTTAAATTAGTTACCTAGTCGTCCATGAGAAAGAACCCTCAGTACAATAGATTCCCCAACCGAGCGGAGCTGGGTCGACCGCGAGCAGCATCGAGAAAGTCGATGGTGATAGGCGGCGGCAAGCGGAAGAGGCGAAATGCAGTGGGCTTTGCCAGCAGCATGGCGGCGGTGACAGGTGTCGAGCTAAGTGTTTACCGCCGCGATAGGCGGTGCCATGGCATAGACGTGGAGGAGCTTGTGTAGGTGTGAATTGGGAACATACCGGAGGGGCCGAGGGGGTGACAGGCGGGTGAGGGTTTTTGTGACGTGGGGATTGTGAGGGTTTTCTTTTTTATTTTTTAAATTGGGTGGCGACGGTTTTCTGTCCCACAAAGAATTTTGGGGGCGATGGTTTGCTAGAGCTAATCATGTGTGATTGGCGTAGCTGGCAAAATGAAAGTCATTGCACACTGTTCCAATTTTGTGAACCGTGTGTGATTGACGTACTACCTCCGTCCTGGTTTATTGGTCCCCCATTGTAATTTTTACCAAAATTTGGCGAAATATTTAATATACCCAGACATAGATAATAAGCTTACACGTAGATAAGCATAGTTCAACCATAAGTACATAGGTCAACCGTCATTAAGCTTACTCAAGCGTACATAGTTAGATCCATCCCACATCTCATCTCACATGCGGCCGACACAATCCTGAAGCTTCTCTGGGTACTCGGCGTACGCGTCGTGCGCCACCCTGCGAGAATACTTCTGCTGGAAGGAGCCAACGGCCCATCCTCTTGCATGCGCCAGAACACATAGATACGAGTCATGAATCTTGTGGTTGCAAAATGGGCATCCATAGCCGTCGTTCCAGGTCCTAATACGCCTATTATGCATTCCCACATAAAGCTCCCTCAGGATTCGCCACTTGTACCTCCTCTAGGCATCTTCATCCTCGCTATCCACATCGTCAGACAGCACCTATACAAATAGTAAAACGAATTTGGCATCAAATCATAGATTAAATTCCGTGAAGTAGGATTAGGAATTTATGGCTATTTATTTATACATACCCAGAGATTATGGTTCGATTTTTAAGCACAGTCGTCTATGTACAAACCAATCTTGAAGAAAATAATGGCACAAACATAGGTAGGTCATTCAAAATCAATTGTCAAGTCCTGGCTAAGAATTATTAGCACGAACTGTAACCCTAGTAGGATTACTAGAAGAAATCATTTGTATAGATGAAACAACTAATCACTTATCACCTGTACCATTCAAACAATCAATGCACTACACGGATCTAGCGAAACTTACTTAGATTTCATGGATTGGGACAACATAACCACATGATTTCTATTCCAAAAAGGGGGAGGCAGGAGTAACCAGAGAAACCCTATGATCTATTTGACACATAAATGGGTATAGATGACTAACTAGTTAACGGTCGTCGTCAGAGTCGTCGCCAGAGTGGTTGTCGGAGTCGTCGCCGGAGTGGTCGTCGGAGTCGTAGCCGGATTGGTCGTCGGAGTTGGTGTGGAACTCCGCCTCCGACTATGGGAGCTCGACGCCGTCGACGACGTCAGGCTGCAGCGATAACTCACTGGTGGTGCCGGCAACCTCTGTCTCCATCTCCATGCTATGCTCCGGTGCTTTACCAACCCCGGGGACGCCACTCCCTCCGATGGGGCGCTTCGGCGGCATCCTCATACACTGGCGACTTTGAGGACAGATAGCAGCGTGGAGGATGCAAGTGGCGAGAGAGGATTCTGTGTGCGTAGCGAGGATGGGGGTGCGGCCGCTCGGGCGCACCATCAATATGGAGTAGCGGGAGTTGTGGGAAAGAGGCGGACGGCGGTCGAACCGATGGCTCGCCTCCCGGTGGCCTGCGCACCGGACTCTGTCATGCCTACAAAAGTTTCACACAGCTACTCGCACGCCTCCCGATGATACTGCGCGGCGAGCACGCCTCCGTCAATTCACACACCTGCACCCACGCCTCCCCGTCTGCCTGTCCGACGGACTGCTCGCATGCGTCCTGTCAACTTACGGATGCTCGCACACCACACGAGCCGCACGGCGGCACGTATATTGTTTTTCTATTTGGATGATTAATGATGCCGCTTTATTGCTTAACCGAAGCATGGCACGTATCCATGTTTTGGATGTACTAGATTTTAAAAATCAAGATTCTCAATGTTTGAAATTTGTTGCACGGGGTGTAAACATGCACCCAGTGAGACACATTTGTTTTTGCAATCCATTTAGGTGCACTATCACGTGTGCATGTTTCTAAAATTTGATTTTTGCACATTATACCAATAGAAAATCAATCAATCAATGTAATAAAACGTCTTAATGATCTCTGTGATTTTTGTGGAATTAAAACGTCCCTCCTTTGGTAACATGTATGTTCACCGCAGGATAATTAATTTAACATGCATCGTAGTTGCGGTGGATTCGCGGTGTGTGTGTGTGTGTGGGTGTGTGCGTCTGGGGGTGGCGGGTGGCTCGCAGTACACTGCGAGTTGTGAGCAACCGTGTGGGTTGGCGGTTTTGTTAGGTAGGCTGGTGCCACATCAGAGTCGTCAAATCATTATTTAAAAAATTACACAACCCTTTCATACATAAATGTTTTGCCACATGCAGTCGATGGTTGTCCTACACGACACTCGGTACTCGCGTGTGACACTTTCTGTGGGCCCGTGAGGTCATCGTCCATCACTTTGACGAACAGCCGGCAGTGAGGTTAATTTGACCAGCAAGGTAGAATCTTTTTTGTTTGTGTTATGGTGGTATATAGTACGCCTCGAAGAGGTGGGAGGGGACTAGCATATATACTATATGTATGCGTCCGTGAACAAGTACTCCTCGCTTAGTGTCGGGACTTTTTGGTTACCAAGGCACATGCAACATCAAAATTGTGAAATTGGTTATTCAAACATCACACAACACCTTTATGTGCAACATGCATATATATCCTAGCTAGGACACTCATGTGTGACACTTCCATCTGTGGTCCCACGAGGCCATCGTCGATGCATGCATGCATGCATCACTTTGACCTACATCGGGAGAGGTTAATTAATTTCACCATCGATGAGGATTCTTTTGGGTTGTACATATATTACGGCAGAAGCATATAGTATGCGGTGAATAGGGGGGAAGGGGACCATCATATGTAGTACGCTTGATATGAACCTCGCTTTGTGTGGGTGCATGGTTTACAGTTTTTTTGGCATGTGGCACATCAAACTTGTGCATTTTGGGTATTCAACATATATATGTTTGGCCTACATGCAAAGCGGTGGTGGTTGTCCTCTCGCACCCACTTAAGTGGTTATCAGCGATATTGATGCTTTCCATCTGTGGGCCCGCTTGGTCCATCACTTTTTCCCTGACAACAAGAGAGGTTGATTTGACTTAGGAGGGGATTATTATTTTTGCTCTAGGATGACATGCATGATACACTTTGAGCACACGCACATGCATGTGTACACATGAATCCCTCCCATCGAGTCGAAGTGGCTTGTACAACGACACAATCATGAACCGATCTCGCCCTGTGTGGGGAGCTAGTGTATGATTTTTGAGACACGCGCAAGATCAATGTTGTGTATTCAAACATGCATGCACGCATCACCTCCATACATATGGATGTAGTGGTTGCCTTCGAACGATACACTCCCTCGCGTGGTTATTGGCGACAAGCCTATATATTCATGGGCCCGCGTGGACATCCATGATCACCTTGACCAACAACAAGATAGGTTACCAAGGTGGATTCTTCATTTGGTTCGTGTTATCGTAGTATAGGTCATGGTGAGATTAAAACCTAATTAAGTTTGAGCGCATATACTATGAACGCGTGCATGCATATATGATTCCCCGTCGTTGGCTTGAAGTGTGGTCTAACATACATATGCATCGTCACCCTAACCCTCACTAAGTGTGGGGATTTCTAGTTTGAAATCACGGTGCCACATCAAAGTTGTTCCATTGTTACTGAAAAACACACCTCTCCATACATATGTTTGGGCCACATGCATGCAGTGGTTGTTTTCCGGGACTAGCTACTTGCGTGATTATTGGCAAGATAGCCCATCTCCGGGGTCGCATGGACAGCCATCACTTTGACCAACAACAAGAGAGAGGTTGTATGACCAAGGTGGATTATTCTTGGTCCGTTTTACGATCCATCTTGGTGAGATATATGCCTCTCTGGCCCGCCGACTGAAAGTGTGTGTGTGTGGGGGGGGGGGG
>LR738709.1:187867513-187984884 GCA_902687465.1 Secale cereale
CTGCTAGCTCTACATCACACTTTGTTAGAGGTGAACCTTGGCTGGGGGGCATGCATCATAGCTTAGGATTCCCTTTGTGATGACACAAGGGAGGGGGGCTGCTAGCTACTTCACACTTTGCTATGGTGAACGTCTGTTGGTGGGGCATGCATTCATAGCTTAGGATTCCCATCGTGCTGACACGAGGGAGGAGGGGGGCTACTAGCTACTTTGCACTTTGATAGGTGAACCTCGGTTGAGGGGGCATGCATTCATAGCTTAGGATGTCCTTCGTGCCGACACGAGGGGTGTGGGAGTAAGCAATACCATGCGCTTTTCGAGAGAGGTGCCACATCGAAGTTGCATTTGGTATTTGAAAATCATATATACCACCCTTTTGATACATAAATTTGGTCCACATGCAAGTGTGTTCGTGTTCTGACCCTCTCCTGCGTCATTTTTCGCCAAATTTATAAACATTAGACAAGTCGGATGATGCAACAGACACGGTTCGCTCAAACTAACCGTGTGCCACGCTGGTGCACCTGTCACGCACACATCCGCATAGTACATTGGGCTCCACGGGGCTCCCCCTCTAAAAAATATCTGCCCACCTTGAGGTTTTTTCGGTTTCATAACACACAGTTGTTATCTCCAGACCATGTGCGGTGTTTGTTGTTCCTAATCCCGCCTGCATCCCTACAAAATATATCTGACCGCCTCAAGGGTGTTTCTGTTTCATAACACACAGTTGTTATCTCCGGACCGTGTGCGATGCACTATCATCAACATTTTCAATAGGCCTGCATTTCACTCCCGCCTTTGACTCCCGGGTAGTAAAATTTTTAGTACCCACGTCATTTCCTCAAACACACCGCGCCCCCTCCACACACACACACACACACCAAAACCTCCTTGGGCATGCGCGCACACAAAAACACACACCCTCCCTTGCTCAAAACCCTAGCAAAGTCCCCGCCACCGCTCGGCTGCCGCCGCAAGGCCTCCAATGTCAACATCTGCTAGTTTGCCTGTGCAGCTTATCCACCTATCTCCATACCCAGGCCGCCCTCAGTTTCTTAGATGACGCCTGCCAAACGCCCCCTTTCCCACAGATCCCCATCCTCATCCCCACCCCCCACTCCAGAGCGTCCCAGCCTTAGCCTGGCTACACTTCCCATGGAGCTCAAGGAGCGACTGTCTTAAAAGTGGTGTATAGCCGTCTCTTCGCCCGACATCGCCGAGGAAGCTTATGACCATTACTGGCGGCAGGCACTCAAGCAACGGGCTAGAGTATGCGGGCATGTCTCGTCCGTCGGATATGACATCGAGGTCATCGACAGGGACGCCCTGAGGCGGGATGTGCCACAGGTTAACTGGCCCACCCCCAACCCCTCGGGTTCAACCGCCGTCGATCTCATCCATGGCCCCGCCGCTGATATCCCCTAGCTCTGTGTCAACAATTTTCCATCCTACATCACCATCGATCCCCATTTGTCATTTCTGAAGGACACGTTCTACGACGCTGGCTTGGGATCCAAAGCTTCCAAGTCGGACCTCATCGACGACAACCACGAGGAGGGCACCCTCTCCGGCTATTCTGAGGGGAAAGAGCCCATCTGCTCTTCCAAGTGGAAAGCGCCCATCTGCGACATCAGGGAGGGAACCCTATAGCCGTGCTCTTCAAAGGGGAAGTAGCCCATCTATGACAACATGGAGTGCATCCAGGGTCCATGCTCTTCCCATGGGAACGAGCCCATCCGTGACAAGTGAGGAAACCCATGATTTGTTTTGTTGTGCCTCTTCGCAGGGGGAAACCCATGATTTGTTTTGTTGAGTCCCTTTTGTATTGTAGTGAGAATATGTCCAGTTTTAATTGCTATATTTGGTTGTTTGCAGTATGCCTTGTTTATTTCAGTTGTTCACAATGTGAAGCTCTATATGTGCATGTGCAGTACAGTTCATCAATCCAGTTTTAAACATACCTATAATTTTAAACATACCTATAGGAATGCATATATTTGCTTGTCGTTAAGCCTGTTATAGCTAGCATATGCCTCTTTTAAAGTTTTTTGATTGTTCGGTTGTATGTAGTTAGCATATGTTCTGTTTCAAATGCTATCTTAGGTTGTTCGTAGTATGTCTTGTTTATTCCAGTTATTCACAATGTGATGTTCTATATGTGCAAGTATGAATTGTGTAGTTCCATTTCATCAGTACAAGATAATACCAGTATGGATGACTACATTTGGTTACTTCATCTTGTAGTTAACACGCATTTCCATTTTTATTTAACAATAGCAAGTGTACTTAGACTGGCACAATACCAGTTTGAATGACCATGTTTGCTTGTTGTTATATGTTTGGCCTGTTGCAGTTAGCACACCTTTCCACTTGTTTTGCTTTACTAGCGTGCTTAAACATGCACACTAAAGCTGTCTTTTGGAGATTATTTTGTCTGCCATGTGTAATTTTGGTTGATGTTTAGTCTGTTGTGCTTAACATGCTTCTTGATGTACCTACACAGGAAAATTTGGGGAACGACTACTTTTTTCCATCGAGGTTAGTTTCATCCCATGGCTTATATCTGCTCACTGTTCAGGATATCGGTAGCTGGTACCATATAGGCCGGCGGCTGATAAGGGACTAATCGGTGAATCAGACATTTAATTGAGTATATCTACAACCCATTTTTCCTTAGGTTAACTAGGGCCATATGTAATATATCTAAGGCTACATAGCAACATGCACTGTACTTAATGTCTAAATATGCTATCCTAGGCTACATAATAACAAGGAAGAGTGTTACATTAATGTTCTAATGATGTCCAGATATACGTAGAAGAGCAGCAACAGCAACAACAACAACACAACCCTGTTTGGATACTCAACTTAGCTAGAGGTTAGAGTTAGTTTCTAGCTCATTACTAACCCTAAACTAACTCCATCCAAAGAGTTGTTTGGATGGTAGGGTTAGATTGACCACAAATGCACTTGGAGAACTAGCTCCAATTAGCACCTCTTGGGTTGGATACTAGTTTTTTGGGTGGGTTATAGATGCACCTAGCTCAAACTAGCCCTCTTGTTTAGATATACTTTAGGGATATTTGAGCCCGAACTAGCTCAAACTAACAGTAACCTATGGATACAGCAACCGATAATTTGTAAGAATGAACTAAACTCCTTCCGACCCATATAATAAGATGTTAATTCATCTAATATGTGAGTTTACTGGGTGTTATAAGATACTCCCTTCATTCCTAAATATTGCTCTTTTTAGATATTTCAAATGGACTACCACATACGGATGTATATAAATATATTATAAAAGAGTGTTGTACTACATCATTGCGTAGTTGCTGTTTAGCTTCTAATATTAACTTGGTGCCAAGATCCGTGTTTCAACCCTTTCTACGTATGGGGCAATGACATATCGATGAACCAGCATCAAGTGAGGAAGCTGATAAAGATTGTTAGTAAAATGGGTGCAAAGATGACAATTAAACTATTTGTGTACACTTTATCCAGGACAACAACAAACTGCGGGATGGTAAGTAAGAACTCTGTAGCCTTCTTTTTACTACCCATAATAAGTTGTGTTAGAGGACAATGTCTGAATCTTTTTCCTTTGCAGTGGATGCCAAAGTAGTTTACTCAAGATTACCTCTCAAACTACATAATTGGTGGGCACACAAAGGTTAAAGTCTTCTTACTAGAACACGATGATTATCTAGATGTTTTCATGAAGACCGTGAGGGATGGGCGGTCGGCCATCACAAGGGGTTGGACTAGAGTCGTGCGTGCCTTCTGCATGGAGGAGGGAACAATATGGGCATTCCGCTTCACGTTGTTCAACAGCCAAACTATATTTCGCCTCTTTTTTTACCATCTTTAATAGTACAGGTATACAACTGTGGTTTGTCATTCTTTATTTGGTTCTTATGTAATTCTTAAACATATGTACATATGAATCGAATAATGCATTGGTTGTTTGAACCTGATGGATATGAATAAAGATGTAGCATACATTCAATTGGAAAATCAGCAATTAAATTATGGTGAAATTACACTCTCCAAGCACACACGGTTGGTAAAACACAATCATTTGTGATATGGACCATAATCGGAGACGGTTCACAGAGAGGACACGTGCGCAAGCATGCACACAGTTGCTTTTTGCAAAGCGTGTGCAATGTCAGACAATATCTCAAACGGTGCGGGCAAACTAAACGTTTGTGTTAGTTGCCTTATCGTACACGATTCGCTACCATGAACTGTTTTTGTTGAAGTATGCATCGTAAATGTTGCACCAGAGAATAGCCTGTGCGATAGTAGTCGTGTATGACGATGTTACGACGGTCTGACGTTTCGTAATCCTGTCCGACACTCGTATGACGATTAGCTAATCTTCTTAACGATGAACCATTTGTGATGGGCCGCGCATCATACACGTTCTATAATAGGGAACCGTTTGTGATGGGCCGCACATCATAAACATAGCACCACAGAATACCGAGTGTGATGGCAATGTCAGCAGAAACGAGTAGGAGTACGGTAGGGGCCCTATGCACGACGGTTTCTGGGTCGTGTGGGAAGGACGCCGCCTATCACCCACACTCACCTGGCAACGGTTCCCAATGCCGTCGTGGAAAGGGGTTTTAAACCGTTTGTTTAGGACTGACGCGCACCAGTGTAACGGTGTACTACACTGGATATAAAATCTATCAATGGCCCTGCCTTAGCTATTCTGACTGGCTTGGCTTCTATCCATTTAGTGAATTTGTCCACCATAACCAATAAATATTTCTTTTTATGGCTTCCCCCTTTAAGAGGTCCGACCATATCTAGCCCCCATACCGCAAAGGGCCAGGTCATGGGGATGGTTCTTAGAGCGGTGGGAGGCATATGACTTTGATTTGCGAAAAGCTGGCATGAAACCAATGTTGGACAAGGGTATGAGTATCTGCTCGCGTAGTTGCCAGAAGAAACTAGTTCAGAAAGCCTTGCTTACAAGAGCTCGAGCTGCTGCATGATGGCCAACCATGCCAGTGTGTATTTCGGCTAGAAATTACCGTCCCTCCTCTTCGGAAATGCATCATTGGAGAATACCAGTAGTGCTTTTCTTGTATAGTTCACCTTCGTGAACCTTATAGGCTTTAGAGCACCGAATTATGCGGCGGGCCTCATTTTGGTTATCGGCGAGCTCTTGCCTATTTATGTAGGCTAGGAAAGGCTCTGTCCAGGAGCTATGACAGCCATGATCTCGTGAGTCGAGGATGTTATTTCCAGGTTCGAGTCCCTGATCACATATGTATTGAGTTCGGCTGGGGGCGTGTTCGGGTCCAGATTTGCGTGTTTACTCTCGTCCTGCCATGTCACTGATGGCTTGAACAACCTTTCTACAAAGGTTTTAGGCGGGACTGGGTTACATTTAGCGCCCATACGAGAAAGTATATCCGCTGCCTGGTAACTGTCCCGAGCTACATGGTGAAATTCAAGCCCCTCAAATCAAGCCGACATTTTTAATATGGCATTTCGATAAGTTGCCATCTTTGTATCCTTCGTAACAAATTCTCCGTTTACCTTAGATATGGTGAGGTTTGAGTCTCCGCCTCGAGGCGTTGTATGCCCGTGGATACGGCCATGCGGAGACCATGTAGTAGTGCCTCATATTCGGCCGCATTGTTTGAGTCCGTATACATGATCTGCTGTACGTAACGGACTGTATCCCCTGTTGGACATATAAAGATGATGTCGGCCCCTAATCTGGCTAACATTTTGGAGCCGTCAAAATACATGGTCCTATGGGAGTATGCTCCGTACTCTTTTGGGAGTTCGGCTTCGGTCCACTCCGCGACGAAGTCGGCCAACACCTGGGACTTAATAGTCTGGCGTGGTTTGTATGTTATTTCTAACAGGTAGAGCTCGATAGCCCATTTGGCTATGCATTCTGTGGCATCTTAATTGTTTATACTACCGTTGAGTGGTACTTTGGATGCCACTGTGATCGAACACTCTTGAAAGTAGTGTCGGAGCTTCTGAGATGATATGAATACCGCATAGGCAATTTTCTACTAATGGGGGCATCGTGATTTACACGGTGTGAGAACCTTGGATACATAGTATACATGTTTTTGAACACTGAATTTATGTCCCTGTTCGTCTCGTTCGACGACGAGTACCGCACTCACTACCTGGTGAGTGGCTGAGATATAAAGCTGCATTGGCTCGCCAACACCTGGAGCGACTAGGATTGGGTTGCCCGCCAATAGGGTTTTTATATCCTCCAATCCAGCCGTGGCCGCATCCGTCCATTCAAATTTGTCTGTGTGCCTCAGCAGTCTATAAAGTGGTAGTGCTTTCTCTCCTAATCTGGAGATAAAGTGGCTCAAGGCTGCTATGCAACATGCTAGCTTTTGCACTTGTTTTAGATCGGTTGGCGTAGTTAGCTATGACAAGGCCCGGATTTTAGCTGGGTTTGCTTCAATTCCTCTATGGGATACGATGAACCCTAATAGATGTTCGTCCAGAACGCCAAAGACGCATTTTTCTGGATTGAGCCGTATGTCATATGTTCGGAGGTTATCGAACGTAAGGCGGAGATCATCCACCAATGTTTCGACAAGTTTTGTCTTGATGACTACATCGTCGACGTATGCCTCCACTATCTTGCCAATTTGCTTCTCTAAGCATGTTTGATCATGCGTTGATACGTGGCACCAACGTTTTTGAGTCTGAATGGCATAGTGTGGAAACAAAAGGGGCCGTACGGAGTGATAAATGTCGTCGCGGCCTAATCAGATTCCTTCGTTTTTATCTGATGGTATCCAGAGTAAGCATCCAGGAAACACAACGAGTCATGTCCTGCGGTTGCGTCGGTAATTTGATCAATGTGGGGCAGTGGAAAGGGATCCTAAGGTCAAGCCTTCTTTAAGTCCATGAAGTTGACACAAAGGCGCCACGATTTGTCCTTCTTTCGTACCATGAATAAGTTGGTTAGCCAGTCCAGGTGTTTGATTTTCCTTATGAATCCAGCTTCCAGTAACTTGGCCAGCTCTTCCCCTATCGCTTGTCTTTTGGGTTCAGAAAATTGTCGTAGTGACTGCTTGACTGGCTTGAACCCTTTGATGATATTGAGGCTGTGTTCAGCCAGCCTGCATGGGATTCCCGGCATATATAAAGGATGCCAAGCAAATATGTCCCAGTCTTCATGAAGGAAGGTGTGCAAGGCGCAGTCTGCCGTTAGGTCCAGCTGTGCCCCGATGGATGTCGTCTTGTTGGGGTCCGTTCGGTGCACTTGGAATTTGATAATTCCATCTGCTGGCTTGAAAGAGGTAGATTTCGATCTCTTGTCAAGGACTATGTCATCCTTGTCCACCGTAGATTGTAAGGTGGTTAATTCTTTGGCCGCGAGGGCTTCGGATAGTGCCTCCAGGGCTAAGGATGCGGTTTTGTTCTCGGCACGGAGTGCTCTATCCGGATCACTTGCAACTGTGATTATTCCATTGGGCCCTGGTATTTTAAGCTTCATGTACCCATAATGCGGTATAGCTTGAAAGAGTGAGAAAGCGGCCCACCCTAGAAGGGCGTGGTATCCGCTGTTGAAGGAGACAACGTGGAAAAGTAGTTCCTCCGTCCTATAGTTCTCTGGTGTACCGAATACTACATCGAACATAATGCTTCCCGAACATCGGGCTTCCCGGCTGGGAATAATTCCACTAAAGGTTGTATTACTTTGTTCAATGTGGGATTTATCGACCTGCATTTTTGCAACCGTGTCCTCATATATGAGGTTGAGTCCGCTACCCCCGTCCATGAGTACTTTAGTGAGGCGAAAGCCGTCTACTATTGGGTTTAGTAAAAGAGCGGTTGTGGCTCGGACCGGCCAGACTCGTGGTTCGTCTTCGGAAGAAAAGGTGATTCTCGTGTTGCTCCATGGGCTTGCAGTGCTGATTTGATGGACCTCGGCAAGTTCGCGATTTCCTCTCTTGCGCCGGTTGTTTGAGGAGAACGTCTCGAACACAGTAAAGACATCGAAATTATTCTCCCATGGCGTTGTGGTGGCGAGGATTGCTTCACCGCTTGCTACCTGCCGGAGTACCCAACATGCTCTAAGTAAGTGGGTTGGGATAAAGTCCGGGGCGATATGTATTTGGCAAGGTTTATCTAATAGTTTGTCCAGAACGTACCCGTGTCCTATGAAAGATCTGTTTTTCTTACCATTGTGTATGTTATCAGATGCCCTGCTAGGGTATGTCCATTTCGCTTTAGCAGTGTATTGTCCGAAGATGGACTGTTCCAGAGGTGTATTCTTGGCTTTCCAAGTGTTTTCCATAGTGTAGTACTTTCGTACCAAATGCGATAGTTCTGCAAAGCTCCGTATTCGACGGCGGTTGAGGGCGTTCAAGATCCCGTCGTCCGTGCAATTGAGGTGAAATATGGGAACCGTGTCGTTGTCGCAACAGTCCTTAATGTTGTTTTTCACAAGTAGGGGGCTGCTGCTGTATATAGGTGAGATCACATATGTCCGGTAGTCCGGAGTTACTTGGAGAGCATGTACTGTAGTGGGTGCGTGTGGATAAATTTGAGTCCTAACCCAATGTAGTGTCCGGGGTTTGTGCAACCTCTGATGTGGACGATCTAGGACTAGCGGGATCTGAATGTTCCGCGCGCCCGACGTCTGTCCTTGAGCTCGAAAGGTGTGAAGCGCCACCTTACAAGGGTGTGTTCATCTCGAAGAGTTTGAAAATCCAAATAGCGCCGGTCTCTATTTCGAGAGGGGAAATATCTTCGGCTTGGTCCTCGATGGCCACCACCAGGTGAGTGATCGCGGTGGAATTGACTTCTTCCTGACCGGATTTAAGCCCGATCTGATTGTCAGGGATATTACTATTAGGTATAAACCGCCCAGGAGGGGCCGGTTTATGCATATAGAGATTATTATTACTGAAGCCCAGCCAAACATGGAGCAAGGCGTTTTAGTACAAGAAGCTTAAAGACCAAGATGCGTTAGGACCCATGATGTGTAAACCGCCATATGATGTGTAAACTTGTGATGTAAGATAGGAAGAACAGAGACCGAGCCGGATACGTTTATGAGCCGGCCTCGGGACTCTGTAAACCGGACCAGGCGTCACCTCTTATATAAAGGGACGACACGGCGACGGTTCAGGACAGACAACAACAGCTTGAGACACATGCAAAGCGGATTCAATCCCTGGTCATCGAAACCCTAGCAATATTACACCAAACTAGACGTAGGCTTTTACCTTTATCGAAGGGGCCGAACTAGTATATAATCCATGTGTCCTTGTCCGCTTTAACCACTTTAAGCTAACCCGTAGCGATGGCCTCACGACTAAGTCCTTTTGCTAGGATATCTACCGTGACAAAACCACGACAGTTGGTGCCCACCGTGGGGCTATCGCACGATGGTTTCGAGTTCTTGCAGGGCAGCTTTGAAGGACTCAAGGACTACGCAGTGGGCCGGATGAAAAATAGTCGTCGCGGCAAGATCTACATCGACGATGGAGGCTGGGGGCCCGAGGCCGATTCCATCGAATACGGGTACCGGGTCCCCTTCGGCGGCATCCATGTCTTCATCGGCAAGATCGGTGAACCGGGTCCTGAGCCGGACATCTTCCCCAACATCGTCGAGCCGGCTCAGTGTGCGAGACCTGCCCGGATTCAGCCCGCCATGAAGCACGTCTTCGTTGAAGTAGTGCATGGAGTACAAGCCGAGGACGGCTCGGAATGTGATGGTGAGACTGTTGTCCATTCCGACGACGAATCTTCTTCCGGAGAGACAGAATCCTTATATCTGTTGCAGGACGGCCGATCTAAGGGTTGTTCCGATGGTGACAGTATTCCGGACCCCCTCGATCCGCCAAACCGGGTTGCCGTCTTTATGGCTGGATCACAACCTATGCAGCAGTCATCAACTACGGCGGTGTTAACATCAGACATGGTGGGAGCTAGGGCGGGAGGTCCTGACCCGTCGCTAGCTGAAACCTTATCCGTCTTGGTCGATACATTGACAGCGCTGTTAACAGCAGAGGTAGCCCAGGCCAATTAAGAGCAGCATGATGTGGATGTCACTCAGGTGAAAGGCCGGATAGATCAAGCCAAGTTGGACTTAGCTGCTGAGAAAACCAAGATGGCTGCAAACCAGGCTGAGCTTGATGCTCAAGCTTATCGACTCATGTTGGATCAGACCGCTTCACACGAGGTAATGATGAGAAGGCAACGATCTCGCCTGCCACCGGTTTATGAGGCAAGGAACCTCTTTATCACGCCAGGAGAAGGAACCAGTAACCAGCCGGAGATAAACCGGGGAGGAGCACCGGGCATAGGAGCGTCAATCCAGCCGCCTGCCGCGGAGCCAACCCGCCAAGTTGTACCATCACAACATGGGTCCACCCCTCCCGGTCATTACTCTAATCTCTTGGATAACATACTCGCCGCCGCTTCACGACTGGCCTCCCTTCCCATTGAAGGAACATCCCCTGTAGCGGTGGAGGCACGACTAGCCAGGGAGTTTTTGGAAACGGCGCTAACCCAACAGCAAGCTTATTCTCACAGCCGTGAGAGGATTCATTCAACCCGTCGCCCAAGCCAAAGTTACACTAGGCGTCTGGATGAACCGGCCGTATCAAGAAGCGCACAGAGACGTAATCCGCCGCGGCGGGATGATCCGGCAGGAGGAGACACGAACGGTCAGAACATGGTGGATCAGGGCAGGCAACACGTAATGCCCCAGATGTAATACTTTCCCTTTTGGGCAATATATAATATCTCCGGCTTCGTCAATTCCTTTTCAGGTTCTTTGTCTTTCGGGTTTTTGTTCTTTTGTCGTGTGCGTGTGGCATTCATTCATAGCATGTAGTCATGTGCATCACATTGCATTTGTGTTGTCATTTGCATCCGGTTCCACGTGTTCCTTCCCGTTGTCCGTTTCGCGTTCCGGAGCTCCCTCACGTGTCTGTGGCATCCCCAAGGCCTATTTTGGTGTTTGGCCGTGTAATGTTACCGGTTTGGTGCGAGACTTGTCGTGTGTTGTTGTTTTGGTATGTGTAACCCGCCTGTCAAATCTCGTCGCGTTTGGAGTTCGTTTGGTGCCCCAACAGTTATTCTCGTGGGCTCAAAGTGCCTCCACTTTGAGGCCCAAGACACCCCGCCAACAGCCCACCAAACCAACCCTAACCACTCCCTTCATCTAGGCCATCCATTTCTGATCGCGTGGCCGAAAACCACACCTCATTTGGACAACCCTAGCTCCTTGTGCCTATATATTTGTCCACCTTCCTCAAATTTTGCCCCAATACAAGGAAACCCTAGACCCATCCCCTACCTCCAGCCTCCTCCCTCCACTCCGGCCGGATCCCTCGCCGGAGCACCTCGCCGGAGTTCGCCGGACCATCACCGGAGTCATCACCCCCGCCACCTCCTCCTCAACCTCCGGCCGCGCCGCCTCTCCCTCCGTCGCACCACCACCTTGCCACCGCAGCCGGCCTCTTCCTTCGCTGCGCCACCGCCACCAACCTCCGGCGCCGCCTCCCCATCTCCCAGTCACCCGCCGCCCGCTCGAAGCGAGCATCGCCGCCGCCGCTCGGGCTCGGGGAGGGATCCCGATCGATCCCCTCAGCCGATCCGATCTGGTCGCCGCCTGGGCAGCTCCCCTCCGAGCGGGCCGCCTCCGCGCAGGCCTCCTCCGTCCTCCGCTAGGCCCGAGCCGCCTAAGCCCGGGTGGGCCGCTCCGCGTCGCTAGGCCGCAAGGCCAGGTCTTGGGCCGCAGCAGGCCGCCGCCCCGTTCGCTCTTCCCTGGCCGCATCGCTCGCCAGCGTGCCATCCCTAGGCCCCGATCGGGAGTTCCGATCTGGATCCAGCTCGCCTCCTCCTAGCGGGTGCAGCCCGTGGATCCTCTGCAGCCGCCCGACTCCGCCCGGATCCGAGCCGCGGGCCCGATCCGCCAGGACCCCGGCCCGATCCGCTGGAACCCGCGCCCGATCCGCTTCTCCGGCCCGGTCCGCGCCATCGTTGACCCCGTGTTGACCAGATCTGGGAGAGGTAGTTTTTCCACCAAGTCCCTGTGATATTGTGATGTCTGATGCTATTTTCAAACGTGGATAACTTTTTGTGCGTAGCTCCGATTTGAGTGAATGATATGTCAAATTGTTCGTGGAGACATGTACTACATTTCATTCCATTGTGCCATGTATATTTGAGATCATCTAGTTGCTTAAATATCTGTTGCAAGAGTGCATCTTGATAAAAACTGCTGTTTGCAGTTATTTTCATGCCATCTTTGCATAGTGATAACTTGGTGCTCGTTTATCCGAATGATGCAAATGACATGTCCACGTGTTCGTCTTGTCATGCTCTACATGTTGATTGCTTAAGTTTGCATGATAGATTTAATCTTGCCATGTTTATCTCCGTTGGAAAGTGCTATGTGGCTGTTTAGTTGTTAAACTTGTTATGAGATGTCATTTTGAGGAGCTCATTGCTATCATTGAGATTGTCTCCATGATGCATGCTTAGGTGTTTTGGATTCACCATCATGTGTACCTTGCTGTGGTGCTTACCACTTTCCATGTTTAGATTTAAGGTGACTTAAACTTGCTCTCAAAGATGCCATGATGAAACTGCTGTTTTAACACTTAAGTGAAATTTCACAAAGTCTGGAATCTGTAATTTCCAGATGCCATGTTTGCTTGTTGTTCTAGGGCAATCCATGATAGTTTTGGGGTGACTCTTGATGATTCCTTTCTGTACATATTGTTGGCTATCCATTCATGCTCTCACATGCTTATTTGAGTGGCTGTAGCATATTTAACTTTTGCTCCAAAGTTGCAATAAATTACTGCTGTCAGGATTTTGTTGTCAAGTTCAATATGTCCAAGCTTGTTGCTATTGATCCGTGGCTTCTTTGGGGGTGCTCCAATGGACTTATTTGCTGTAGGATATGTCTAGTTTATGTTCATGCTCTTTGCCATGATGTTTGAGTGTTGTAGCTTATTTATCTAGTGCTCCGAAGTTGCTATGTGGCTGTAATTTTCAGCTTGTGCATATTTCTTGTTTCGGGCATAACTTTTAACCCGTAGCTCCGTTTTCAGCAAGTCTTATATGAAACTTGGTTGATTTTTCATGTAGATTCATAATATCCTATTGTTAACATGTTTTGCAGTATTTTGCTTGAGTGCAATTTTTCCATGCTCCTTGTGCTCCCATAGTGCATAAGTCATGCATCCATCATTTTTGTGTGCGCATTGCATCTTGTTGATTCGTACCTTGTGTGGTTGTGTTGATTAGAGCCGGAAGCTGAGACCGAGTACGAGTACGAGCACGAGGTTACTACCGAGGTTGAGCACGAGGACCCCTCTTACGATCCTATCGACAACTCTTCAGGCAAGATGACCGAACCCGGATACCATTACTATTTTTGCCTATTGCTAGAAGTCTCGATCTATAGTTTTGCCTCTATGCCCATGTCTTTCATTTCAGCCTCCTACTGGTAACCATGATCATGTCTAACCACCCTACCTATGCAAACCATTGATTGGCTATACGTAGGCTTCGCTCAGCCCCTCTGATAGCATTGCTAGTTGCAGGTGTTGAAGATGCTTGCTTCATGTTGAAGTTTGTTGGATTATATCACACTATATAAATGCTTAAATGAAATCATCTATATATTGGCAATGGGTGGAAGGCTAAGCCTTTTGCTTGGTTTTTTGTTCCACTCATGCCGCTAGGAACCGTATAAACCGGTGTTATGTTCCTTGATTATGCGTTCCTCACACTGTTGGGGTTTATGGGCCCCCCTCGATAAACCGCTAAGTGCTAAGTTTTTTCCAGCAAGTCCCAACATTGGTACTATTTGCCTAATAACTAATTAAACTTGCATAGGGAGTAATTAACCCTCTTTCTTAATCAACAACCCCGGGCCAGTGCTCCACATGAGTGTTGGTCCGAAATGAGCAGACTACGGGGCCACCTCAAGGAAACTCGAGGTCTGGTAAAAACCCGTAGGATGACTTATCCGGTCGTGGCCTGAGACGAGATACGCGCGGCTACTATCAGGGTGTCGGCACGCCGGGAGGATTTGCTGGATTAGCCTTACCTTAGTTCGGAGTATCTTGAGCACGGGATTCCGAGAATACTCGGGCCTTCCCACCTTTGGAGTTGCGACTCCGCGGATCGTGGGCTTGTCATGGGCCAAGTTGGAACACCCCTGCAGGGTTATGAATTTTCGAAAGCCGTGCCCGCGGTTATGTGGCAGATGGGAGCTTGTAAATATCCGGTTGTAGAAAACTTGACACCATGTTCCAATACACTACCAGCGTCAGTACCGTGACTGTCATTTTACGAAAGGGGTTTCGGGAGATGAACACGGTGGGGTTATGGTTGACTTGATTAGTTTAGGATCACTTAGTGATCATCTCTCGACCGAGGCACCTTCTCTTCTCGCTCTATTATACGTAAGTTAGGCTAGTGCTGCTGCAACTACTTTCTTATTCTTTCTTCAGCCTTGTTCCACACCCAAGGCTTAAATAGTCGTGTTACCCGGGAACGGGATTGCTGAGTCCTCTGTGGCTCACAGTTACTTCACCACACCAGATGCAGGTCCGATGGTGAGCTATCCAGGTGATGGCACCGAGCTAGACTGGGAGTACGACGAAGAGCGTAGCCGTTACTATGTTCGTTATCCCGATGATCAGTAGTGGTACTTCTACTAGGATTCGATCCGACCTGTGGATTTAAATTATGTTTGGTATCTTGTCATTTGGATTTTACCCTTAGATGGGTATGATGTTTTATTGAATGATGATTTGGACATGTAATGTATTTGTGTGACGTGGCGAGTGTAACCCAACTATTTTATGTTTTCCATCCCCATCTTTTACATGAGTTGTGCAAAGATACCAAACTTGCGATCATTCCAGCATGGGGTTATGTCTCTAAGTCGTGCCTCGACACGTAGGAGATATAGTCCCATCCTGGGCATTACAAGTTGGTATTCATAGCCTTCTCCGACCTAGGATCCCCCACTGATTGATCGAATCGTTGACGGTCGAGTCTAGGCACACACTGAAAATATTTTGAGTCCTATATTTATATCGGAGAGTAGGATTTCTTGTGCTTCTCATCCCCTTTCTCTCTGGTGAGGACTCCTGACGACTACTCTTGCCTCTTCTACTTTCAAAATTTGCACCAAATTTTTTTTTAGGAATCTCGCGAGTATTGTGGGATTGTTTCGTTTTCTTGTGACGAGAATATTGTTCTCGATGCCTCCTGACATTAGGGGTTGTGGCAGTGTCCCGGGGAGTTGAGCTTCGGGGTATTGTCGTCACAAGCATATCGCGGCAGTACTAAATACTTAAGACGGCCGACATCGAAAATCTCTCGTATACGGTTAGTGGCAAGATAACCCCGACATCACCCAGTACTGGGGAGGTAGTTCGGGAGTATTTCCATAGCTTGGTATAGTGGATGCTTTTCGAAGGTCCGAGGTAGACAGTTTCCGAGAAAGACTGGTTATGTGTTGAAGGATGGATACAGCTGGATGTAGGTTTAGAGTTGATTGCACGGTGCTTCCCCTGTATCCCCAACACCTGATTGCATAACTGGAAACTTTCGGAAATTAATAGGTGGGTTTATCTAGTAGATCGTAGGAATTCTTCTAACGAATGCAGGTTAGCGAGTTCGGGGTTCTACATTGAGTGAAGTGGTTTATGACCGATGTTCCGATCGGGAGTTGCATCTTAAAGGGTCCTTGGCTATGCTGATCCGGGGATTGGAAAACCATTTCGTAACGCGTTCATATGCTTACAGCACAAAGATGTCGAACGAAGCTCCTATCTTGTGTTTGTTTCCATCTGTACCTTGTGTTTTTCTTATTTTCCTTTTGTCCCCTATGTGGCTTCTCGTGAAGATTGTTGTTATCATTTAACTGAGAATTTCATTCGTTCCTCTTGTTCGAATGATTATTGTGAAGACTATGTTGCATTTCAATCGGTTGATTCAGCTTATACCTTCTTTCAATCAATTGCTGATTTCGTGGTCATCTCTTTCAGGATGGCTCCGAAACGAATTCCCAACGCTAACCCAGAGGGTGAAGAGGTCCCAGATCGTCCTCCTTCCCCTCCTCCTCCGTCTGAGGCTTGGAGAGCGATTATGCAGACTACAAATCAGAACACCCAGATGTTGATGCAGATGATGCAGCAGATGCAAGCTAATCAAGCTAATCAGGGTGCTCCAGGGAACCAATGAAATTTCTTCAACCAACAGCACCATGCTACTCTCAACCAGTTCTTGGCCAATAATCCAAAAGCTTTCAGTTACTGTGTCGACCCTCTTGATGCTGAAGATTCGATAACCGATATCAAGAAGCATTTTGAGTGCAGTAACGTAAGAGAAGAGGACTATGTGAAGTTTGCAGCCTTCCAACTCAAAGACCAAGCAGCTGACTGGTGGCAGCAGTACAAAGACTCCAGGCCAGGTCGTGTGATCTCTTGGGAGGATTTCTGCAAGGACTTTCGCTCTCACCACATTCCAACAAGTGTCATCGAGGGTATGCGTGAGCAATTCCGCAACCTGAAGCAGGGCTCTATGACTGTCTACCAGTATAATGTCAAGTTCCAAAATCTCGCCCGCTATGCTAAGCAAGACATACCAGATGCCAAGAGAAAGATCTATCAGTTTCGTGGTGGTCTGAAAGATGAACTTCAACTTGCTCTCACCTTATTCGAGCCCGATGAGTTCGACAAATTCTATAACATGGCGCTCAAGCAAGAGGCAGCCCAGCTCAAGATGGAGGCTTCCAAAAAGAGGATTCGAGATGCCGTTCACTCCTCCTCATCTTCTCAAGTCGTCGCGAAGCAACAGAAATTTTGGCTTCCTCCTCCTCCAGTGATTCGAGCTCCTTACAACAACTCCAACAACAACAAGAACTCCAGTGGTCGTGGTTTCTCCCACCCACCCAACCCGAGCTTCCAGTCGAAGAATCAGTTTCAGTCTCAAGGTTCCAAGTCAAGTGGTTCTCATTTCCGTCCTCTCTCAGAAGTGACTTGCAACAAGTGCACTCAGAAAGGTCACTATGCTAACAAGTGCCCCAACCCGAAGCGTCTTCCACCTCCTCCACCTGTCAGTACAGCTATTGTCAAGCATAATCCAAAGTCTGCAAGGGTGAATCTGATGAATGTAGCGCAAGCGGAGAATTCTTCGGATGTCATATTGGGTAACCTTTCAGTTAACTCTTTTCCAGCTAAAGTGTTATTTGATTCTGGTGCTTCTCTCAGCTTCATACCAAGGCCATTCTTTACCAAGCATAATTTCAATTTGGCATTTCTTGATAAGAAGTTGCAAATTATTTCTCCGGGCAAGTGCATGACTTCAAATTTGATGGCTCCGAATGTATCTATTCGCATGGGTGATTATTGCTTTCTGGCTAATCCGGTGGTTCTTGGCAATTCCGACATTGACCTCATCCTCGGGATGGACTGGCTTTCTCAGCATGATGCTCAAATTCATTGTGCACAGAAGGAAGTCAAGATTACTCATCCTGATGAAGATGTGATTATCTTCGCCTCCAGGGATAACACTATCAGGCTTTTCTCTCTCAATGATAAGGGCGAGATTAATGCCATATCTCAAATTCCGGTGGTTAACGAATACCAAGACATCATTCCTGAAGAACTTCCAGGCATGCCTCCACACCGTCAAGTGGAATTCGTCATTGAACTCGAGCCGGGTACTGAGCCAGCATGCCGGCGTCCGTACTAGCTCTCTCCTGAAGAATTGAAGGAATTAAAGAAACAGCTTGATGAACAGGAGCGTATGGGTCTCATCAGGCCTAGTACGTCTCCTTGGGGCTGTGGTGTCTTATTTGTCAAGAAGAAGGATGGCACGGAGCGTCTCTGCGTCGATTACCGGCCATTGAACAAGAAGACAATTAAGAACAAGTATCTGCTCCCCAACATCAACGAATTGTTCGAGCAGCTCGAAGGAGCTAAAGTGTTCTCTAAGCTCGATCTCCGAATGGGCTATCACCAAATTCGCATTCGCGAGGAAGACATCCCCAAGACTGCCTTCAGAACGAGCTATGGTTCATATGAATATACGGTCATGTCCTTTGGTCTCGCCAATGCTCCTCCTACCTTCTCGAGAATGATGCACTACATCTTCAACCCCTACACCGGCGAGTTTGTGCTTGTGTATCTGGATGATATTTTGGTATTTTCCAAGAATGAAGAGATCACGAAAAGCACTTACGTCTGGTTCTTGACCGACTCCGTGAGCATAAGTTCTATGCCAAGTTCTCCAAGTGCGAATTTTGGCTCGATAAGGTCTTGTATCTGGGCCATATCATCTCAGCTGACGGTATTGCGGTAAACCCCGAGAAAGTTGAAGCAATTGTCAACTGGGAAGCTCCTCAGAACGTCAAGCAACTCCGAAGCTTTCTTGGTCTTGCCAGCTATTGCAGAAGGTTCGTTAAGAACTTCTCCAAGATTGCCAAGCCTCTCTCCAACTTGCTGCAGAAGAATGTCAAGTACTTTTGGTCTCCAGAGTGTGAAATGGCATTCAAAACTCTCAAAGAAAATCTCGTCTCCGCTCCAGTTCTAACTCCTCCAGATGAGTCCAAGCCCTACGAAGTATTCTGTGATGCTTCTCTTCAAGGACTTGGTGGTGTGCTTATGCAGGACAAGAGAATTGTGGCATACACTTCTCGTCAGCTGAAGCCAAGTGAGAAGAATTACCCCACACATGATCTTGAACTAGCAGCTGTGGTACATGCTTTGATTACGTGGAGACATCTGTTGTTGGGCAGAAAAGTCGACATCTTCACCGATCACAAGAGCTTGAAGTACATCTTCACACAGCCGAATCTGAACCTCCGCCAGACTCGTTGGGTTGAAATGATCCAAGAGTATGATCCCAGCATTGAATACACTCCTGTCAAGGCGAATGTGATTGCAGATGCTTTGAGCAGAAAGGCATATTGCAACAGCCTTCTTATCAAGCCGTTCCAGCCTGAGCTTTGTGAAGCGTTCAGGAAACTCAACCTCCATGTTGTTCCGCAGGGTTTTCTTGCAAATCTTCAAGTTTCTCCTACCTTGGAAGATCAGGTCCGTGAGGCCCAACTCAGTGATGCCATGGTGGAGAAGGTGAAACATGGTATCGCAAAGGGTACTCCAAAGTACAAGTGCTATCGCGTTGATGAGAGAGATACCTTGTTCTTCGAGGACAGACTCGTTGTTCCCAAAGGTGATCTCAGGAAGCTCATAATAGAAGAAGCACATGATTCTCTCCTTTCCATTCATCCTGGCAGTTCCAAGATGTACCAAGACCTCAAGCAATCTTACTGGTGGACATGCATGAAAAAGGAGATTGCCAAATTCGTGAATGAATGTGATTTCTGCAGAAGAGTGAAGGCAGAGCATCAACGTCCAGCCGGTCTTCTCCAACCTCTTCCTATTCCCGAGTGGAAATTCGACCACATTGAAATGGATTTCGTCACTGGCTTTCCTAAGTCTAAGAGAAGGAATTATTCTTTCTTTGTGGTGATTGACAAGCTTACCAAAGTCGCACACTTCCTTCCAGTCAAAGAATCCATCAATGCAGCTCAACTGGCAGAATTGTACACTTCCAGAATTGTGTCCTTACATGGCATCCCTCAAGTTATCTCCTCAGACCGTGGAAGTTTGTTCACTTCAAAGTTCTGGGACTCCTTTCAGTCCGCCATGGGCACTAAGATCAGGTTCAGCACTGCTTTTCACCCTCAGACTAGTGGTCAAGTCGAGCGAGTGAATCAGATTCTAGAAGACATGCTCAGAGCCTGTGTCATATCTTTTGGCATGAAATGGGAAGATTGCCTTCCATTTGCCGAGTTCTCTTACAACAACAGCTTCCAAGCAAGTGCTGGAAAAGCTCCGTTTGAAATCCTCTATGGCAGAAAGTGCCGTACCCCTCTCAACTGGTCCGAAACAGGAGAACGTGAACTTCTTGGCAATGACTTGATCTCAGAAGCCGAAGAAATGTGCAAAGTCATACGTGAGAATCTCAAGGCCGCTCAATCGCGTCAGAAGAGCTACTATGACGGCAAGTATCGTGATTTGGCCTTGAACATTGGTGATCATGTCTATCTCCGTGTTTCTCCTATGAAAGGCACCCAAAGATTCGGTATCAAAGGAAAGCTTGCTCCTAGATATGTCGGGCCTTTCAAGATCCTTGGCAAAGAGGCGATCTAGCCTATCAACTTGAGCTCCCTTCCAACTTCGCCAATGTTCATGATGTGTTCCATGTGTCTCAACTCCGCAAATGCTTCAAGGCACCTGAACACATGATTCCGTTTGAAGAGATTGATCTTCAACAAGATTTGTCCTACCGAGAGCATCCCATTGCTATTCTCGAAGAAACCGAGCGCAAGACCCGCAACAAGTCCATCAAATTCTTGACAGTCAAGTGGTCACACCATACCGACCGAGAAGCTACGTGGGAACGAGAAGATCATCTTCGTTCCGAGTACCCTTCCTTTTTCCAGTCCTAGATCTCGGGACGGGATCTTTTTGGAGTAGAGGAGAGTTTGTAATGCCCCGGATGTAATACTTTCCCTTTTGGGCAATATATAATATCTCCGGCTTCGTCAATTCCTTTTCGGGTTCTTTGTCTTTCGGGTTTTCTTTCTTTTGTCGTGTGCGTGTGTGGCTTTCATTCATAGCATGTAGTCATGTGCATCGCATTGCATTTGTGTTGTTGTTTGCATCCGGTTCCACGCGTTCCTTCCCGTTGTCCGTTTCATGTTCCGGAGCTCCCTCACGTGTCCGCGGCATCCCCAAGGCCTATTTTGGTGTTTGGCCGTGTAACGTTACCGGTTTGGCGCGAGACTTGTCGTGTGTTGTTGTTTTGGTATGTGTAACCCGCCTGTCAAATCTCGTCTCGTTTGGAGTTCGTTTGGTGCCCCAACAGTTATTCTCGTGGGCTCAAAGTGCCTCCACTTTGAGGCCCAAGACACCCCTCCAACAGCCCACCAAACCAACACAAACCACTCCCTTCATCTAGGCCATCCATTTCTGATCGCGTGGACGAAAACCACACCTCATTTCGACAACCCTAGCTCCTTGTGCCTATATATTTGTCCACCTTCCTCAAATTTTGCCCCAATACAAGGAAACCCTAGACCCATCCCCTACCTCCAGCCTCCTCCCTCCACTCCGGCCGGATCCCTCGCCGGAGCACCTCGCCGGAGTTCGCCGGACCATCACCGGAGTCATCACCGCCGCCACCTCCTCCTCAACCTCCGGACGCGCTGCCTCTCCCTCCGCCGCACCACCACCTTGCCACCGCCGCCGGCCTCTTCCTTCGCTGCGCCACCGCCACCAACCTCCGGCGCCGCCTCCCCATCTCCCAGTCACCCGCCGCCCGCTCGAAGCGAGCATCGCCGCCGCCGCTCGGGCTCGGGGAGGGATCCCGATCGATCCCCCAGCCGATCCGATCTGGTCGCCGCCTGGGCCGCTCCCCTCCGAGCGGGCCGCCTCCGCGCGGGCCTCCTCCGTCCTCCGCTAGGCCCGAGCCGCCTAAGCCCGGGTGGGCCGCTCCGCGTCGCCAGGCCGCAAGGCCAGGTCTTGGGCCGCAGCAGGCCGCCGCTCCGTTCACTCTTCCCTAGCCGCATCGCTCGCCAGCGTGCCGTCCCTGGGTCGCGATCGGGAGTTCCGATCTGGATCCAGCTCGCCTCCTCCTAGCGGGTGCAGCCCGTGGATCCTCTCCAGCCGCCCGACTCCGCCCGGCTCCGAGCCGCGGGACTGATCCGCAGGACCCCGGCCCGATCCGCTGGAACCCGCACCCGATCCGCTTCTCCGGCCCGGTCCGCGCCACCGTTGACCCCGCGTTGACCAGATCTGGGAGAGGTAGTTTTTCCACCAAGTCCCTGTGATATTGTGATGTGTGATGCTATTTTCAAACGTGGATAACTTTTTGTGCGTAGCTCCGATTTGAGTGAATGATATGTCAAATTGTTCGTGGAGACATGTACTACATTTCATTCCATGGTGCCATGAATATTTGAGATCATCTAGTTGCTTAAATATCTGTTGCAAGAGTGCATCTTGATAAAAACTGTTGTTTGCAGTTATTTTCATGCCATCTTTGCATAGTGATAACTTGGTGCTCGTTTATCCGAATGATGCAAATGACATGTCCACGTGTTTGTCTTGTCATGCTCTACATGTTGATTCCTTAAGTTTGCATGATAGATTTAATCTTGCCATGTTTATCTCCGTTGCAAAGTGCTATGTGGCTGTTTAGTTGTTAAACTTGTTATGAGATGTCATTTTGAGGAGCTCATTGCTATCATTGAGATTGTCTCCATGATGCATGCTTAGGTGTTTTGGATTCACCATCATGTGTACTTTGCTGTGGTGCTTACCACTTGCCATGTTTAGTTTTGAGGTGACTTAAACTTGCTCTCAAAGATGCCATGATGAAACTGCTGTTTTAACACTTAGTGAAATTTCACTAAGTCTGGAATCTGTAATTTCTAGATGCCATGTTTGCTTGTTGTTCTAGGCCAATCCATGATAGTTTTGGGGTGACTCTTGATGATTCCTTGCTTTACATATTGTTGGATATCCATTCATGCTCTCACATGCTTATTTGAGTGGCTGTAGCATATTTAACTTTTGCTCCACAGTTGCAATAAATTACTGCAGTCAGGATTTTGTTGTCAAGTTCAATATGTCCAAGCTTGTTGTTATTGATCCGTGGCTCCTTTGGGGGTGCTCCAATGGACTTATTTGCTGTAGGATATGTCTAGTTTATGTTCATGCTCTTTGCCATGATGTTTGAGTGTTGTAGCTTATTTATCTAGTGCTCCGAAGTTGCTATGTGGCTGTAATTTTCAGCTTGTGCATATTTCTTGTTTCGGCCATAACTTTTAGCCCGTAGCTCCGTTTTCAGCAAGTCTTATATGAAATTTGGTTGATTTTTCATGTAGATTCATAATATCCTATTGTTAACATGTTTTGCAGTATTTTGCTTGAGTGCAATTTTTACATGCTCCTTGTGCTCCCATAGTGCATAAGTCATGCATCCATCATTTTTGTGTGCGCATTGCATCTTGTTGATTCGTGCCTTGTGTGGTTGTGTTGATTAGAGCCGGAAGCTGAGACCAAGTACGAGTACGAGCACGAGGTTACTACCGAGGTTGAGCACGAGGACCCCTCTTACGATCCTATCGACAACTCTTCAGGCAAGATGACCGAACCCGGATACCATTACTATTTTTGCCTATTGCTAGAAGTCTCGATCTATAGTTTTGCCTCGATGCCCATGTCTTTCATGTCAGCCTCCTAATTGTAACCATGATCATGTCTAACCACCCTACCTATGCAAACCATTGATTGGCTATACGTAGGCTTCGCTCAGCCCCTCTTATAGCATTGCTAGTTGCAGGTGAAGTTGAAGATGCTTGCTTCATGTTGAAGTTTGTTGGGTTATATCACACTATATAAATGCTTAAATGAAATCATCTATATATTGGTAATGGGTGGAAGGCTAAGCCTTTTGCTTGGTGTTTTGTTCCAATCATGCCTCTAGGAACCGCATAAATCGGTGTGATATTCCTTGATTATGTGTTCCTCACACGGTTGGGGTTTATGGGGACCCCTCGATAAACCGCTAAGTGCTAAGTTTTTTCCAGCAAGTCCCAACATTGGTACTATTTTCCTAATAACTAATTAAACTTGCATAGGAAGTAATTAACCCTCTTTCTTAATCAACAACCCCGGGCCAGTGCTCCACATGAGTGTTGGTCCGAAATGAGCAGACTGCGGGGCCACCTCAAGGAAACTCGAGGTCTGGTAGAAACCCGTAGGATGACTTATCCGGTCGTGGCCTGAGACGAGATACGCACGGCTACTATCAGGGTGTCGGCACGCCGGGAGGATTTGCTGGATTAGCCTTACCTTAGTTCGGAGTATCTTGAGCACGGGATTCCGAGAATACTCGGGCCTTCCCACCTTTGGAGTTGCGACTCCGCAGATCGTGGGCTTGTCATGGGCCAAGTTGGAACACCCCTGCAGGGTTATGAATTTTCGAAAGCCGTGCCCGCGGTTATGTGGCAGATGGGAGCTTGTTAATATCCGGTTGTAGAAAACTTGACACCATGTTCCAATACACTACCAGCGTGAGTACCGTGAGTGTCATTTTCCGAAAGGGGTTTCGGGAGATGAACACGGTGGGGTTATGTTTGACTTGATTAGTTTAGGATCACTTAGTGATCATCTCTCGACCGAGGCACCTTCTCTTCTCGCTCTATTATACGTAAGTTAGGCTAGTGCTGCTGCAACCACTTTCTTATTCTTTCTTCAGCCTTGTTCCACACCCAAGGCTTAAATAGTCGTGTTACCCGGGAACGGGATTGCTGAGTCCTCTGTGGCTCACAGTTACTTCACCACACCAGATGCAGGTCCGATGGTGAGCTATCCAGGTGATGGCACCGAGCTAGACTGGGAGTACGATGAAGAGCGTAGCCGTTACTATGTTCGTTATCCTGATGATCAGTAGTGGTACTTCTACTAGGATTCGATCCGACCTGTGGATTTAAATTATGTTTGTTATCTTGTCATTTGGATTTTACCCTTAGATGGGCTATGATGTTTTATTGAATGATGATTTGGACATGTAACGTATTTGTGTGACGTGGCGAGTGTAAGCCAACTATTTTATGTTTTCCATCCCCATCTTTTACATGAGTTGTGCAAAGATACCAAACTTGCGATCATTCCAGCATGGGGTTATGTCTCTAAGTCGTGCCTCGACACGTAGGAGATATAGTCCCATCCTGGGCATTACACAACACTGAGAGGATGAATTGGCAGCACAGCACGAAGCCCGTCAGGCAACGCCGGTTCGTCCTTCTTCCTCAGTTGAACCGGGGGTTATGTCTTGCTCCCTGGGAGTGCCTTGTCATACTCCCGCTTTGCGCAATGTGAAACTGACCAAGGATTTCAATGGACCACGCAAGGTGCCCAACTACAAGGCGGATCTATCCCCGGAGGCATGGGTTGAAAGTTACGAGATGGCAATGGAGATGCTGGATGTGGATGATACAGCATGCACTAAGTATTTCACAATGATGCTAGAGGGCATAGCTCACACTTGGCTGAAGGGTTTGCCACCCAATTCCGTCTGATCATGGTCCAAATTGCGCCACCGGTTTATCAATAACTTCAAGGACACGTGCAAACAGCCAGTGTTTGTCGTCGATTTAGCTGGCTGTGTTCAAGGAGAGCATGAGTCAAGTAGTTGGGTGCATCGAGTGTCACAGATCCTGCATTCCTCCAATAGCATCAACCCAAGCACAGCAGTGGTAACCTTGGAAGGCAATTGCCGGTTTGAACCTTTGAAGTTGATGTTGCGACGGCTTAAGCATAATTTCGACGACATGGGGACACTCATGGGCGCTTTAGTGAAATATGCGGACTCAAATAATACCAAGTACCCAGACTCCGATAGTGACAAGTCAGGGAAGGTGAACAAGAATAGTAAGGCGCCGCAGCCCAACCCGGCGAATCAAGGATACAACGGTAAACGTAAAGCAGATAGCAACTCAAATTTTGTGGCCAACACCAACGCTCAGGAGGACGGACAGTGCCGCAAGGGTAGACCGCCCCCACGAAATGGGAGGCCGCCTATTAATCTGGAACGTCAGATGAACATACCTTGCCCGAGGCATGGTCCAGCAGAAAAGCCAGCTACACACCTCTGGAAGGATTGTTTTATTATGCAGGAAATCATGAACCGGTCTCGATACGATCATGGACCATCCGGCGGATCAGGTCCCGGTTTTCACGGGCCGGGTTATCAAGGTGGTGGATCCAGTTCAGGGTACCAAGGCAATAACGGCAACCACAACGGGCACAATCAACACAACCAACAGCACGGCCAGGGCGGTTATAACAATCAGGGAAATCAACAGCGCCAACAGCAGCAGCAATCCGGATATCAGAATAATTCGAAGGAGCTGAGCAGTGGGCAGTATAATGTCTTCACCACGAGCTTACGTAAACGTGATCAGAAGGTTTACAAGAGGGCAATGCATTCTATTGAACCGGCAGTGCCACGTTACCTGCGTTGGTCAGAACAGCCCATTGTGTGGAGCCGAGAGGATCATCCGCCCCGGGTTGATAATCCGGGTCAGCTGCCTCTAGTTGTGGCACCTAAGGTAGGTGGCTACAAGTTTACCAAGGTGCTTATGGACGGAGGCAGCATCATCAACATTCTATACTATGAGAGTTTCCGGCGCATTGGGCTGACAGATAAGAAGCTTCGGTAGTCCAACACAATTTTTCATGGGGTGGTGTCCAGTAAATCGGCATATCCAGTTGGCAAGATAGATTTAGAGGTCACCTTTGGAGATGAGCATGATTCTAGGTTGGAGAATTTGACCTTTGAAGTGGTAAAGATCAAGAGCCCGTATCACGCCCTGTTCGGGAGGCCAGTTTACGCTAAGTTCATGGCAGGACTGTGTTATGTTTATCTACAGCTCCAGATACCGGGCCATAAGGGAACTATTATGGTCCATGGGAGTCACAAGATTGCGTTGGAGTGCGAGGATGGTGATGCAGCTTATGCTGAGGCGGTTTGTGCAACTGAAGAGCTAATGTTTTATAAAGATAATGTTGATCCGGCGGATATATCTTCGTTGAAAAAGCCAACTACAGAGCATGATCCGGCTTTGAAGTTCAAATCAGCTGAAGAAACCTAACAGGTTGACTTTGTTCCTGGCGATTCATCTAAGCAGTTCACCATCAGTGCTAACCTAGATCCAAAATAGGAAAGCGCACTCATCGAGTTCATCCCTGTGAATCGGGATATTTTTGCATGGAAACCTTCTGACATGCCAGGTGTACCAAGGGAACTCGCTGAGCACACTCTCAACATTGATCCTAAGTTTAAACTGGTTAAGCAATTTCTGCACCGCTTCAATGAAGAAAGGCGCAAGGCTATTGGTGAAGAAGTGGCAAGGCTCTTAGCAGCATGCTTTATAATTGAGGTGTTTCATCCAGAGTGGTTGGCTAATCCGGTGCTAGTACTTAAGAAAAATGGCACTTGGCGAATGTGTGTTGATTACACAGATCTGAACAAAGCTTGCCCAACGGATCCCTTTGCCCTCCCGCATATTGATCAGATTATTGATGCTACGGCAGGTTGTGAGCGGCTATGTTTTTTGGACGCATATTTAGGTTATCATTAGATCAAGATGGCAGTTAAGGACCAGGAGAAGACGGGCTTTTTAACTCCCTTTGGTGCCTTCTGCTATGTGTCTATGCCATTTGGGCCCAAGAGTGCCCAGGCGACCTATCAGCGCTATGTGTAGAACTGCCTTTATGGACAGATTGGGTGGAATGTTCATCCATATGTGGATGACATTGTGGTGAAATCTAGGAAGGAGGAGAGGTTAATAGCAGACTTGAAAGAAACCTTCGATAACCTCTGGATTTATAAAATGATGCTTAATCCGGATAAGTGTGTTTTTGGTGTTCCGACAGGCAAGCTCCTGGGGTTCTTAGTATCAAACAGAGGAATTGAAGCTAATCCAGAGAAGATCAATGTGATTACATCCTTGGCTAAACCGGCGTGCATCAACGATGTCCAACGCGTGGTGGGCCATATTGCGGCGCTCAGCCGGTTTATCAGCCGTTTGGGGGAGAAGGCTATCCTGCTTTATCATATGATGAAAAAGACAGACTGCTTTGTTTGGAGTGATGCTGCTGATGCTGCGTTTGAAGACTTGAAGAAGCAATTAGCAGAGCCACCGATGCTTGCTGCCATAGTTGACAATGAGCCGTTGTTGTTATATGTGGCTGCTAATGCCCGTGCAGTAAGCGTTGCCATTGTGGTAGAGCGTAAGGAGGCAGGCGAAGAATATCCGGTTCAACGGCTGGTTTGCTACATCAGTGAGGTACTCATTGAATCAAAACAGAGATATCCGCATTGGCAGAAATTGGTGTATGGAGTCTTCATGGCAAACCGGAAGCTAAAGAACTATTTTCAAGGCCATCCAATCACTGTGGTCAGTTCAGCTCCATTGGGGGATATAATCTAGAATAGAGAGGCTACTAGTCGGGTTGCAAAGTGGGCCATTGAGCTTAGCCCGCACAGATTGAAGTATGTGCCCCATACTGCGATAAAATCCCAAGCATTGGTGGATTTCATCAACGATTGGATAGAGTTGCAAGCAGCCGAGGAAAAGCTGGATCACACATATTGGACTATTCACTTTGATGGATCCAGGCAATTAGAGGGCTCAGGGGCTAGAGTCGTATTAACTTCCCCACGAAGTGATAAGTTCTATTATGTCCTCCGTTTAATGTTTCCTTGTACTAACAATGCAGCTGAGTATGAAGCTCTCCTCCATGGTCTACGGATGGCCAAGGAGATGAATTTAAGTCGGGTTAAATGCTTCGGCGATTCAGACCTGGTGGCGTAGCAAGTGTCTGGCAAGTGGGATTCCAAAGATCCACATATGGCAGCATATCGACGGGAGGTAGATGTTGTTGCTGGACACTTCAAGGGTTATCAAGTGGATCATATAGACCGGCGCAAGAATGAAGCGGCTATGCGTTAAGCCGGCTGGGTTCTCAACGTAAACCGGTCCCGCCCAATACCTTCCTGGATGTATTACACAATATGTCGGTGCAGTTACCTTCAGAAGAGGACTTGGTTGTCCCGGATCCGGAGGCACAATTGGTCGCGGCGCTTCATGTTATTCTGGATTGAACGCTTCCCTACCTGGCGTACTTGAGCCGACGTGAGTTACCAGAGGACGAAGTCTTGGCTAAACAGATAGTTCGGAGATCCAAATCAATGACTATTGCCAATGGATAACTACATCATCGCAGCTTTTCTGGGGCATTCCAGCGGTGTGTATCACCAGATGAAGGCTGTGATATTTTAGAGAGATCCATGAGGGAGATTGTGGTCATCATGCCGGTTCAAAATCATTCGTGGCTAAGGCATTTCGTCATGGGTTCTATTGGTTGACGGCTCATGCCGATGCAGAGGACTTGGTCAGAAAATGTGATGCTTGTCAGAAGTTTTCATGGCGTGCTCATATACCGGTGCAGGAATTGAGAATGATTCCAATTACTTGGCCGTTTGCGACTTGTGGGCTTGATATGGTTGGACCTTTCAAGAGATCCCCAGATAAGAAGACCCACCTTTTGGTGGCGGTGGATAAGTTTACCAAATGGGTTGAAGCGGATCCAGTCAGTAAGTGTGATGCAGCAACGACGCTTCAGTTCTTTAAAAAGGTGATTTTCCGGTTTGGCTTTCCACACAACATTATAACTGATAATGGTACCAATATATCCAAGGGGGGTATGGAGGAGTTCTGTCAACGAGAGCACATCCGCCTTGATGTATCATCACTAGCTCACCCTCAGTTTAATGGCCAAGCTGAAAGATCCAATCAAGATATCTTGAGAGGCATCAAACCCCGGCTTATGGTTCGTTTGCAGAGGACACCGGGTTGTTGGGTGGAGGAGTTACCATCTGTGCTATGGCGCATCAACACTACACCTAACAGATCCATTCTTCATGGTATATGGAGCTGAAGCGGTTCTCCCTAGTGATATCCGCCATGACTCACCACGGGTGGCGGCTTACGTCGAAGCTGATAACGAAAAAGCAAGTCAAGATGCATTGGACCGGCTAGATGAAGAACGGGACACGATAGCAGATCGATCGGCGATTTATCAGCAAGATCTGCGTCGGTACCACAATCACCGGGTTAAAACCAGAACGTTTCAAGAAGGAGATCTAGTGCTCCGGCTCATCCAAGACCAGACAGACATGCACAAGTTGTCCACACCTTGTGAAGGACCCTTTGTAGTCAGCAAGAACTTGCACAACGGATCATACTACCTCGTCGACATTCGAGAATATAAGGACTCACATATGGCGGAGGAGGAGACCAGACGGCCGTGGAACATCGCTCTTCTTCGACCTTACTACACCTGAGCCATAGGCTCCGCTTTATGTACATATCTTTACAATGTATATATTATGATCAATATAATAAATCGGCGCCCCCGATAAAGTGGGGTATCAGCCGCATTTTTTCATAAGAGTTTGTCACATGGGGGCTTCTGTGTGCAAGGGAGTTCCTATGGCCTCTTAAACCAGCGAACACATCAAGACCATCATAAGAGCATAGCTCTGGTTGCCTTGGCAATTCCCACATGATGATGAGGGGCAAAAGAGAGTTTTTGATGCCTAGCACAACTCAAACATAGGCCCGACGAGCATAGCTCAAATGTTGCCTGGGCGCTCCTGATGCAAAGCATCAACGAGTTGACATCCCTTGTTGTAGGCATGGCTTGGAAGCCTGGTGTATACACCTAAAACCCCGGATTAGCCTGCCTGCATTAAGTAAGTCACTCCGTCCAGGTAAACCTGGTACGACCCGTCGAACGTATACACAAGTCAATCTTTATAGACCCTGAACTTGGTAACATTAAATTGACGATCATCAAGTGATTACACAAGTCAATCTTTACAGATTTTGAACTTGGTAGCATTAAAAATTGATGATTTGGTTAAGGATTGAGGACCATCTTAACAAGCTTTGCAAAATGGTTAATGACAGTAGCCTGGCAGCTCATAAAAAGCCTCGAGTTTGGAGCCTGGCAGCTCGTAAAAAGCCTCGACTACATGGTCTTATTTTCCCAAAAATTTATTTTTTATTTTTTATGTTTTATAAAATATTTATCTTCAAAGTCATTGGCTTTTATCCAACTCCATTGATTCAGGGAGTGGATGACTATAAGTTGCCACTACACCTGCGTTTACAGAATTCTAGTCTGGGTTACAAACACCAGTACTAACTACAGTTAAACTGGAGTTTCTCATAACCCGGTTCGGTTTTCATGATGAACCGACAAATAATCAAGGGAGTCATCAGCACTTGCACCTTGGATCATTATGTCTTCTTACCGGATTAAGGTTCATCATGACACATTTAATCACAGGTATGAGACATATCCTATATTTTATACACAGTTCAAAACTTAGACCATGTGTTTGGGCATAATGACCCGTCTGGCGATAAACCGCCAGGACATTTTCAACATTGTTTTATGCAGAAACAGGTAAAATAAACCATCAAAAGCATTGAAAGTAGGACATATTTAAGAAGTTGCCAACTAAAGCAATCTCACAAAAGATAGTATGTGACAAACACAAAGTATCTCAGCTATCCTATTACAAGGCGCTGGAGAGCCTAAAAGAATATTAGTTTTTCTCAGGCACTGGAACATAAACTTTAAACCGGCACTGGTTTAAGATTATGCGTCAGCTCGCCGTGAAGATTGAGGATCAGCTTGCTCCGGTTCTTCGACGGTCTCTTCTAGCTGCTGGAAGTCAGTAGTGGTCCAGTCAATCTTGGTCAGCGCTCGGAAATAAACTTCATCATTCACGAGGTCTGACGCATCAATGTCAGGAGGAAAAGTGTGCTTACGGACGGGCGGAATAAGATTTTCAATCGCATAAGCCGGACGCTCTGCCCGCACGTTCTCAGCATCGTATCCCGGATGATATCTAGATAGATCAGCTTCGTCAGCAAGTTTGGTAGCCAGAGGTCGCATATCCTTGGTCAATGCACATAAGTCATCGCTGGAAAAGGTTGATCCGTCTTCCTTCATACTTGGGTAGCCGTTCATCGCCTCCGTTGGATCAAAATCAGGAACCCAAGCCTTCGCTCGAGTCAAAGCCATCAGAGCACCTGCCCTTGCAGACGACTTCTTCACCTCTACAAGGCGGGCAGGCAGAATGGACAGCTTTTTCAATGTACCCTTGATTGTGGTAGGAGCCGGTTTGTTATGTGAGATAGCACAGACAGCCCTCTGAGCGCCGGAATATAGCTGCTCCACCAGAGTATATGCAACTTTCAATTTCTTTTGCACATCATCGCCAAGATGAGTGATGCGTCTCCCTGCATTAAAATTATGAATTAAACCGGAATGGTACAAGATTGCAAGGTTCGGGGTTGTGTTAATAGTACATACCAAAGATGGCGGTCATCATGTCACTTATTTGCTGCTTCAATCCGGACAACTCATCAGTCACCGGATTAAGAGCAGCCTCTGCATCATTGGCTCTTTTCTCCAAGGCAGCTTTCTCAGCATCCCCGTCTGACCGCTCTTTTTCCAAGTCTTTCTTTAGCTTCTCTATACTTGCTAAAGCAAGTGTAAGCTCGTCCTTGACTTTGACAGAAGTTGTTTCTTGGAACGTCAAGTTATCCCGGAGCTCGGTCACTTCAGAGGTCTCCCGGTTCAAATCTGTCTGCCAAAATGAAAGTACATTATATGTTCATGAAGCATTTCAGTCAAAACAGGCATTTTTCAGACAAAGTCCCAAGCACATATCAAGTTATGCACTTGACACTTGGGGGCTAATGTATATTTGTAGTGAAAACAGATATTTTTCAGACAAGTCCCAAGCACATAAATAAGTTCTATACTTGGCACTTGGGGGCTAATGTGACATTGTTCTGAATTCAAGTAGAAGTCCCGGTTCATCCTAAAGGAAATAAACCGGACCTCGGGGGCTACACGTGCAAAACAAACTGTCTACTGATCTACTAATGTCCCAGTTCACCATAAAGGGTTAAACCAGTACTTGGGGGCTGCGATGGCAGAAGGATAAAAGTTATAAGATGGAAGAAGAAATAGAGGACAAGTCAAAGGTAGAGAGGTTACCTCATAACGCTCCTTCATTAAATTGACCAATACAGCTTCATGGTCACGGCCGGTGAATAGCCGTTTTAAATATCCGGAATGGAGTTCCTAGGTGCTGAGCTGGACAAATCAGTACTCCACTTGCCCTTGTCCTTGTTGAGAAGGTCTTCTTGGTAGTATGCTTGGTCAAAGCAACAGGCTCCCCTGGAGTAGTAAAACCAGTCCCCGTGATTTCAACATCGCCAGGTGATGCGGTCGTTTGCTTAGGGGGACTAGCAGGAGAAGGGCTAGCATGGGCAGGACTGGCTGGTTCAAGGTCACGGTCCATTGGATCGCTCCCCTGATCAACAATGACGTCGTGATCCATGGGAGGAGGATCATCATGCGGAATCTCAGCATTGTCTTCGGAAGGTTCAGCAAGTTCAGGATTTTCTGCCGGGTCAGGAGTGGTATTATCGACTGTCGGTTTACTTAGTTTGGCCTTTTTACTAGGCTTGGGTTTACTGCGAAAGTTAAAGATAATGAAAGTAAGAAGAGTCAAAGACAAATGTTAAAACGGAAAATGTGAAAAACAGCTTACCCAGGAACAGTATTGAGGGGAGGAATGTGAGTGGCTGTTGATTCGCCAGAAGATGAATGAGGAGTTTCCTGATAATTCGAATCAGACGTACTAAGGGGTTGTCGAATAAGACCTGCTTTGGGGTAAAGAGCATTCGGAGTAAGTAAAACCTCGGAACGACGCCTCCGAGCTGGAGTGTGCGTTAATCCGGTGGATTCAATAGCATGACCACTATGACTTGTGGTGCGGCGAGCCTCATGTTGCTACTTCTTCAAAAGAAAGGTCGGGTCCAAGTAAGCAAAAGGATGAGAAAAATGTACTTTTCGGGTTGCTCGATAAACTTTTTGTGTTGGCAGAGGTTCTGAATAGGAAGAAAGAGTGATTACCTCAGAATCGTCTGCGTTAGTGCCTTCAGTGTGTCCCTGGGAACAGTCATTGTTAATAAGAATGCAGATAAAGAAAAGACAAGGAAGACAAAAGAATTAGGTGGTACCTCGGAGGCCGGTTCATCTTCTTCCGCATTGGATCCCGGCGCGGCAGTATTCTTCTTCTTGTTTGTCTTAACAGCCTGGGTCTTTTGGCGAGTTGCTTTCGCCGGTTTATCCTGGGCCTTCCTTTTCCAGAAAGGGTCATTGTCCTGTTGAAAGAAATAAAGACACTTCAAGACAAGTGCTGCAGACGGATTAAAACAAAGAAAGACAATAGGGAAGAGATTTTTACCGATGGTGGTTTGTTGGTCACACAGAAGGGTGCCAAGCCGGTCTGATTGCAAGCTTCTATAGGTAAATTCAGCAGCTTCTTGATGGATTCAATGACCTCGTTTTCTGATAGCACCGCCTCTGTTTGGCTCATAGGGTCTTTGGGATTCCCAGTATACTCACACATTAAACTGGAACACCGGCTTAGCAGGAGAACACTCCAGGAAATCCAGCAGCAGATGAAGTCAACCCCTGTCAGACCATTGGCCACAAAGGCCCTGAGCTTTGAAAGTTGAGGGGCATACTGAGCTCGCTCCTGGGCACTTAGCCGCTGTGGAAAGGGGTGATTCTCTGCAAGACGGTGGGAGCGATAATCCGGCAATGGATTTTCATATTATGGGGAAGTGTCTACGTAGTAGAACCAAGTCTGGTTCCAGTCCTTTGGGTGGCTGTGCAGACTGGCATGAGGAAAGCTGACATCTTTCCTTTTCTGAATATACATCCCGCCGAGTTCAGTATTTGGACCATCATGAAATTCAGTGCGGCGGTTTAAGTGAAAGAAATCCCAGAATAACTCAACTGAGGCTCCTCTTGCAGATAAACTTCACAAAAGACTTGGAAGTTGCAAATGTTTGACACAGAATTGGGACCGATATCTTGTGGATGGAGCTGGAAATTTGCTAACAAGTCACGGAAGAACTTTGACCCGGGAGGGCTAAGTCCCCGGGCTAGATGATCAAAGAAGACGACAACCTCTCCCTCTTTGGGTTTTGGAGGATATTCTGATCCGAGAACCCTCAAGTGAAGGACACTTTTTGGGCCTAGACCACCAATTTTGGCCATTTTCTCTAAATTGTCCTCAGTAATCCGAGATTGGACCCAATTGCAGGAGACAAACTATTTGGCTTGAATGGTCATTTTTTCGGAAGGAAAAGTCTGAAAATACAATGAAGAGCCAGTTTACAATCTAAAGCAAGTTTAAACCGGTATGCTCTATAAAGGTATTGATCTAAATGGCCGTTTAGGCAGGGGCCTAATGGTATCTACCGGGTTAAAATATCTGGAACAGCTATAACAATGACATCTACAGGATTATACAGTCTGAAAAAGCTAAACCGCCAACAAAGGTAAACAAGACACAGATCTGAAGTTATGAAAAAACAGCTTTCACGCAGACAGCAGTGAAATACGGATCTACAGCATGTTGAAAATTCAGAGATATTCAAGGTTATATTCAGCAAACGCGATGACGGTCTTAGCAGAGGCAATCTAACTAGTCATATTGGGAAAGATAAAGGTGCGGTGAAGGATTGGAGTTACTCTTACAGCTATCAACTAGGAGATTTAGCTCTACAACGAAATTACTGAGTTATGGGAAAGAACTGCGAAGAACAATATCTACCCGCTAGCTCGTATGAGGAAACCCTAAAACTACATCTAGAAATGGGGTAAGGAGAGGACGTACTCGAGGCGTCGGGTGCGGAGAAGCGCCGGCGAGTCTCTGGAACAGTCAGGTTGATGCAGCGGCCAGACTTGACGAGGATGCAGAGCCTGACGAACGGTGGCGGAGCTCGATCACGAATGGACGGAGGAGGAAGAAGAAGAGGCAAGGGGGGAAAATAGATGCCACTCTTCCCTATTTATAAGCCGAAAGGATAAAACGGCAGGCACGGGAATCGAGGAGCCAAAAAAATGGATATGGACGATACTGTCGCCTCGATCTTCAAAGCTTTAATGAATAAAAGATAAAAAACAGATACAAGTATTAAATGTGCAGATGACATCACGGCAGTTTAAAGCAATCTGAGAAGACGATGTCACGTCGATTTATGAAGCATTTGAAGCTACGAGGAGGGAAATATGTGCATAATGTTGAAGATTGACATGAACAGGTTCAAATCAATCTGGGGCCCAATGTCAGGGATATTACTATTAGGTATAAACCGCCCAGGAGGGGCCGGTTTATGCCTATAGAGATCATTATTAATGAAGCCCAGCCAAACATGGAGCAAGGCGTTTTAGTCCAGGAAGCTTAAAGCCCAAGAGGCGTTAGGACCCATGATGTGTAAACCGCCATTTGATGTGTAAACTTGTGATGTAAGATAGGAAGAATAGAGACCGAGCTGGATACGTTTATGAGCCGGCCTCGGGACTCTGTAAACCGGACCGGGCGTCACCTCTTATATAAAGGGACCACCAGGAGACGGTTCAGGACAGACAACAACAGCTCGAGACAGGCAAAGTGAATTCACTCTCTGGTCATCGAAGCCCTAGCAATATTACACCAAACTAGACGTAGGCTTTTACCATCATCGAAGGGGCCGAACTAGTATAAAATCCATGTGTCCTTGTCCTCTTTAACCCCTTTAAGCTAACCCATAACGATGGCCTCATGACTAAGTCCATTTGCTAAGACATCTGCCGTGACAAAACCATGACACTGATCATCTGGCGATGAAAGCCCCAAGGCGGCAATGCGATCCAATAGCTTTTTTAAAGACGAGGAATCCGCCGAAATCGCTTCATCGGAGTGGTCGGAGCCACTATAGGAGTGGTGCTCGATGACCGCGGGGAGCGATGCCGTCCTAGCGGCCACACGAGCACATATAGCAAACCCACCGAGCTAGAGGATCTGGCCCATGGCCAAGTTGTTTCCGAGTGTGATATAGTCGTTGATGACGAGACATTCCATCGATCGCTTCTCACGAGGGCACAGCGGAGCTCTCAATGAAAGCACCATTGTCCGTGTCAAAATCGGCAGATCTCGGGTAGCGGTGCCCAAGCCGTGCGTTTAAGGATCGATGTTAATAGGAGACTGGGGACACGATATTTACCCAGGCTCGGGATCTCTCGATTGAGGTAATACCCTACTCCCTGCTTGATTTATCTTGATGAATATGGGGTTACAAGATTTGATCTACCTCCAGATCATAATGGCTAAAACCCTAGAAGTCTAGCCTATGATATTGTGATTCTGTTCCCCTCTACGAACTAGACCCTCCGGTTTATATATCCACCGAAGGAGACCTAGGGTTACAAAGATTGCTTGGGAAGAAAGGAATCATTACAGCCGAACATCTATTGTGCCTTTATACAAATACAGGAGTCCTAAACGGACACGAGAACGTCAGTTTTTCTTCGTCTTCATGGCCCATGTATCCGACCTAGCTTCGGTAGACCGGATCCTCATCGACCCCCAAATCAAGGACTCCATTAGGGGGCACAACCCACCAAGGCGTGCCAGGCCCCCCTGGCGCGCCTAGGTGGGTTGAGCCCACCTCGATGGCCTCCCACACCCCCTCTTTACCCTATAAATTCCCAAATATTCCAAAAACCCTCGGGGTAGACCTAGATCAGAAGTTCCGCCGTCGCAAGGCTCTGTATTCCACGAGATCCAATCTAGAGCCCTTTCCAGCACTCCGCCAAAGGGGAAAATCATCATCGGTGGCCATCTTCATCATCCCGGTGGCTACCATGATGAGGAGGGAGTATTCCAGCCTCGGGGTTGAGGGTTTGTACCAGTAGTTATGTGTTTAATCTCTATCTCGGGCGCGATCTCGAGATGTCACGATCTTGATATATCATGGGCTTTGTTAACATAGATGGATCATATGATGTTTCTCCCCTCTCTACGCTTGTTGTGATGAATTGAATCTTTACCCTTTGAAGTTTTGTCATGTCAGATTGAATGTTCAGATTTGAGAACACTTGATATACATCTTGCAATTGAATACTCGTGGTGACGATGGGGTATCATATTGGTTCACTTGATGTATGTTATGGCACTCAACTTGTGGATTCCTGCGGTGACATTGGGGTAATCTATCCATAGGGGTTGATGCATGTTTGTATTTACTTTTCTCTGATAGAAACTTTTGGGTCTCCTTGTAGTTCCTTGTGTGAATTGAATATTATGATCATGAAGTTGTTTGATGCATATCATAGTATCAACTCATGGATATTTGTGGTGACATTAGAATATCTAGGTGACATTTGAGTTGGTTGATATGTGTTATGGTGTTATTCTTGTACGTACTGTTGGTTAGATTGATGGGAAATAATAGCCTTGTGTTATTTTATTACGAACTCTAGGATAGATTGATCAGAAAGAATAGCTTTGATGTGGTTTCGTACCCTACAAACAATTTCTATCTTTTGTTCTCTGCTAATAGGAACCTGGGAGTGATTCTTTATTGCACTTTGAGGTATAATCATATGATCTAACTATACTAGCGTTGTTGAGAGATTGCACTAGCGCAAGTACGGACCCTAGGCCTTGTTTTCAAGGATTGCAATACCGTTTGTTCTCACTTTTGTTACTTGCTACCTTGCTGTTTTTTATTGTTACTATCACAAAAATCAATATCTACTATCCATACTACACTTCTAACACCATCTCTTCACCGAAGTAGTGCACCTATACAATTTCCCATTGTATTTGGTGTGTTGGGAACACAAGAGACTTTTTATTATTTGGTTGCAGGGTTGCTTGACACAGACCATCTTCATCCTACACCTCCCAAAGATTGATAAACCTTAGGTCATCCACTTGAGGGTAATTTGCTACTATCCTACAAAACTTTGAGCTTGGAGGCCCAACATGATTCTACAAGAACAAGTTGCGCAGTAGACGTCAAGCTCTTTTCTAGCGCCGTTGCCGGGGAGGTGAGTGCTTGAAGGTATATGTTTAGATCTTGCATTCATATGATTTTGTTTCTTGTTTTATCACTAGTTTGGTATTGTAAAAGAAAACTAAAAAATGGAATTGAGGTTGCATCGTATTATTGGTCATCTTTATAATATCTTTCTTGAAAAAGATGGATCGGAAAATTGTGCTCAATTGTTAGAAGAAGAAGTCAATAAAATGTTTGGCACATAATATTTGAATGATGTGCATGATTACAATGTTGTTAGCATGAATTCCTTGGATATCCAAAATGCTAATGATTGTTGCACTAGTCATGAGAAAAATGTCTCCTATATGAATGTCATTTTTTGCGGAGTGAATTGGGAGTGTAATGGCTCACCAAAAATGGAAGATATATTTTGTAAGAAGCATAAATATTTAGAAACGGGAAAGTTGCAAGAGAGGATAGATGATCGTGCTGAAAGATGTAATTTTTTTCCATCCTTGTGAACTTTGCAATGAACCTGGTCATTTGAATCTCTAATGAAAATTATTTTCTGATCAAATCATGTCCAGAAATTGTGATAACTTGATTACCTTTGAGCATCATAAAGAGCTTAGTCTTATTTTAGGGTATTAAGAAATGAAATGTATAACTAAGGGTTTTCCAAATCCCTAGAGATTTTTGATTTTGATCTAGAAGAAATTTATATGTTTTGTGTGGTAAACTGCATTGAGAATCCTTATAATGCCAACTCCCTAAATACAAGAAAACAATTGGAACATGAAGAGATTACTAATGAAATGGAAAACGTTTCCCAATACCCTCCTTGTGTTTATTATGATGAATCAGGTAACGACGAGGAGCTTCCTATCCAATCAATCTCTTCAACAAGAAGCTCGAAAAAATTGATGAAACCCACATGTGAGGTGGTGAAGAGGAAAAAGGAAAGAAGAAAAAGTATAGGTAAAAATGTAACTCTCCCACTTAATATTACTCCTATCACCATTGTGCCTCATGAAACTGAATCAAATATGTTGAGGGAAGATGATGTTATTGAGTATGATTTTGTGATGCCTAATACTTGTTGTAATGATTATGCTCGGGAAGACAATGATGTCTTTTATGATCTTGAAAATGTTATTGGCACTTGCTTGGAAGAATATGATAATAATGTTTTCTATGGTATTGGTCCCATTCATGCTATTGATAATAATGATTACGATGAAATGCAAAACCACAAGCTTGGGGATGCTATGTTTGATGAGTATGAAATGTTTGAAGATTTATTTGCTGAATATAATGCTTGTCCCAAGCTTGGGGATGCTTTATATAATTAATATGATCCTTGATTCCTTCTACTTTCGATGAGAAAATTTATTATGATGTTAGCATGCCTCCTATTTATGATGATTACAATGATGAAAGCGGATTTTGTAGAGTGTCAACTCTAGGTAGTAGTGATCCCACTATTTTGGAGGGTGCTGCATCTTGTTACAATATTTATGAAAGTGGATTCGGAGAGGTCATGACTTTAATTAGTGATACATCCACTACTCTGGAAGAGGTTTCAATTGACTATGATGAGAACAAAGTTGCTACCTATTATGATTATTATGATGACATGTATGCCATAAAGACTGATAAATCTTCTATGCTTTCGGATCATCAAAATAATGCTTTATATGATTGTTATATGGATGAATCTATGCATGATGCTATTGAAAATTATTATGAGAGAGGAACTTATGATCCATGATGCTCTTGTTATGTTTCAACCTTTATCTTTTATGCGAGCATCATTAAACTCTACATGCCTAGCTAAAAGGCATTAACGAAAAGCACTTGTTGGGAGACAACCAAACACTTATACCTACTGTTATTGAGTGTTCACATGGTTAAGTTACTGTAGTAATCATGTTTTATAGATTTTCTTTCACTAAAGTGCCAAGCAAAGCCTTAGGATCATGTTGTCAAAACCGGCAGATCTCGAGTAGGGGGTCCCGAACTATGCGTCTGAGGATTGATGGTAATAGGAGACTGGGGACACGATATTTACCCAGGTTCAGGACCTCTCGATCAAGGTAATACCCTACTTCCTGCTTGATTGATCTTGCTGAATATGGGGTTACAAGAGTTAATCTACCTTGAGATCGTAATGTCTAAACCCTAGGAGTCTAGCCTATGATATTATGATTCTGCCACTACGGACTAAACCCTCCAGTTTATATATGCACCGAAGGGACCTAGGGTTGTACATGGCCATCTTGTAGAGGAAGGAAAGTATTACACCCGGACTCTAAACTTGCTATTTTACACATATGGGAGTCCTATCACGATACGGGAGATAGTCTTCAGCAATAATCTTCACGGCCCACCAGTCCGGCCCATAACGAGCGATCCGGCCACCTGAGGACCCCTTAATCTAGGACTCCCTCAGTAGCCCCTGAACCAGTCTTTGATGCCGATGAGTTCGGCTCGCGTACTATCTTCGGCATTGCAAGGCGGGTTCCTCCTCATGAACATATTGAAGCAACGTTCCTCACACAAAGGTATTATGTCCGGCTCTGCATGATTAGTACAACCCTTAGCCTCGAAGCCAAGTTATCGAAAAACAGACACTGTGTCTTTACTGACAACTTTTCAGCGAAATGTCACATTTGACCCTTTTAATACATCGAATTGTTTTCTTTGCTCCAGTTTCACGTTTCGAGGTATAGCCCCATTGGCATGTCTTGTCAAAACAGATATCATGACCGCTTATAACGGGATCATTATCAATGTGAAGTGAGCATCTTAACCACGCCTTATGCGCGACTATGGTGGGAACCAGCGAGATTTACGGCTGGAGTGCGGGCGTTTAACATTCACCGCTTTTAAAAGGACACAAATCCTTACCATTAACTCCACGCTCTCCTCAAGCCCTAGCTCTCTAATCTCCAAGCCCCAGTGCCCACAGCTCTTGCAAACACAACTCTTGACTCCTCCACCAGCGCCTCCCTTCCCAGCAATGGCCGGATCCGGTTCTAAGGGCAAGTGGGAGGCTTCCACGGTCACAGAGAAGACCATGAAGAATCTCCAAAGTGCGGGCTATCTCGCTGACTCTATTGCGCACCGGGTACCCGAAATGGACCAAGTGATCCCCGTCCCTAAGGCGGGTGAGAGGGTGGTCTTCCTCTCCCACTTTATCACAGGGTTGGGATTTGCTCTCCACCCCTTTGTTTAGGGTCTCTTATTTTTCTATGGGCTGGATTTCCACGATCTAGCCCCGAACTCAATTCTCCACATATCCGCTTTCATAGTAGTATGTGAGGCGTTCCTCCGTGGTCCCCCACACTTCGGCTTATGGCTCGAGATATTCAATCTGAAGCCAAAGGTGGTTGATGGGAAACACGCAGATTACTTAGGAGCCATGGTGAACAAGCTCCCCAACGCCACTTGGCCAATGGGGCCTTTGTGGAGACGAATAAGGTTTGGCAGCAGGAGTGATTTTACATCATTGAAGCATGCGACGCCAAGTGGACGGCGGCGCCCGGAGAGGCTAACCTCTTGGACCGACAAGAGTCCGGATTGGGGGTCTCAGCCGGAGGTGCTAGCCCTCCGAAATAGCATCTCTGGCATGATAATGAGGGGCACCCTCCTCACATATGTGATTTAGGTAATGCTCTTCCACCACGTCCTTCACTACCAACGCAGGGACTCCAATTTATGGGAGTTCAGTCCGGAAGATCCCCAACCCTTGAAGCACCTCTTCGGCACTACACACGAAGACATCTAGAAACAGCTCTTCAAGGCCCAAAAGGGGTGGCCGGTGGAGACCGAGGACAAGGGCTTCAGCAACGTGCTCACCGCGTCAGAGGTAATCAAAATTTCCGCCGAATACATACTCTGTTCATACTGCAATTATAACATGAGTTAGAGTTTTTGCGTTCTATCCAGGCCTGGACAAAAAAGGCAGAGCGGATCAAGTGTCCGGCTTCCTTGCTAGAAGACCCCGAGGCGCCTCAGCTGACGACAATGTTGGTTCCAGCGTCGTACAAGGCACCGGAGAAGAAGGCCAAGAAGAAGGGCAAGGAGGTCAAGAGGAAGAGGACTCAAGGTCCGGGGAAACTGGCTCCCACCTCTCCCACGAAGAAGAAGAGGAAGAGGAGGAAGAAGAAGACGACTCCCCCGTCCAAGTAAGGGTTAGGAAGAGAGTGGCCCCCGCTGATGTGGGCAAGGCAACACCCAGGAAGAAACTAAATCTTCTGGACAGTTCGGACTCAACGTCCGAACACAGCTTCCGAGTTCAGCCCTGGATTAAGGCCCTGGCCGAATCGTAATTACTCACACAATTGTTGCTTATGTTCGGTTAAATTACTTTTCAGTATCTAAACAATGTCATTTTGCCTTTATATAGTCCTCCGCACGACATCCCCATGGCTTCACTATCATCGGGGAATTCTCATCACCGGGGATGCTGGAGAGCGATACGCCTCCACGGGGCTCGTCGCCCATCTTAGGGGACGCGAGGTGTCCTCTCTACAAACTACCCCTATTCGAGCAGGTGGGAGTGGGGTAGACGAGGAGGCGCCGGAGGTCAATCCCTCGGCCGCCGTCAACCAAGGGGAGGTAATCCCCATGGTGACCGAAGATGGGGTGGCAAGCAATCCGGGCCCTCGCCTAACACTGTTCCGGAGCCCAGTGCGTCTCCGGAATCGGGAAATTAGCTCGAGGGAGCAACTGAGGTGCCAAACACTCTCGAGGAAGCACTGCAAGGTGCTTCCATCGTAGAGGCGCACCATACTCTGATGAGTGCGGTCGTGGAGAAGATTCAGTCTATTAAAGGCGGACTGAATGAAGCCTTCAACAGCCTACTGACAGGCTTTGAGGTATGCACCGTAATGTTCTAAAAAGAATTTTTTTTTATTTCATGCATATATATACACGGACAATAGGCCCTAATACTTTGTTTGATTCTGAACAGAATCGGACGAAGGATCCATATTAAAGCATGGAGCATAGCTGCATTGTTTACTGTGTTTTACTGTGTTCTATGAAATGCAAGGTATGCAGATTTTCAAAGAATTGAAATTTTAATACACTATATGTGTGAGCGTGAGCTTATTTGTGTTATATGTTTTGTGGAACAGCTGATGCAGCTATGGTCGATGCCCTTAAGGGCGAGCTTGCGAAGTCCAAGGAATAGGCCATGGCGAGGAAGGCAGCTGCTGACAAACCGACTGTCGACCTAAAGGCCAAACAAGTCGTGCATCAGCAACACGAGTCTCGGGTGGATAAAGTCGAGGATGAGCTGTGAGATGCCATTAGTAAATGCGAGGCATTGGAGCAGACGACTTGGGAACAAGCATCCGAACTCACCACCGCAATTAATGCTGCCAAGGAGGCGCGGAGTGAGTCGTGCAGTGCTCACGAGGAGATAAAACAAGTGCGTCAACTAGCAGCTGCTAAGACTTTTCTCTTCTAGAGCATCTTCGGAGGTTAGAGGTTTATTGGGCTGACACGATTATGGAGTTCTCCAGGCATGTTCGCAGATCTCCCGAGGAGCATCACCGATACCGCCGAATACTTCGGAGCTTAGGAGGGGAACAACACAGAGAAGTTGTTCTGGTCGTAGTTTCTTGCGCCAAATCATCCGGTGCCCCTCAATGACCAAATAAAGCAGCTGGTCAAGCTACATAATATGGTGGATACGATGATGAAGGACTTGATAGTCCAGCTATGGCCCACTTATTCAATCCCAAGTAGCTACTTTGGATTGGTGAAGAAGCTCGTCGACGCGAGTCCGTGGGTCGACGCTTTTAAGCGTTCGGCCTGCATGGAGGGTGCACAAATGACCTTCGCCCGCGTAAAGGTGCACTGGGTGAAGATGAAGGCCACGAAGATAGCAACTGCTAGCCCGCTAGAGGGCAAGGATCACCGGAAGCCAGAAAGATACTTTGGTGATTTCCTAGGAGACCGCCTTGTAGAGGGCCAGTGATCAAAGGGTATAACCTTTGAGTGATTGTATTCGGATTCTAAGGACTATGCCTGTGTGCCGATGTATATAATTTTTGCGCTTCTGTATTATAAGCGACTTCTTCCTCCTGTGCGTCTTTTTATTTAAATTTGAAAGTTTCCAGTAGTTGGCTTTAGCCCCCATATAAATATTACAGAGGTGTTCGGTAATGCGCATGAACACTCTTTATCCAACGTCTTGGTCCATAGTGAAGGTGTCTGCGGAGCGAACCAGGCAATCAGACTATGCGGCTTTATTGCTTTCACTTAGCCATAGGAGCTTGACTTGTGGGGCTAAGTACTAGCCCCTAGTGCGTGTAGGGCTTTCCGAACAATGGTGCCCGTTGTACGCGGCTGGGCAAAGACCAACCCCTCGTATAACACAGAGTGGATCGCTATCCATCGTAGTATAACACTAAGTCACCGAATTGCATGACCGTCTCTTGCTTCATCACGAGAGTCAGTTTTTGGCTTTCTCTACTGAGGTACTTGACCTGACAAGCCCGAAGTACAATCACAGCAGTTCTCCCTTTACTACCTTAGCCAAACAATGCGGAACATAAGGTGGTAATCACAGGAGCCGTGCAACCCAACTATAGACCCAAGACAAGATTCGGAGCTGATGCATATAATGCATTATCCGGGACGGCGAACAATTCCTTATAGGTATTCGGACTTTTGGAGGTGTGCCAGGCCGAATACAGCCCCTGGAATTAAGTCCAGGTATTAAGGCACATGTGGCAATCTGACATGGGGATAGAACACAGGTGGTAATAAAACAAACTCCAAGCGAATTGGAACCAAACTGCTTCTTTAATATTTGGTTTCATACGGCGAGCCGTTTGGTTACAGATAATGCCAATGACATCCTTGAGCATTTATATGCCAAAGAGTAAAAATAAAAGATAGAAAAACGGTTTACACAGGGCCTGAATTCTAAAAGGAGATCTCAATTTGGGGCCCTGCTGCACGTCTGCGCCGTTTTCTCCTTGGTAATGTGTCCTTGAAGAGGGGAATTATGATGGCCGCTTGTAAAAAAGGAAAAAAGATTCTGGAAAAGAATGTCCTGCACAGCCATAGACGATGTAGGTTCTTTTAAATGAACCATAGAAAGAAAATGTATTTTAGAGTCTAAATAGGGTCAAGCTGAACTATGGACTATTTCTATGCGGTGTGCCCCCAGCGCCGCCAAAGGTATTTTAAGTGCATAATTGTGTACAGGAGGTACGTGTGATACCACCTTATGGGGTAGTCAACACGTGCGCAACTGCTAATCCTCTGAGTTGCCTCTTTGTTGTGCGGGACGGACACGTTTAGCCGTGTTTGTTGTGCGCAACTGCTCGGCTTGAATAAGCCATTTTGGTCCTCGGCTGCTAGGGCCGCAGTGTCTTCCTCCGTACGGAGGGAGCGCTCCATGTTTCCGTTGACCGTGATGACGCCGCGTGGTTCGGGCATTTTGAGCTTTAAGTAGGCATAATGCGGGACCCAATTAATGCAGACGAAGGCCGTTCTTCGGAGGAGTGCATGATAGCCACTTCGGAAAGGAGCAATGTTAAAGAGTAACTCTTCGCTTCTGAAGTTATCAGGAGAGCCGAATATGACTTCTAATGTTAATAAGACCGCGCAGCGGGCGTCTACGCCTGGTATCACTCCTTTAAAGGTAGTGTTGCTGGGCTTAATTCTTGACGGGTCAATCCCCATCTTGCAGACAGTGTCTTGGTATATCAGATTGAGACTGCTGCCGCCGTCCATAAGGACTCGAGTAAGATGATATCCGTCGATTATAGGATCGAGCACTAGGGCCGCCGAACCTCCGTGACGGATACTGGTTGGGCGATTCTTGCGATCAAAGGTGATCGGACAAGCTGACAATGGGTTGAACCTGGGGGAGACATGCTCTACAGCACAAATGTCCCTGAATGCGCGCTTGCGCTCCCTCCTGGGAATATGGGTAACGTAGATCATATTCACGGTTTCTACCTCTAGAGGAAATTTCTTCAGTCCCCCAGTGTTTGGCTAGCGAGGTTCATTTCGTCCTCACTTTGATATCCTTTCCCCTTGTGTTCGGTGTTTAACTTGCCCGCCTGCTTGAAGACTGATACGTCTCCAACATATCTACTTTTCCAAACCCTTTTGCCCTTGTTTTGGACTCTAACTTGCATGATTTGAATGGAACTAACCCGGACTGACGATGTTTTCAGCAGAACCGCCATGGTGTTGTTTTTGTGCACAATAAAAAGTTCTCGGAATCGCCTGAAAATCAACGGAGAAGTATTTCAGAAAATATAAAAAATATCTGCAAGAAGATCCTCACCGGGGGGCCCACACACGGTCCTCGAGGGTGGTGGTGCGCCCCCTTCCTCGAGGGCCCCCCGATGCCCCACCGACGTACCCCCAGATCATATATCTTCCGTTTCGGGGAGAAAAAAAGGAGAGAATGAATTATCACGTTTCACGAGACGGAGCCGCCGCCAAGCCATAATATCTCCCGGGAGGGCTAATCTAGAGTCGGTTCGGGGCTACGGAGAGTGGAGATCGTCGCCATCGTCATCATCAACCTTCCTCCATCACCAATTCCATGATGCTCATCGCCGTGTGTGAGTAATTCCATCCTAGGCTTGCTGGATGGTGATGGGTTGGATGGGATCTATCATGTAATCGAGTTAGTTTTGTTAGGGTTTGATCCCTAGTATCCACTATGTTCTGAGATTGATGTTGCTATGACTTTGCTATGCTTAATGCTTGTCACTAGGACCCGAGTGCCATGATTTCAGATCTGAACCTATTATGTTTTCATGAATATATGTGTGTTCTTGATCCTATCTTGCAAGTCTATAGTCACCTACTATGTGTTATGATCCGGCAACCCCGAAGTGACAATAATCGGGACAATAGTTTGAGGAGTTCATGTATATACTATGTGTTAATGCTTTGGTCCAGTACTCTATTAAAAGGAGGCCTTAATATCCCTTTGTTTCCAATAGGACCCCGCTGCGACGGGAGGGTAGGACAAAAGATGTCATGCAAGTTCTTTTCCATAAGCACGTATGACTATATTCGAAATACATGCCTACATTGCATTGATGAACTGGAGCTAGTTCTGTGTCACCCAAGGTTATAACTTCTACATGGTGAATTGTATCCGACATATTTTCCCATCACCGATCCAATGCCTATGATATTTACCCATATTGCTTGTTGTTTATTTACTTTTCCGTTGCTATTATCACAAAAACTACAAAAATACTACCGTTACTTTTATTGCTGCTACCGCCACTATCATATTACTTTGCTACTAAACTATCTAACTACAGATACTAAGGTTCCAGGTGTGGTTGAATTGACAACTCAACTGCAAATACTTAAGAGTATTCTTTGGCTCCCCTTGTGTCGAATCAACAAATTTGGGTTTAATACTTTACCCTCGAAAACTATTGCGATCCCCTACACCTGTGGGTTATCAAGATTATTTTCTGGTGTCGTTGCCGGAGAGCATAGCTCTATTCTTTAAGTCACTTGGGATTTATATCTTTTTATCACTATGAAGAATTTGAAGGACTCAAAAACTAAGATCTTACCCTCAACTACGAGGGGAGGTAAGGAACTGCCATCTAGCTCTACGCTTGATTCTCCTTCTGTTATCAGTAAACTTGCGACACCTACTCCTGCTATTGAATCTGATATGTCATATGTTCTTGATGATGCTACTTCTGCTATGTATGATGAAACTAACTCTATGCCTGATACTGTGCCACTAGGTGAATTTCTAGATGAAAAAATTGCTAAGGTTAGGGAGAGTGCAAATGTTGATATTTATGAAAGTGATGATGAAACTACTCCCAATAGATATGAATTGCCTGTTGTGCCTGAGGGTTATGTTATGGATGAAGAAACTGCTAGAGACTTTCTTGCTTGCAATGATAGATATAATCTTAAGAAGTTATTAGCTAAGCTGAAAGAAAAGTCCTTGAATGCTAGAATGAAACATGAACCTCCTTTTGCTACTTCACCTATATGTGTTACTGATAAGGATTATGAATTCTCTGTTGATCATGAGTTAATTACTTTCGTTGAATCTGATCCTTTCCATGGCTATGAGTCTGAAACTGTTGTGGCACATCTTACTAAGTTGAATGATATAGCCACCCTGTTTACCAATGATGAAAATATTCGGTATTACTACATCCTTAAGCTATTTCCGTTCTCGTTAAAGGGTGATGCTAAGACTTGGTTTAATTCTCTTGATCCTGGTTGTGTGCGTAGTCCCCAGGATATGATGTATTACTTTTCTGCTAAATATTTTCCCGCTCATAAGAAACAAGCTACCTTACGGGAAATTTATAACTTTGCTCAAACTGAAGAAGAGAGTCTCCCACAAGCTTGGGGGAGGCTTCTCTAGTTACTTAATGCTTCGCATGATCATCCTCTTGAAATGCATGATATACTTGATGTCTTTTATAATGGACTAACCGATGCTTCCAGAGACCACCTGGATAGTTGTGCTGGTTGTGTTTTCAGGGAAAAAAAGTTGAACAAGCTGAATTACTATTGAATAATATGCTAGCCAATGAAAATAGTTGGAAACTTCCTGAACCAGCCCCTAAGCCAACTCCGAAGAAAAGAGGTGTTCTATTTCTCAGTCCTGAAGATATGCAAGAGGCAAAGAAATCCATGAAAGAAAATGGTATTAAAGCTGAAGATGTTAAGAATTTACCGCCTATTGAAGAAATACATGTTCTTGATAACCCATCAGAGGTAGTAAAGGTAAATTCTCTTTATAGATTTGATGAAGGTGATATTCCTCATTATAAGTCTGCAAGCCAATGCTTAGATGAGTTTGACAATTTCATTGTGAAACAAGAAAACTTCAATGCTTATGTTGGTAGACAATTGCAACACAATGCTTATATGATTGAACGCTTGAGTGATTATTTGTCTAGTGCTAAAAGTGAATTGAAACTTATTACTAGACATGCTTCTATGGTCACCACTCAAGTAGAACAAGTACTTAAGGCTCAGAATGATTTGCTCAATGAACTAAATAGTAAAAATAATGACTATGCTGTTAGAGTTGCAACTAGAGGTGGTAAAATGAATCAGGAACCTCTGTACCCTGAAGGCCACCCTAAGAGAATTGAGCAAGATTCTCAGAGAGCTAATTTCGAAGCACCTAGTTCTTCTAAGAAGAAGAAAAAGAAAAATGATAGGACTTTGCATGCTTGTAGTGAACCTGTAGCTCACCCACCTGAGAATCCCAATGATATATCTGTTTCTGATGCTGAGACACAATCTGGTAATGAACATGAACCTAGTGATAATGTTAATGATGATGTTCATGTAGATGCTCAACCTGGCAATGATAATGATGTAGAGATTGAACCTGCTGTTGACCTTGATAACCCACAATCAAAGAATCAACGTTATTATAAAAGAGACTTTGTTGCTAGGAAGCACGGTAGGTAAAGAGAACCATTTGTTCATAAACCCATGCATTTTCATCCAAAACAATCCAAGAAAAAGGATGATGATGATTTTGAGCGCTTCGCTGAAATGATTAGACCTATCTTTTTGTGTATGCGTTTGACTGATGTGCTTAAAACAAATCCTTATGCCAAGTACATGAAAGATATTATTACCAACAAAAGAAAGATACCTGAAGTAGAAGTTTCCACCATGCTTGCAAATTACACTTTTGAGGGTGGAATGCCTAAGAAATTAGGAGATCCAGGAGTACCTACTATACCTTGCTCCATTAAGAGAAACTATGTCAATACTGCTCTGTGTGATCTTGGAGTTGGTGTTAGTGTTACGCCTCTCTCTTTATATCGTAGACTTGACTTGAGTAAGTTGACACCTACTGAAATATCTTTGCAAATGGCCAATAAATCAACTGCTATACCTGTCGGTATTTGTGAGAATGTGCCTGTTGTAGTTGCAAATGTTACTATTCTAATGGACTTTGTTATACTTCATATTCCCGAGGACGATAGTATGTCTATTATTCTTGGAAGACCTTTTTTGAATACTGCACGGGCTGTTATTGATTGCAACAAAGGCAATGTCATTTTTCATGTCAATGGTAATGATCATACGGTACACTTTCCGAGGAAACAACCTCAGGTCCATAGTATCAATTATATTGAAAAAACATCAACTATTACTATTGGAGGTTTTGAGTTTCCTATTCCTACTATCAAGAAGGCATATGACATTCTTATTGTTGGGGACATACATATCCCCATTGAGGTAACCTAGTGTTATTCGAAAATTCTCTGGTTTCATGTTACTCGGAAAGAGCTTATTAACAAGACCCGATCAACCTTGTTAATGGATTTCTTTTGATGAACATGGGATAGGTGAATTGAGGTAGCACAAACCTACTATACCCTCTTTTACTTTCTGTTAATTAGGTTAAATAAAACAAAAATAGCATTGTCTGTCTGTTTCCAGACTTATCCGTGCAATAAAAAAATATCCCGAAAATAAAACTTCTCCAAATGCCATGAAAATGAAATATGATTTTTTTCTAGAATATTTAAGAAAATATGGCACTGAACACACAGCGAGGGGAGCCAGCACGTGGCGACGAGGGCACAGGGCGCGCCCCCCTGGCTCGTGGGCCCCACGTGCCCCCCTCCACTTATCCTTTCACCCATGCTCTTCTTCTTCCTGCCAAAAAATCCCCAACCAGCTCAAACCCGAGTTCTAGCTCATTTTGCTGCCATTTTCGATCTCCTTGCTCAAAGCATCATTCACCAAACTGTTTGGGGAGATTGTTCCTTGGTATGTGACTCCTCCATTGGTCCAATTAGTTTTTGTTCTAGTGCTTTATTTGTTGCAAATTTATGCTGCTGTGGTGACCTTGTTCTTGAGCTTGCATGTCAAATTTTCTTGGTCCCAAGTAGTTCCAATGCATGATATAGCCTCTAGGCACTTATAGGAGTTGTTTCTATCAATGTTGTTGAGTTCGGTTAACTTTTATTGTGAGTTACTAAATTTTTTAGAAATTTTCGGAAAAGGAAAATGTTGAAAAGACTATTGAGGGGCTCCTCCAGCAAGAGCTTAGAGGAGAAGAAGAAAGAAGAAAATAAGAAGCCCAACTATAATCTTCCTCACATGGCGGAAGTTCGACCGTGCGACTGGCCGTGTAATAATTTCATGATGTCCGTCGGTATTTACGAAGACTTTAATTGGTTGGCGAATAATGCAGGCCTCACCGACTTCCTCAACTACCAAAAAGAACAATATCTCTTACTCACCAATATTTTCACACAAAGTTTTCATTTTCATTCTAGGAAAACACCACCTACGATGGAGTTTTGCTTATATGATGTGATTAAGGAGATATCACTTTTAGATTTTTGTGAAATATGCAAAGTACCCTTTGACGGTAGACTTTATGAACCACGTCATGAAGACGTCAAAGGGTTTATTGATATGATAGCCATAGGTGAAACTAGACAAGTTTCAGGGGCAAGAATCACTAGTATACACTTCCCTGTTCTGCGCTACTTTGCTTTATTTGCTAGTAGGTGTTTAATTGGTCGCGGGAACAGTGGGAATCTCAGTGCCCCTGATATTATCATTTTACGCCATGCTTTGTTTCATGACACAACTTTTAGCTTGGGCGCGGTTGTTGCCAAACGATTGAGTCTGAACCGCTCAAAGGGGCCCATCTTTGGAGGCATTTTTGCTTCTCGCCTTGCTGAATATTTTAATATACCTATTAGGCATCATGAGAAGGAAGAAAAATTGCTTTCCCCTGTTTATCTAGACTAGAAGAGCATTGTAGCTCATGACTTTATTGTTAAAGACAAGAATATGCAGCTCAATTATAAATTGAGGTTTGATGAAATATACTTTGAAATTGTTACCTTGTCTGCACCTTCCTTGTTTGATCTATCTACAGGCGTATTCCTCATCACCTCAGATGCCTTTTACAAGTACCAAGGCCAGGCACAAGCTTCAGAGCCTGAGCCAGAACCAGCACTTAATCCTTCCCGTCAATCTGTTTATTGGTGGGAGCTGGACGAGCTCGCCAACCAGTGGCACCCAGAGGACACATCTCAGTACACTGGATGGAGTGGCTTCGATCCGTGGCCATAGACCAACTTAGGCCAAAAGCCTAAGCTTGGGGGAGTACGTGTTTCTCACCGACTTACATTCATGTTCACACTTATTCTAGTTGTCAGTGCTCACACACTTTCACTGTACCATCCATGCTTAGTTTCAATTTCTTTTTCTTAGTCTTTTTCTTGTGTGCTAGAAATACCTAGAAAAACAAAAAAAATATTAGTTGTAGCTTCTAGCTAGTTTACTTTCTTTGCTTGTAGTAGTAGCTAAATATGAAAACCCAAAAAGATTTCCCATTCTTCTTTTGCTTGTTGGGAGCTTTCCCGTGCAAATAGTTTCTTTTCATTTCTTTCGGAGTTAAGAGTAGAAGACCATGATTGAAAATGCTTAGTGGCTCTCATATGCTTTGTTGTTGATTTAACCTTGAGCCATATTACCTTGTCTTCTCTCTTGTATCAAATGTCTGCAGATTCCAGCCTAGTCCAGTGCACGTGCACTATTATTATTTTCCACACCGTTCGATCGTGCGAGTGAAAGGCAATAAGGATGATATATGATGAACTAGTTGAGATAAGAAAAGCTGGTATGAACTCGACCTCTCTTGTTTTTTGTAAATATGATTGCTTATCGTTCTTGATTCAGCTTGTTATGAATGAAACATGTTTGCAATGACAATTAGACATCATAGATGCTTATGCCATGCTTAGTTAGCTAAGAGTTTATAATGGTTTATCTTGCGTGCCAACATGATATTAAAATGGTTGTGATGTGGTATGATGGGTGGTATCCTCCTTTGAACGATTTAAGTGACCTGACATGGCACATGTTCACGCATGTAGTTGAAACAAATCAACATAGCCTTCATGATATTTATGTTCATGGTGATTTATATCCTACTCATGCTTGCATTCATTATTGATTAATTTTAATGCATGTTCATGACCGTTGTTGCTCTCTAGCTGGTCGCTTCCCAGTCTCTTTCTAGCCTTCGCCTGTACTAAGCGGGAATACTGCTGGTGCATCCACTTCCATAAACCCCAAAGTTACTCCATATGAGTCCACCTTACCTTCCTATATGCGGTATTTACCTGCTGTTGCAAGTAAATTTGTATGTGCCAAACTCTAAACCTTCAAATGAAATTTTGCTTTTGTATGCTCGAAGAGCTCATGTATCAACTAGGGTTGTCTATATCTTCCATGCTAGGTGGGTTATTCTCACGGTGAGTGGACTTCTATCATCATTCACTAGAAAATGGATGGTAATCGGGATGCCCAGTCCCATGCTCAAAATCATAATAATTAAACAAAACTCCCCAAGGGCTGTTGCTGGTTTGGACGGTACCCGTTGTTTTGGGCTAGCCGTGGAGTGTGCTTGTTGGTGGTTGGGGGAGTATAAACTTTACCATTCTGTTTGGGAACCGCCTATAACGTGCGTAGCATGGGACATATCGAGATTCTTGGTTGTTATGTTGACAATGAAAGTATACCACTCAAAATGTTATTCAAGCTCTATTTAAAAATCGAGCTCTCGCACCTCTACAAATCCCTGCTTCCCTCTGCGAAGGGCCTATCTAATTACTTTTATGCAGATTCATCATCCTCTTATCAAAGAGCACCAGTAGGAGAGCACCTCTGTCGTTGCATGTATTACTATTAATTTGCATTGAGTGTGATCATGACTGGATCTCTTTTACCATGAATTACAATGTCTAGTCAGTCCTTGATCTTTAAAGGTGCTCTGCATTTATGTTTTGCGGTCTTAGAAAGGGCTAGCGATATACCATCTTGTTGTATCATATCATGTTTGTTTTGAGAAAGTGTTGTCATCTGAGGTTTATTATTATTGCTTGCTAGTTGATTATGCCATTGATGTGAGTAGTCTTGAGACCTGAAAGTTATTGTGAATGTGGTCAGTTCATGATCTTGTTGAAACCTTAATGCTAGCTTACATATTTACAACAACAAGAGCAAACAGAGTTTGTCAAATTTTTTGTTTATCACTTTCAGTTTATCAACTGAATTGCTTGAGGACAAGCAAAGGTTTAAGCTTGGGGGAGTTGATACGTCTCCAATGTATCTACTTTTCCCAACCCTTTTGCCCTTGTTTTGGACTATAACTTGCATGATTTGAATGGAACTAACCCGGAGTGACGCTGTTTTCAGCAGAACTGCCATGGTGTTGTTTTTGTGCAGAATAAAAAGTTCTCGGAATCGCCTGAAAATCAACGGAGAATTATTTCAGAAAATATAAAACATATCTGCAAGAAGATCCTCACCGGGGCCCACAACCTATCCTCGAGAGTGGGGGCCGCGCCCCCTGCCTTGAGGGCCTCTCGATGCTCCACCGACGTACCCCCAGATCCTATATATTCCGTTTCGGGGAGAAAAAAAATAGGAGACAAGGAATTATCATGTTTCACAAGACGGAGCCACCGCCAAGCCCTAATATCTCTCGGGAGGGCTGATCTGGAGTCCGTTCGGGGCTCCGGAGAGTGGAGATCGTCGCCATCGTCATCATCAACCTTCCTCCATCACCAATTCCATGATGCTCACCGCCGTGTGTTAGTAATTCCATCGTAGGCTTGCTGGACGGTGATGGGTTGGATGGGATCTATCCTGTAATCGAGTTAGTTTTGTTAGGGATTGATCCCTAGTATCCACAATGTTCTGAGAGTGATGTTGCTATGACTTTGCTATGCTTAATCCTTGTCACTAGGGCCCGAGTGCCATGATTTCAGATCTGAACCTATTATGTTTTCATGAATATATGTGTGTTCTTGATCCTATCTTCCAAGTCTATAGTCACCTACTGTGTGTTATGATCCGGCAACCCCGAAGTGACAATAATCGGGACCACTCCCGGTGATGACCATAGTTTGAGGAGTTCATGTATTCACTATGTGTTAATGCTTTGGTCCGGTACTCTATTAAAAGGAGGCCTTAATATCCCTTAGTTTCCAATAGGACCGCGCTGCCACGGGAGGGTAGGACAAAATATGTCATGCACGTTCTTTTCCATAAGCACGTATGACTATATTCGGAATAGATTCCTACATTGCATTAATGAACTGGAGCTAGTTCTGTGTCACCCTAGGTCATAACTTCAGCATGATGAATTGGATCCGACATAATTTCCCATCACCGATCCAATGCATACGATCTTTACCTATATTGCTTGTTGCTTATTTAATTTTCCGTTGCTATTATCACAAAAACTACAAAAACACTACCGTTACTTTTATTGCTGCTACCGCCACTATCATATTACTTTTCTACTAAACTATCTCGCTGCAGATACTAAGTTTCCAGGTGTGGTTGAATTGACAACTCAGCTGCTAATACTTAAGAGTGTTCTTTGGCTCCCCTTGTGTCGAATCAACAAATTTGCGTTTAATACTTTACCCTCGAAAACTGTTGCGATCCCCTACACTTGTGGGTTATCAAAGACCCAACAGTTTCGGTTGGTATGATTTGCAGGTTTACCAGGGGTGCCATGAATCTAGCAAGGCCTGTCTAGTGTTTTGTCCAAGCTAGATTGACTATCTCTGTTGCCTTTGAATGGCTTCTCCCGTTGACCGGGCCTGGATCCACTGAATTCGGTGTTCACTGCTGTGTCATCTGTGCTTCCAGTGTTGTTTCGACGCTTGTTCTCATTGCACCGTGGCTTGCCATTGCCATCCCTCACTTCGGAGGTGCCAGGGTCGCTGGTGCTATTGCTGCTATGAGCCATCCAACGGTCCTCGCCCGCGCAAAAGCGGGTCATGAGTGTAGTTAGGGCTGCCAATGTCCTCGGCTTTTCTTGACCGAGGTGTCTAGCTAACCACTCATCCCGGACACTTTGTTTGAATGCCGTTAAGGCCTCGACATCTGGACAGTCAACAATTTGGTTTTTTTAGTTAAGAACCTATTCCAAAGCTTGCAGGCTGACTCCCCGTGTTGCTGGATTATGTGACTTAGATCATCAACATCCGGGGGCCGGACATATGTCCCCTGAAAGTTAGCCCGAATAGCATCCTCAAGTTCTTCCCAGCTTCCAATGGAGTTCTCTGGGAGGCTGTTTAACTAGTGTCGAGCTAGCCCTTTCAGCTTGAGAGGTAAGTATTTGATAGCGTAAAGGTCATCTCCTTGAGCCATGTGGATGTGAAGAATGAAGTCTTCTATCCATACAGCATGGTCTGTTGTTCTATCATACACCTCGATGTCATGATCCATCACCTCATCGGTGAAGCATAGAGGGTGTGCGGTAGCCCTATATTTTGTGATATCGTGGCGTAGTTCGGACAGTGTTTTTGTTCGGTGTTGGTTCTGAACTAGATTGTGACCAGTGTGTTTGGCTTGATAGACGCCGTCCCGTGAGTGAGAAGGTTCCCTTGATCCATAAATTGATCTGGCATGGCCAGCCTTTTTATTTAGGTCCTCACATAGATCGTACTTATGGCCCTGAGCTGATGTATCCTTTCCTTTACGGTGAGGAGGTGCGGGATTGTGTAAGGCGTTGTTGGCTGCTTTGTCTCGTGCACGGGGTTCGATTGGACTGATCATACTTTGGCGGAATTGGAGCAAGGGCCTCGTCGTCAAATTGGGGCAGCAGCTTGCACTTGGGATAGCTCTTTGTCTGGCGCTCACGGCTGTATCTTTCTTTAGCGTCTAGCACATCATTCCATTTGTTATTGAGTGTATCATGTTCAGCTCTAAGCTATTGTTGCTGCTTCTTCAGGCTCCTTGCTGTGGCAATGAGCTGTTGTTGAAAATGTTTATGTTCGAGCAGTTCCTCTGGGACGTTGAATTCTTCATCTCCCAAGCTGACATCCTCCTCGGAGACAGGTTGATAACTGTTGTCATCTGCATCACTTTGATCGGCCAGCGGTTCGGGACTGTGATCGCCATCCTCCCGTTCGTCCTGCTCCACCGCTGGATCCACGGGGTCATCGGCTTGCTCCGGGTCATCATCATCTTCAGTGACAATGTTACTCTCTTTCCTTTTGCGGGAACGAGATCGACGTTTCTGACGTTGGTGCTTAGGAGGTTCGTCGACGGGCTTATCCCGCTCTAGGTTTTTTTGCCGTCGTTTTCCTTCTCGTTGGGTGTATCCACCATACATACATCATATGTATAAGTAGCCATCCATCACCCGGTCACGGGCGGGTTTGTACTTAGATTGGCTTCGACGTCATGGTCCATCCCATCGATGTCTTCGGAAGCGTAGTGTAGTAGATCGGTTAGGTCTTCGACCGTGGCTACCAAGTGGGTGCTGGGTGTGAAGCAAAATTTCCTGTCCTCAGACCTCAGTTCGAACTGGGCATAGTTCGGCTGGAATCCTCTACTAGGGAGAGAGATTTAAGTAAGTATGTCGCTTCGTCTAAGGGCGTGTGCTGGACGTATGTTCGGACATCTGCGGGGCTGAGTTCTGTGACAACCGCTCGATCGAGCCCTAAGGGCGCAGATCCCGAAAGTTCGGAAATCGTAATTGGGGCCGAGTCTGGTGCCCCAGTGGCGGGGTGAGTCCCGCTCAATGATGGCCTTTACCATGCTTATTTTGCAAGTCTACATCTTGCTGTTTGAAAATAGGAAGTTTGTCGCTGTTGCAAAAATTCCCAAGAAAAGTCAGAAGGTGATAAAAGGTTGAAACTTTTTACACAACAAGCTATGATAAATTTCCTACACCATGTCAAAATTTCAGAATTTTTTGAGTTAGCGAAGTATGGATCCTCTTGCATTCTTTACAGACTGTACTGTTTTGGCGGATTGCTGTTATCTTTGCATTGTTTGCATATGGATGCATGTTTAATGATTCTATTTGAGGATATGAGTATTAAATATGCAGATGCATTTAGTATGCAATGTTGAATAATAATTTTAGTGAATTTATACAGTAGAGAATGATAAGGTTTTTGCATTGGTTTATACTAACTTATCTCACGAGTTCCTGTTGAGTTTTGTGTGGATGAAGCTTTTGAGATTTAGGAAAACCGTGATGTGAGAAGAATTAAGCAGACACGAAAGCTCAAGCTTGGGGATGCCCAAGGCACCCCAAGATAATATTTCAAGAAGTCTCAAGCATCTAAGCTTGGGGATACCCCGATAGGTATCCCACCTTTCTTCATCGACAAATATCGGTTAGTATCGGTTGGTCCTAAGTTTTTGCTTCTTCACATGAGATGTGCTATTCTTGGAATGTCATTTTACTTTGTTTGCTTGCTTTTTTAATAAAATACTTAGATCTGAAAGTTTTTAAATAAAATAGAGCCCCCAAATAGTTGCCATGGAGCCTAGGTAAGCGGCATTCACATTCCGTCAACGAAGCTCTTTTCTGGCACCGCTGCTCTAGTCCTTCACTTATATCTTTTTGAGCATGGTGTGATTTATTATTTTTGAAGAAAATATCTCATGCTTCACTTAGATTAATTTGAGATAAAGAAATATTATGCTCATGATCTTCAGTTATATCTTTTTGGAATAGCTTATCATTTACTCTTGTGCTTCACTTATATCCTCTGAGTAAATTCTTGAATAAATTGAATGCCATGAAGTTGAAATCATATTATGCCTACTGGTAGCTTCACATTGGGTTTAGAAAGTGAAATATTTTGAGGCCTGACAATCAAAATATTAGTCATACAAGCAATTCACGAATAATTAGTATGAGGAAGAGAACTTTCACATGCAAATACACTATCTTGGGAAATCGTTTGTGATTGTGAGCCCCCATCAAAATATTATATGCCAAAATTGTTGACGTTGGACAAGGAAGACAACATAATAGTTCATGTTTGTTCATATTCACATAGAAGTTATATTTGTCATAGATCCTTCAACGTGTGGTTCTTGCCCGCCATCTTTGCTAGCCAAAAGTTCTGCACCAGGTAGAGATACTACTTGTGCATCCCAAAACCCTTGAACCCAAATCTTCTTGAAGAGTCCACCATACCTACCTAAGGATTGAGCAAGATCCTTCAAGTAAGTTATCATCGGTGCCAAAAAGGCAATAAAAATTGCTTCTAAAAGTGTTAGATCATTTAGTGTAAGAGAAAATTGTGCATTGTACGAACTTGCGATCACAAAGAATAAAAGCGACAGACTGCAAAATAAAGGTTGCTATAAAAAGGGGCAATATAACGTGAAGTTCTTTTGCACTAAGGGATTGAGCATACAAAAAAAAGCGCATGGCAAGCTCTGCTTCCCTCTGCGATGGGGCTATCTTTTACTTTTCAGTACTTACTTTTATGCAAAGATTCAAAGTTTTTATCTTTATTCCTTTTTATTTTTCTCCTTTGGCTAGCAACATCTGGTGAGGAAAGATCTAGGCACATATGTCCAGCCGAATATGGGTAGCGTGAGTTATTGTTGTAGACATCACCCAATGGTGAATACGATGGGAGGCGAAATTACCAGCCCGGTTGAAACATTTTGCTCATGTGTATGTCGTGAGTGTTAGCAATCATAAGAAGACTATATGATGGTTGAGTATGTGGAGACCTTACTTAAAATCTATTGAACATGCTGAATTACAATTGCTTGGTCAATGAGAACATAGGTTGTTGAGTTTCAAGAGAATTCATTGTTTGAACCTTAACATATGAATTGGTTGCTACTCTAACATGAGAAGTTTTATTGGAAATAATTGTTGTTATGATGCTAGGAAACGTGATTGAAATTGTCATTGATCAAACTTGCACACTTTGCTAGCATTCACACTTCATAAATTATTTCTTTTACATTTACCTAATCGAGGACGAGTAGGAATTAAGCTTGGGGATGCTGATACGTCTCCAACGTATCTATAATTTATGAAGTATTCATGTTGTTTTATTACCATTCTGAATGTTTTACAATCATTGTATAGCAACTTTAGATCATTTTTTGGGACCAACCTATTGACCCAGTGCCCAGTGCCAGTTGTTGTTTTTTGCTTGTTTCTTACATCGCAGGAAATCAATATCAGACGGAGTCCAAACACCGTGAAACTTTTTGGAGATTTTTTTATGGGCCAGAACACCCAGGACGGGCCAGAGTTGCACCTGGGGGGGTGCTTTGAGGGGGGCACAACCCACCAGGGGGCGCCAGACCCCCTGGCGTGCCCAGGTGGGTTGTTCCCACCCCAGTGGCCTCCCGCAGCCCCTCTTTACCCTATAAATTCCCAAATATTCCGAAAACCCTCGGGGAAGACCTAGATCAGAAGTTCCACCGCCGCAAGGCTCTGTAGTCCACGAGATCCAATCTAGAGCCCTTTTCGGCATCCACCGGAGGGGGAAATCATTACCGGTGGCCATCTTTATGATCCCGACGGCAACCATGATGAGGACGGAGCAGTCCACCCTCGGGGCTGAGGGTTTGTACCAGTAGCTATGTGTTTAATCTCTCTTTCTCGCGATCTCGAGATGTCACGATCTTGATATATCATGGGCTTTGTTAACATAGATGGATCATATGATGTTTCTCCCCTCTCTACTCTTGTTGTGATGAATTGAATCTTTAACCTTTGAAGTTTTGTCATGTCGGATTGAATGTTCAGATTTGACAACACTTGATATATGTCTTGCAATTGATTACTCGTGGTGACAATGGGGTATCATATTGATTCACTTGATGTATGTTATGGCACTCAACTTGCAGATTCCCGCGGTGACATTGGGGTAATCTATGCATAGGGGTTGATGCATGTTTTTATTATCTTTTCTCCAATAGAAACTTTGGGGTCTCCTTATAGTTCCTTGTGTGGATTGAATAATATGATCATGTGGTCATTTGATGCATATCGTAGTATCACCTCATGGATATTTGTGGTGACAATTTAATATCTAGGTGACATTAGAGTTGGTTGATATGTGTCATATGGTGTTATACTAGTATGGACTCTTGGTTAGATTGATCGGAAACAATAGCTTTGTGTTATTTTAGTACGAACTCTAGAATAGATTGATCGGAAAGAATAGCTTTGAGGTGGTTTCGTACCCTACAAACAATTTCTATCTTTTGTTCTCCGCTAATAGGAACTCAGGAGTGATTCTTTATTGCACTTTGAGGGATAATCATATGATCCAACTATGTTAGCATTGTTGAGATATTGCACTAGCAAAAGTACGGACCATCGGCCTTGTTTTCAATCATTGCATTACTGTTTGTGCTCACTTTTGTTACTTGCTACCTTGTTGTTTTTTATTGTTACTATAACAAAAATCAATATCTACTATCCATATTATATTTGTAACACCATCTCTTTGCCGAACTAGTGCACCTATAAAATTTCCCATTGTATTTGTTGTGTTGGGTACACAAGAGACTTTTTATTATTTGATTGCAGGGTTGCTCGAGAGAGACCATCTTCGTCCTACACCTCCCACGGATTGATAAACCTTAGGTCATCCACTTGAGGGAAATTTTCTACTGTCCTACAAAACTCCACGCTTGGAGGCCCAACACGAGTCTACAAGAACAAGTTGTGTACTATACATCAGCGGACACGATCTCTGTTTCGGCAAGATGTGCCAATGGAGGCTATGCCTCAAAACCCGAAATAAGGGCCAAGAAAACGGTTCAAAATGTTAAAGGGTCGCCGAAAATAGGTGTCAGTAAAGACACTGTTCCTGTAGGGATGTTTATGCCTTCATGGCTACGGGTTGAACTAATCATGCAGAGCTGGACATAGTTCCTTTATGCAGGAAATAGCTTCGTATGTTCGGAAGGAGGAACCCGCCTTCCAATGCCGAAGACAATATGCGTGACGAACAGCTCGTCATCGAAGACTGGTTCAGGGGTTACTGAGAGAATCCTGGATTAGGGGGTCCTCGGGTGTCCGGATTACTCGATATGGGCCGGACTGTTGGGCCGTGAAGATAAAGTAGAAGATTGCCCCCCGTGTCTGGTTAGGACTTCTACATGCGTATAATGGCGTGTTTTGTGTCCGGGTGTAATGGTTCCTTCTTCTGCAAATTGACTTTGTACAACCCTAGGTCCCTCCGGTGTGTATATAAACCGGAGGGGTTAGTCTATAGAGGCAATCAGAAAATCATAGGCTAGACATCTAGGGTTTAGCCCACACGATCTCGAGGTAGATCAACTCTTGTAACCCCTATACTCATCATATTCAATCAAGCAGGAATTAGGTTATTACCTCCATTTAGAGGGCCCGAACCTGGGTAAACATCGTGTCCTTGTTACCCCCGTATTACCATTCATCCTCAGATACACAGCTCGGGACTCCCTACCCGAGATCTGCCGGTTTTCACACCGAGATTTACTAGCTACCTTTGTTATTGGATGTTTAATTTGGCTTTGCAACCATGTCCTTATAAGTGTGTATATATATGTTGTTGTTCTGTATACAATCCCATCGCACAACACACACATCTTATAGCATCAATCGTCTATGTTATTATCGGTCTTCGCACACATTTCTGATTACAGACCTGTTTGCCGCGTATCACACGCATCTAGTTAAATTGAAACATTTCTAGTCTCTTGGCTCAACGCAAAAGTTCATCCGAGTGGACTATTTGTCCTCTATCGCATATACCTTGATCTGGCTGACTGTTTCTTTTTTTCCGCCCAATCACAAACAGTTCATCGAAGTGAACTATATGCTGACAACCGCACACACCGTGATCTGGCTGACCGATTATGTTGTGTTGCCTAATCATAAACAATTCATTCGAGTGAACTATATGCCTTATATCCCACACACTTTCATCTAGCTGCCCATTTCTATTGTTCTTCTTCATTGCAAAGAATTCATCGGAGTAAACCATATGCCCCTCATCGCACACGGAATTAAAATCCGAACCGTGTTTGATGTATTCGCCATTGCAAATGTTTTGCATCTTTTTGACACGTTTTTTACATCACTGTTTGCAATTAATTCAACGCAAAGTTTCGTCGAAGGGTCTCTGATTGTAGTGTCGCGTAAGCAGCATCCTCCAGTAGTGTCGCGTCGTGGTCATAAATCTGGTAAGTTTGTTATTCCCTCTTCGTCTCGTGGAGTTCTTGGCCGGCGCCGACGGTGGGTGTTGGTGATATGGCTCCAACGTATCTATAATTTTTTATTGTTCCATGCTATTATATTATCATTCTTGGATATTTTAGAATCATTTTACGACAACTTTATATCATTTTTCGCACTAACATATTGACATAATGACCAGAGCCAGTTGTTATTTTTTGCTTGTCTTTTACTTCATAGAATATCAGTACCAAATGGAGTCCAAATGAATAGAAATGTTTTGGATATTGTTTTGGACCAGAAGACAACTTGGGAGCCAAGGAAGCGCCTGGGGGAGGCCCGTGTGGCCACCGATACACCAGGGCGCGCCAGAGGGCCCTAGCGCACCCGGATGTATCGTGGGGGGCACGGAGGTCCTCTCCACTGCCTCTTCGCTCTATAAATTCTCAAAAATTCTAGAAACCCTAGGGGAGTAGACGAAACACAATTCCAGCCACCCCAAGTTCCAGAACCATGAGATCCAATCTAACACCATCCCACAGGGGTTCATCATCCTCATTGGTGCCTCTCCGATGATGCGTGAGTAGTTCACCATGACCAACGGGTCTGTAAGCAGTAGCTAGATGTCTTCTTCTCTCTTTTCGATTCTTAATACAATGGTCTCTTGAAGAGCTATTTGATGTAATGACTTTTTGTGGTGTGTTTGTTGGGATCCGATGAAGTTCGAGTTTATGATCGGTTTCTATCCATGAATATTCTTTGAGTCTTCTTTGATCTTTTATATGCATGATTATTTATAGCCTCTTATTTCTTCTTTGAATCTTTAGTTTAGTTTGGCCGACTAGATAGATTTTTCTTGCCATGGGGAGAGGTGCTTTGTTATGGGTTCGGTCTTACGGTGTCCTCACCCAGTGACAGAAGGGGTAGCAAGGCACGTATGTATCGTTGCTATTAAAGATAACAAGATGTAGTCTATTCCTACATGACTAGATCTTGTCTACATCATGTAACCATTCTTATTGCATTACTCCGTTTCTCCATGAACTTAATACATTAGGTGCATGCTGGATAGCGGTCGATGTGTGGAGTAATAGTAGTAGATGCAAAATCATTTCAGTCTACTAATCTTGGATGTGATGCCTGTATAATGATCACCGCCTTGGATATCGCCATAATTATTTGATCTTCTATCAATTTACCAAAAGTAGTTTGTTTACCCACCGTATGCTATTTTCCTGAGAAAAGCCACTAGTGAAATCTATGGCCCCCGGGTCTATCTATTATCATATTGCTTTCCGAGTAATAGTAGTTTGTCCAAAAAACCAAAAATACTTTGCTGATCTTTTTATTTTCATCTTTTATTTTATGTTCTTGTGCGATCTATTTATGCAATCTCATACAAACCAATCTATCTTTTTACCGAGGAGGGATTGACAACCCCTCTTACGCGTTGGGTTGCAAGTATTTGATCTTTTTGTGCACGTACAATTTACATAGTGTTGGTTGGTTCTCCTATTGGTTCAATAACCTTGTTCTCACAATTGAGAGAAATACCGACCATAGCTGCACTGCATCATCCCTTCCACTTTGGGGAAATACTGATGGAGTTTCAAGCCGCATCAAAAGGAATTTATGGCGCCATCGCCGGGGAGACATCATCAACATCAATCAGGTTGCTAATCACAAATCTCATCCCCTTGAAATTTACATTATTTTTCATTTGCCTCTCATTTTCATCTCCCCCACTTAAAAAATTTTGTCGTTTTCTTCGCCTTCTTTTTCATCTCCCCCACTTAACAAAATTTGTCAGATCTATCTTTTTGTTTGCAATCTTGTTTGCGTGTTCACGATGTCTCAAGAAAACACCAAGTTGTGTGATTTTTCCAATACCAATAATAATGATTTTCTTAGTACTCCTATTGCTCCTCTTGCCACTACAAAAAGAACACTTCTGTGATAATACGTGTTTGTCATAGTAGGTCACGTTTTCTGTCATGCATGTACCTCCATGAAGATTTTGTGACAGAATCAAGATAGTCGTACCTGTGTTGTCGTAATAGTGTTCCATGATAATACCAAAATTATCATCACGGAACTGTCCACTTCCATGATGATAAATCATGTGTCATGGAAGTGTTTTTGTCAAGGGTAACCGACATGTGTCATCCACCATAACGGGTCGCTGTTAAGCTATCGGGTTCCGGTTTGGATCCGATAACCTGTTAACAGCCCCGACCAATGGGGATTTTCAACGTTTAAAATTCTTATTCGCCGAGGGATCCACGTGTCTGCTTAGCGTTGGGACATATGTTGTCCACTCGTTGTACGGGAGGTGCCTATGATACGTTGGCACATGGCAAGGCCTAACAGTGGCCCATTTAGGTGAAAGAGGCTGACCTAGTCAAAATTAACAGGCCGACCCATATATGGCCTACTGGTGTCAGATCTATTTAAGCCCACGGCCCATACGGGATGTGCCAATTCGGCCCGTCAATGACCTGTTAACTATTTGACACCATTGCAGCCCATCGTAAGTTCGATCATGTTAACAGCCCGCTATATCTTTGGGCTAAATATAGGCTCCGTGTGGTTTTGACCTGTTAACGGCCCCTTTGAGGGATGTGGTTCTTTCGGCCTGTTAGTGACCCGTTTAAGTGTTGGGCCAATTTCCAGCCTGGTGTGTCTTTCAGCCCATGAATGACCCATACATGAGTTGGGCCATTTGTAGTCGGACCAGAGTTTTGGCCTGTTAACGGCTCATAAATGAGTTGGGCCATTTGCAGTTGGACATGAGTTTTGGCCTCTTAACGGCCCATGCTCTTCATGACCAATATCAGTTTGGTTTCTCTTTCGGCCTGCTAAAGGCCCAAAACACAGTTGGGTCATATACAACTCCACCTGACTTTCAGCCTCTTAAAGGCTCATGCTCTTCATAGGAAGTACGAGCCCGCTGTCACTTCCGGCCTACTAAAGGACCACAATACAGTTGGTCCATATATAGCCTGACCTTACAATCGGCCCGTTAAGGGCCCGTGAAATCAAATGGGCCCACTTATTGCACGCTTCGATGTCAGCTTGTTAACGACCCAGGAGGTAATAGGCCGAGCATTAACTATTGGCTCTTTTCTAGTGGCCCGGCCTGGTTACGGCCCATCAACATAATGGGCCGAGTAGAGTACGAGCATGTCTCTAGCCCCAATTAGATAACGTCGATTCTGGCCCATCTATAATTTGAGCCCATTACGACGAACAATTATGGACAGGATAAAGACCGATCAATGAAAGGCCTATGAGAATATTGGCTCATGCGAGCCCATCAGGGAAGCCCGTTAAGTTTAGTGGGCCACTTTCTTTATTTGGGCCCATGACTGTGCTGCTAACTAATAATTTCACTGCTTTATTGCCTTTCTAGCGACCAGTTAGCTGGAATGCGAGGCGCGCTAAGCAATCGTACGACATATAAGGAAAAAACGTTGCACATCCAGCATATAATACATGAAATTACATCCACTTGGAAATCAATGATTGATGCTAGTGCAAATAAATGAACATAACTTAACGCAACCTCACAATCTGCTACCTCAGCACAGATGACGCCCATAAGCATGTGAGCAAGATCTTTCTTCTTTGCTACAGTGTCTCTGAAAACATTGATGAATTGTTGTTGCGCAAGAATGTGTACCTCTATTTCCTCCATGATTTCCATGATTGCTTCAGCCAGTAATTCGTAAACAAACATACATTTTTTCCGTTAGATTCGAGATAGAGGAAACTCAACAGATTCAGATGGGGATTTTGGCAGGCTTGTATTATTGATACTTGAGAGTGTCTCGACCACTGCATCATAACATAAATTTGGAGGGGAACCGAATAGATTAATCGAGAGTTATTGACATATTACCTGGCCCACATTTATTGGAAACAAACAATGGGGTTGCCTTGCTGTTTTCAGAGTTTGTCTTCTTATCTTCAGCAGCCTGCACCAAATTAGCCCGATCAGATAATAGAAAAGCAACATTGACACAACGAATGTTTGGACAACCAGACCACGTCAGCCTACACCAAATTAACCCAATATGGCACAGCTATTATCAGCCATGTAAGGTAATAGAAAACAACATTGACACAATGAATGATTGGGAAACCAGAACAACACTACAATTTTGTGATGTGCATGATATCAGATAGTACACTCATGCAACTCAATGCGCAAAATTACCAGGCAGTTTTAGTTACAAAAATAAACATTGTCACCTTTAATTATACATTTTGCTACAAGTAAATTTAGATCAAATAAAGGTTGGATCACGCCGATTAACAAAATACTGATATAAAAATTTAGTGATATACAACAGGTACTTACAACAGTATTGGAACATAGAGAATTCCCGCAAAATACTTTCCTCAAACGTGGTCCCACTTTAGAAAGTCTTTTGTCCTTTAAGCTTATTTTCTAAAAGAGAGATGGCTAAGAAACATGTAGAACATATGATCTGAATGCTATAAAATTTCTTGATGTGAGGATATGCACAGGCTTTTTAGAATGGAGTTGACATATTTCTGCTGGACTGGAGCGGACTAGTTCTTTGGCCACTTGAATCTTCTTATTATCACTAGGAATTGGGTTTCTCTGTGCTAGAGAAGTATCTATGAACACTGGAGTTGGTTTACTATCGCCTGGCATTTCAATCTTTTGCAAAGACCTTCTTTGTAACCTTCAGATTCTAACATAGCCGTCTTCCCCTTGCATGCCTTATATAGAAGAATGGTGCTTCAGTTATAAAACATGCTACTCTAGAGAGATGGAATAGGTACTGAAGAATAGAAAGGCATGACAAACTGACATGTATTTCCTCCATCTGGAAATAAATGGATGTGTCTAGGCATATTTCAGTTCTAGATACATCCATTTTATCCATTTCTGCAACATGTAATCCAGACAGACGGAGTATGATGTAAGATTTAGGGATACAACAGGACAACGGAGTAAAAAGACACTTGTTGAATGCAAAACTGTGTGATAGCAGAATACAAATAGAAAAACACTAAGGCAACATATGCTTGTATGATTGTGAAACTAAGATGGCATTCCAATAGACCACTAGAACAACACTTCAATGTAAGAACACATGGTATGGTAGACAGATGAAGTACATACAGATGAATAACAATGCATAAGATATTCGGAAGCATGATGACCAAACTAAGCATATGGCATTGCAACATAGTAGAATGATAGTACTTGAATTTCAAAACATGTTATCATGAATGGAATAGGTACTGAAAAACAGGAAGGCATGACATATTTAGACTAGCCACAGTGGGAGTAACTTCAGCAGTAACATCGAGTCCAACTCATCAAATTTGCTTATGTGGCAGTGAGTTAATGAGGAGATAGGTAGTTTGAGTAACTTAGCTAGTTACTGTAACATCACATGTCCCAATGCAATATGAGTCTATAACCTAATAAATGAAGATGTGCATGACACCACACTTATGTTACTACCCACGATGAAGGTAGTAACATAGTCTAGGGATATGTGTATGGTACTAGTGTATGGTACTCTCCATTATGGCTAGTCCTACATGCATGATCAGCAGGCTCAGCACATGGCATTGCAACAGAGTAGATGCACTCCAGGCCATTATATGCATGATGTACCCATGTCACGGGCCAAGTTAGAGCAAGGACCTTGTGGGGTGAATAGGATTCGGCATCTTTCCGCAAGTTATCTGACGAACTACCTTTACATGTTCCATCATATTGGGTATCATTGGCGGCAAGTTTGAAGGTCGTTACATTGCTCCGTGAGGTTCTTGTGGATATATCAATGCGTGCAATTATATATGACATGCATGGAAGATAACTAGTAGTTAGATTTATGTAATGAGTGCATGTAGGAGACGACACAAATAGTAGGACTGCGCTTAACTAGCAGCAACATGTCTCCAAAACTAAAGGGGGAACACAGATGAAAGCTACAAAATATGTATCATTTGTACTCGAGATGAACTAGATGGCACACGAAAGTATTAAAGAACAACATAGGTAATACTAGAAGTGGTATAATCACCAGCCTGTGGGATAACATTGGCTCATGGATGATAACTATGGAACAACGTTACCTAAACAACAAGTCTCTTATCAAAACTATGGAATAACGTTAACTCCTGAACAAGACTCTTAAGTGATCAACATGAATATACAATGAAATGTGATAATCTATTTTCCATCCGTAGATGAATAACAAAGCTATAAATGTTGCACACATGTAAGATGAGGGTACAACCTATCTGGACGCCATTCATAGGAGTGTGCATTATGTGCTGACTTGACGATTGCCCTGTAGTTGTTGTGGCTATAACAGAAGGCACACACATTTGATGCAGGGAACTGTTGAGTGGGGACTATAGCTCCCTTCTAGTGTATGCTTCCCTTGTTGGAGCAGCTGCGGTGAGAAGGAAGATGGTGTGTATGAAGATGAAGAAAAGGAAAAATGTTAAGAACGACACATATATCTGATCTGAAGAAATACCCTAAGAGATCAACAGTAAGGTACGAGGGTGGTCACACATCTGTTGATTGAAAATAAAAATGGGGTCACACGATTTTATTTTATTTTTGTACTGTCGGTCTACGCCGGATGTCTTGATGGCCGTCTTAGGCTTCCCGGCTGAGCCAGCGACCACCCACAGAGCAGCCTGCCTTTGCCGTCCCTGGCTGCAAGTGCTCCGACCAAAACCCCGCTCCCCACCTGGCCGCACTGCCGTGGTTGTGTCGCCCCTGGCTAATCCACAAAGACTCGACATCTTCGAGATCTGGCGGCAGTACCTTCAACCCACGCAACTCTAAGAAAACCACCTAAGCGCTGCTTCCGTGGTGAACTGGCGCCCCCGCACCATTACGTTAGACATCAGCCAACTGGCAGCCTAGGAGCTCCGCCGCCTCGAGGGGTGCTGCTTCCCATTGGGAATCGATTGGCCCAGAATAAGAATTCAGACAACTAACGCCTAAATAAAATGATTTGAGATGAGTGTATTGAAAGTGCGTTATATCGACTAGAGGGGGGGGGTGAATAGGCGATTCTTTTGAATTCTTCACTGAGGAATTTGCTATTGAGGAAATTCCTTAGCGAAAAACTACTTGCGGCGGAATAAGTACTCACAGGCAAACATAACAGAATACAAGCATGGTCATCATGAAGAAATGAAGAGAAACACGGAGTACAAAAAGCGTAATGACAGGATAACACAGAAAGAAAACAAACGGATTGATGAAATTGAACTGAGGAAATTGAGAAAGTCTTCAGTCAACGTCTTCAAACAGATATGAACACACACACAACATAGATATGAGGAAATGAAAGAGATGGAAATAAAACCAGTAAGCTTGGTGAAGATAATGATTTGTTAGACCAGTTCCAACTGATGTCTTAGTTGTACATCTGGTTAGGGCGGCTAGGTATTAAACCTTAGGACACACAGTCCCGGACACCCAGTCCTGGACACACAGTCCAAGACACCAAGTCCTCACCGTATTCTCCTTGAGCTAAGGTGACATAGACCTCGCCCAATCACTCGTGGTAAGTCTTCAGGTGACTTCCGAACCTTCACAGACTAGGTTACTCGGCGATCCACAATTCCTCTTGGATGTTGTAGACCATGACACCTAACCGTCTAGAAGAAGCATAGTCTTCAAAGGTAACAAGCGTCGGATCCACGCAGGATCAATCTCTTCAGTGATGTTCAATCACTTTTGGGTTTGAAGGTGTTTTGGGTTTGGTTTTAGGTTTTTCCTCACTTGATGATTTTTGCTCAAAGTCCTCGGAGGATGGGTTGCTCTTATGACAAGTGTCAGTTTCTCTCGGAGCAGCCAACCAGCTAGTGGTTGTAGGGGGCGGCTATTTATAGCCTAGGAAGCAGCCCGACATGATAATACATAAATGCCCTTTAATGATATGACCGTTAGGTAGGTAGATATTTTAGGACAGCTGGCACATAGCACAACAACGGTTGGAAATTTGAGTATCAATTTCCTTAGGGCTATCATGTTCCTCACTGTGTAGGTAATCCGCACTGGCAAATTCCTAAGTCGTATGTCAGAACAAATTCCACAGAGACCAAAAGAACTTCGTCTCTGTCACTGAAGAATATGACTGAACTGTATGAGATTTCCAATGGCTTCACTCGAAGGGATTGGTAGCTGTAGGATCTTGAGTTGAGCATCACTAGGAAAATTTTCCTTAGTATTTCCTCGACTCCCTTTAACAGTACGGTGTTTCCTATGACTCAAGAAAAGGAAAAACAAACTATGAAAACAGAAGTTTTCATGCTTCATGTTCCTGAAATGAATACCAAGTCTTCAAGGTCACACCAATTTCTTCACTTTCAAAGTCTTCCCAAATTCTTCAGAAATCCAAAGTCTTCAGTCGAAGAACTTCATTTTTACGGGTCGACATTCTCTGTAAATATCAAACTCCTCATAGACTTATAGACATGTGTACAGTCATAAGCACATTAGTCCCTTAACCTATAAGTCTTCAATACACCAAAATCACTAAGGGGCACTAGATGCACTTACAATCTACTCCTTTTTGGTGATTGATGACAATATCGGTTAAGTTTTTAACGGGGATAAACAGATGAAGTGTAGATACTAATATTGAGGAATTTGATTGCAAGATATAGAAGAACTCCCCCTGAAGATGTGCATAGTGAGGAATTTTCTTTTGAAGCAATGCACATTTGAAGAGTAGAATCATGGATATCTCCCACTATATCTTGTAATTCATACACGCATTTGACATATAATATGAAGAATTTGAAATGCATGATGAAATATCGTGAGCATGCGTGCATAACATTAATAAGGAATAAGTATGCAGAAACATCACATCAAAAGTATTAGGTCACCATAGAGTTTAAGTTTACAACTCAATCCACAAAGTCATCAGAAGAACGATAGTTGTAACTTAGCAAAAAAATGCCCATATATATAGACCCCCTTGAAGACTAACTCAAATTTCTCCCCCTTTGTCATCGAAACTGAGGACTAACGCCCCTGAAGAATCTCAAGATGTTGAAGGAGCGCCAGCGATGTTGGGGTCGATGGTTGAAGTAGGGCCTGCCGCAGTGTCGTCCAAATCTTCATACTCGTCGGTCTCGCGTGATGAGGAATAGGAGCTGGCCACCAAGGGAGGAACCTTAACCTTCTTGTATTTCTTCGGAGGAGGAGCAGACCAGTCAAAGTCATCCTTGAGACCCATTTTCTTCAGATCTTCTTCGCCATACAGATGAGACGGAATAGCCCAGGTGCGGTTGAGGTTTTCATGAAGGTAGTAATGGTTTTTCTTCACTGCATTATGTGTAGAGGTCATGTTGTGAAGAATTGAACCAAACTGACGCTTGACCCATTTGTGGTTGCGATCAACCTTCTGATGAAGACTGAGGAGAAGCTCATGATCAGTCATCACCCTAGGAGCTGTGGCTTGAGGATTTTGCTTGGGAGCGTTGGTGGCGTAGTCATGAGTGGCAGAGTCATCATTGGTGGAATAAGATGCAGCTTTGCGAAACTGGCCATCCAATGGACGAGTGCCTTCATCAAAAACAGCAGTGGCCTTGCCCTTGTCATCAGCTGAAGGAAATGTCCTTTTGAGGACTTCAATTGGGGATAAGTAGCTGCAATGATTGAGAGTGTCAGCTTTGTAGTTCACTAAAGACCTTGTCCCGGTGAATCTCATAATCCATGGAGCATAAGGCTTCAGGTTGAAAGGGTATAGTGCAACATTTTCCATTGTCCCCATGAAGAAATCATGGAAGTTGATGGGAACCCCATGGATGATGTTGAATAGCAGATTCTTCATGATGCCAATGACTTCTTCATCATTCGAGTCGTGGCCCTTGATTGGACTCAATGTCTTCGTCAGAATGTGATAGACAGTTCATGGCAGAAACAACAATTCCTTCACGAGGAATTTTGTCCGTGGGGCTTGACCTGTCTTCAAAGGCTTCATAAGCACTTGCATGTAGTGATCAGTAAGTCTAGTTTCTTCATACATGCAACGTGCTGCTTCATTTGGGGGACTGAGAGGCAGATCCTGAAGCAATTCAAAGGCTGGTGCTTTGTAGTGAGTGTTTTCAGACATCCAGTCCAGCACCCATGAATTGACATCTTCAGAATTTCCTGTGATGTGCAGGGTTGCCTAAAATTGGAGAATCAATTCTTCCTTCCAATCGCATATATCAATGCAAAAACCCAAAAGTCCAGCGTCATGAAGAACACTAAGGACTTGCACAAAACACGGCAGAGATTCCATATCCACGTGACGAATATCCTGATGAGCGAAGACTTTGTCTTTATTGTATAGCACTGAGGAACATAAATTCGCCTTACTGGAAGTCCAGAAACGCCTCTTCCTTATGTGAGCAGAGTCATAGGGATTGAAATTAGTGAAGAACACATGCTCGTCGAAGAAATCAGCCTTCTTGAAAGATTGCTTCCTTGAGAAAGGATCCTTTGGCTTGGGTTGAGGAGTATCAGTCAATTGCATCACAACCTCCAGATTTGCAATCTCAGGTTCTGCAGTCTGAGGTATTTCTAGTTCCTCTTCGGCGGCAGTCTTCACAGATTCAGTAGCAGCAGCAGTTTCTGTAGCACCAGTGGCTGGAATGTCTTCATGAACAGATTGTGTGGGATGAGTTTCCTCAGAGCCCAATGGAACAATTGGCGCTGGTGAATGAGGAATTTATTGCAGCGGTGTGAACAGAGGGGAGTTGGGATGCTGACTATCCAAGTATTCATCAGTCATCAAGGGAGTGGCATTCCCAATGTCCACGTCCGAGTCTTGTTCTTCCAATTCTTCAACGCTAGCCTCTTCAGCAGTAAACTAAGGCATAGGCGAGGAGATGATTGGGGTTGCAGGGATAGTATCCACTTCAATTTCTTCATCCATCTGCTCTGAGGAAGCAGCAGAGGGAATGTCTTCATCCGATTCACTTGGAACCACATAATCTTCATCGAAAGGAACAAGGTCCATTGATGCCATAGATGAAATTGAAACGACATCAATTGGATTCTCAGCTGAGCTTGTCAAGGGCTTTATTTTCTTCGGAGCTGAAGAATCGGAAGAAGCCGATGCCTTCCTTTTCTTCATGGCTGCACGCTCTGTAGCCTTTGTCTTCTTTGCATCTGATGCAAATGGAAGGATAGGAGTTGGTGTAGGCGCAGGAGCAGCAGAGGAATTTGGTTGAATTTCTTCAGGCACAACTGATGCAGTTGTCCTGATTTCTTCACGATCTTCAGGCACAACCTTTGGAGATTCAGCTGGCATGAAATTTTCTTCAGGCGCAACACTGGAGGTTGCCCTGGCAATTTCTTCAGCGGCTGGAGTGGGGTCATCAGCCCTGGGATTTTCTTCAGCAGCCTGATGTTCTTCAGCGGTGCTGGCATGTCCTTCAGCAGACTGAGCAGATGCTTCAGCCTGAGGAATTTCAATGTGTGTTTTACGAGCAGCACTTGAAGAAAAACACCTTTAGTCAAATTTACAAATCTGACTTTGGCACCCATCCAGTCAGCGCGATATGCTTCATATTCATCACTGAGGGTTTTGATTTCACCCTCAATCTTTACAAGTTCTTCAGTTGTCATTATGACAACATTTTTCTTCCGTAAGCGCTCCTTTTTGTATTGCGCTTTCTTTGTCTACCTGGCTTGTTCAAACTTCCATTTTTCTTCGCCTATGAAGGCGGTCAGCATATGACTTTGTCCAGGAGTCAAGTTGAAGTCAGGCATAGGAGTGTTTGGGTCCTTCTGCCAGAGATCAATGAAATCAAGGATCACCTTTTATCCAACAGCAGTGGTACTTCGCTTCCTTTGGCTCTAGCGGCCTTTTCTTGCCTGTCTCTGATGATTTGAGCAAGTTCTTCATCATCAGCTTCGTCATCAGACGACACTTGGAAAGCAACTTGTTTCTTATGAGGACTTGGGCGAGAGCCTCGTCTAGCAGTTGTCTTTTTCTTCAGCAGCGAGGGACCAGCTGAGGAACTTGGTATCGCTGAGGAACTTGGGGTAGTTGAGGAGCTTGCAGAGGCTCCTGAGTCAATGGATATGCCCGCAGTCCTCTGACATGTGGCAAGATGCACTGGAGCAGACGACTTTGTTGCAGCATCTGAAGACTTTGGAGGAGCAGGAGCAGTCTGAAGAATTTGTCGTGAGGGCTTGGAAGAAACTGGCCATGAGGGCATTGCTGAGGAAGAAGCACTTGGCTTGTGAGAAGGCTTCTTAGCCATGGCCTTCTTAGGCTTGGAAGCAGAAGCCTCAGCAGAGGCAGCAGCAACAACAGAGTCTTCATTGAATTTCCTCACTACTTCTTTTGCTTGTTTGGCCAACTTGGCCTGGCGCTTAGCCCACTCTTCAGGAAAGTCCTCACCACGCTTGAGGCTTGTGGGATCAGCAACTTGGCCTTGTGCCAATGGAGGTCTTGGGCAGGGAGGATTGAGTGCGAATTTCTTCATGTATTTGGGAGTCACATATATGTACTCCCTCCACTCACGTGCCCATCTCCTCTCTATTCTTTGTATGCGCACTTTGCGCTGATTCTTGTCCTCTTTTCCGAACTTTGCCTCATTAGGAGTGCAATAGTCAGCATAAATGTCTTCAGGTATTTCAAAAGCAGTATTGACCGCATGCCTCTTTCCTCTTTTCTGTGGCTTCTTTCCATCAGCCATTTTCTTCAGACGAGGAATTTGAACAATTGAATTCTCTGAAGAAGTATGTGTCGGTGTACTAAGATAGGGGTACCTTAGTACCCCAACTTGTGCACGGGCAGTAGCAGCTTCCCGCGGCAGGGCTCACCACGTGCTCGCCGGAGACCTTTTCTGATCCATATAAAGCCATTCAAAAACAAAGTATACAAGACAGAAGATCAAGGCCCCGGCAAGTGGAGCTTGCCGGGAAGGTCGTCCCTGGCCCAAGATTATATCATTAACACAAGACCCTGGCAAGAGGAGCTTGCCAGGAAGACCAGAAGACTGCATCTTAGAAGACGTACCTCGGCGCGCCCTGCGCCCCGGCAGGACCCGGGGAGCGACAAGCTCCCGGGCCCGGCAAGATCAAGCCCCCGGCAAGGTGCTTGCCGGGGGAAGCCTGCGCTATGTGCCCACGCTCCAGCTCATCGGCCCACGCGTCACCCTGGGGCCCTTCCAGGGACGCGTGGCGGATGACTGTGCAGCCTGGGGGACACGGTGGCACAACACGGTGACGAGGTTACCACCGTGGCGAACGGAGACGCATGGACGGGTGCTTTTGGGGTCGACGGTGACGGGCATTTAATGCTCCTGTCCCCCACTGTCTATGTTAGGTGAAGACCACTGTTTATCCACTGTTCATGCACTGTTCTCGCACTGTTACAACTACCACCAAAGTTACATTTCTACCCTCCTCTACGTTGACACCTGTCGGTGACTCCTTGGGCTATAAAAGGAGGCCCACGCACAACGTAGAGGGGGTTCGGAACCTAGATAGCTCTCTTGCTCGGGGTAGCTAGCTCTTCAAGCTCCCGAGCTCACAAACTCAATACAAATCAAGCAGGAGTAGGGTTTTACGCGTTCGCGCGGCCCGAACCTGGGTAAACTGCCCGCGTGTGCTCTTCGATCCGCTCTTTGTGCTCCCTCCGCTCCCTTACCGCAACGTACAAGGGGCTCCGGTCCCATAGGTGTTCGTGGTGGACAGTTTCCCCCGACATCATTGGCGCGCCAGGTAGGGGGCGTCGAGGTTGTGCGAACCTGATCCGGCGCTCACGCGGGCGCATTCTTCATCAACCTCTCCAACTTCGTCAACTTCATCAGCAGCAGCAACATGGCCCCGAAGAAGAAGGCTTCGGAGGTCGCAGGCCCATCTGCATCGATTCCCCCACCACCAGAAGCAACGGTGGGTGGAGGAGACGCCGGCGGAAGGGTGGTCGCCGGCGAGGAAACTCACGGCACCGCCAATTCCAAGGACAAGGCGGACGACCGGACCAACTCCAAGGCCTCGGTGTCTGTAGACGCGCCACGTCCATCTCAGCAGACGACAGGCCAGCAGCGCCGTGGTACAGGAGGTACCATCCGCTTGCTGGGCCAAGGACAAACCGGAGGCTCGCTGGATGCTCAAGGCCATCGTCCTGGCACGAGCAAGGCGCGGTCGCCGGGGCGAGAGACTGCTCCTTCTAACCCTGTTAGAAGTCCGAGCATATCTCGCTCCTCGCACCGCTCGCCACCGCTCCCCTCCTCTCCAGCAGAAGCTCTCGCAAGAGCGCAACTGCTCCTCGATTTCCCTCCAGCGCCAGACAAGGCCGAAGACTGGAGGGCAACAATCCAAAGCCTCATCGCCTTCGCCAACAACGACATGCCGCAGCAGCCGGTGACATCGCGGCCACGGCAAGTCGACCAGGCGAAGGCCGACGGCGACAAGACCGCTGGGGGTGCAACCACCGTGCACTCCCCACCGCGGAAGCAGAAGACGCCTCCCCGCCGGATTAACGTCGACGACGACTCCACGGAGTCGTCGGATCCGCGGGCTCGTCGGGACCAGCGCCAAGTCCTTGACGATCGGCGGCAAGAAGATGCTCGGACAACGATCGAGCGACGACGAGAAGCCCGGCGACAATCGGATCAGCGTGCTGGGACGGCTGTCGACACGCACGCGCCCGGTGAACCAGGCGACTTGCCGTACGCGGCAGGTTGCCCTGCTATTACCCGTGAGCTGCGGCGCGTCCAGTGGCCCAGCATGAAAAAATTCAAGCCCGACGTACCCGAGAAGTACGAAGGCAAGACACACCCCTCGGAGTTCCTCAGCATCTACACCATCACGGTGCAAGCTGCCGGGGGACGCGACGAGAAGATATTGGCCAACTACTTCCCGCTGGTGCTTAAGCCAAACGTCCGTTCTTGGCTTATGCACTTGCCGGAAGGCTCCATTTCTTCGTGGGCGGATCTGTGCCACCAATTTGTTGGCGCCTTCACGGGCGGCCACAAACCCCACGGCCAGGAGAGTGATCTCCACATCTTGGCCCAGAAGGAAGGAGAATCCCTGCGCAAGTACATTCAATGGTTCAGCCGCGTGCAGCACAATATTCTCGACGTCCACCCCGCCGCGGTTATCAGCGCGTTCCACCAGAACGTGCGTAACCGTCGCATGCGGGAAGAGATGGCCATGACCAAGATACGGGATGTCAGCGAGCTCTACGCTCTGGCTGACAAGTGCGCGCGCGCCGAAGAGGGGAGCAGACTCCCCGGAGAGGATGCTGGCGCAGGGGGAAGCGACAGCGAGGATGCCGCCCCGGCAAAGAAGAGCCGGTGGCGGAACAACAGTAAGAAGAAGAGCAAGGAAGTGCTGGTCGTCGAGAAGTCCGGCAAGGAGGCTCCCGCCAAGACAACACAAGCTGGTGGTTCCGGCAAGGAACCTGCCCCTGTAGCGGCGGCCGACAAGCAGGACGGCTCCGACAAGCAACATTGCAAGATCCACCGCACCAAGGGCCATGACCTTTCGAACTGCAAGCGAGTCGAATACCTCGTAGAGCAGCAGAAAGCTGAATACGAGCGTCGCGACAAGGAGAAGGATCAAGGTGGCGGAGGAGAGCCAAGCAAGAAGCGGCCATTCAACGGCCGGGGAGGACGCCGCGGCAAGGCCAAGCAGCGGCAAGGTGATCGACCTCCCCGGGGCCGCGACAAGGATGAGGAAGAAGACGACGACGACGACATGGAGGAAGGTGATAACAGCGAGCAGGAGTTCCAGAAGGCCACAGAAGTTCTGTGTGTCGACGGAGGCGCCTCTCTGCACGCTTCCCACAGCCAACTCAAGCAGTGGGTGCGGGAAGTAAACGCAGCAGAGCCGCCCGTTGAGTCGCGCAGGCTGCTGAAGTGGTCCAGCACGCCCATCATTTTTGATCTTGAGGATCACCCTGACCGCACCACGGCGGTCGGGTGCTTGCCGATGTTGGTCTCACCAACCATCCGCAACCTCAAGGTCACCAAAATGTTGGTTGACGGCGGGGCCGGCTTGAACTTGATCTCCTCGGCTGTGATCAAGAAACTCCAGATTCCAGACGGCGAGCTCGAAGAAACCGGTTCGTTCCAAGGAATAAACCCGGGGAGGAGCAAGCCAAAGGGCAAGATTACTCTGCCAGTGACCTTTGGCGGGGAGCTTAACTTCAGGACGGAGAGGATAACCTTTGACGTGGCCGATATCCCATTGCCATACAATGGGATACTTGGACGTCCTGCCCTCGCCAAGTTCATGGCAGCTTCCCACTACGCCTACAACGTACTCAAGATGCCGGGGCCGATAAGCGTCATCTCTGTCCCTGGCGACAAGAAGGACGCGCTTATCTGCGCCGACAAGATATACCGGGATGCAGCAGCCGCGGCGGAGAGCAACACACTTGCCGCTGAAGCTCCCGGGGGGAAGAAGACCAAGACCAAGTCCGGCAAGTGCTCTGGGGCCCACTCCGGCAAACGCACCTCTTCGGAGTGCTGCGCTGCCGTCGAGGACGTTCCATCGAGCTCCACCGGCAAGTGCAAGAAAGGGATGGCCGCTCCTCCGGCAACCAAGAAGGTGTCCGCCAAGGAGGACGGCACTGGTGGTACCTTCACCATCAATGCTACACTTGATAACAAATAGGAAAGCGCGCTCGTTGCCTTCCTGCGGGCGAATGTCGATATGTTTGCGTGGCAACCATCTGACATCCCCGGCGTTCCCAGGAAGGTAATTGAGCACAAGCTTGCTGTTTGTCCTCATGCGCGGCCCGTCAAGCAGAAGGTCAGGAAGCAAGCCGTGGAGCGCCAAGAATTCATTGCCGAAGAGATCAAGAAGCTAGAAGCAGCGGGCCTGGTTAGAGGCGTGATCCATCCGACGTGGTTAGCAAATCCAGTTGTCGTGCGTAAGGCCAACGGGAAGTGGATGCTGTGTATAGACTTCACTGATGTGAATAAAGCATGTCCCAAAGATCCATTTCCCTTGCCGCGCATTGACCAGATTGTTGACTCAACTGCTGGATGTGAGCTGCTCTCCTTCCTTGATGCATACTCAGGCTACCACCCGATTTTTATGGCCAAGGAAGATGAAGAGAAGACTGCATTCATTACTCCATGTGGCACATATTGCTTCATTCGCATGCCTTTTGGATTGAAGAATGCAGGCTCAACATTTGCAAGAGTGGTGCACACTGCTTTTGAGCCACAGATCCACAGAAATGTAGAAGCTTACATGGATGACATAGTGGTCAAGAGCAAGAGCAAAGATACCCTGATCCAAGATCTAGAAGAAACATTTGCAAATCTGCGCAAGATCCAGCTCAAGTTAAACCCCAAGAAGTGCGTCTTCGGAGTCCCCTCCGGCAAGCTTCTCGGGTTCTTTGTGTCCCAGAGGGGGATTGAAGCCAATCCCGACAAAATAAAAGCCATCGAGCAGATCGAAGCCCCGAAGCGCGTCAAGGACGTAAGGAGACTTGCTGGTTGTGTGGCTGCCCTCAGCAGGTTCATTTCAAAATCTGTAGAACGCGCCCTGCCTTTCTTCAAAATCATGAAAAAGGCAGGTCCTATGAAGTGGACTTCGGAAGCGGAAGCAGCGCTGCAGGATTTGAAAGGATACCTATCCTCCACTCCAATACTTGTCGCACCTAAACCACAAGAGAAGTTGCTGCTGTACTTAGCGGCAACCAATCAAGTGGTTAGTGCTGCGTTGGTGGCGGAAAGGGAGGCAGAGGAAGAGCCCACACCTCCGGCGAGCGAGTCCAGCGACAAGCAGGGGGCTCCACCGGCAAGCTCTGGCCCCGACAAGGACAACTCTGCGCAGGAGCAAGGAGAAGTGCGAAGAAAGATGGTGCAGCGCCCGGTGTATTTTGTAAGTTCCCTCTTACAGGGGGCTAGATCAAGATACTCTGGAGTGCAGAAGTTGCTTTTCGGCCTCCTCATGGCCTCGAGGAAGCTGCGCCATTACTTCCAAGCACACGAGATAACAGTGATCACTCGCTTTCCGTTGAAGAGGATACTGCAAAATCCAGAAGCAACAGGCAGGATCGTCGAGTGGGCACTGGAACTGTCGAGCTTTGGCCTCAAGTTTGAAAGTACTTCAACCATACAGAGCAGAGCTTTGGCAGAATTCATAGCTGAATGGACCCCAACGCCGGATGAAGAAGTTCCAGAGACTAGCGTCACCGTGCAAGAAGCAACAAGCGAATGGGTAATGTACTTTGATGGTGCTTTCTCGCTGCAAGGCGCCGGTGCCGGCGTGGTACTCATAGCGCCCACTGGAGAGCACCTCAAGTATGTTATCCAGATGCACTTTCCCAGGGAACAAGCGACAAACAATACTGCAGAGTATGAAGGTCTGCTTGCCGGCCTCAAGATTGCAGCTGAACTTGGGATCAAGAAACTGATTGTGCGGGGAGATTCTCAGTTGGTGGTCCAACAAGTGAACAAAAGTTATCAGAGCCCTTTGATGGAAGCTTATGTAGATGAAGTGAGAAAGCTTGAAGAGCACTTTGAAGGTCTGCAAATGGAGCACGTCCCGAGAGCTTAGAATGATATTGCAGATGGCCTTTCAAAGTGTGCTACAATGAAGTTACTTGTGGAACCAGGGACCTTCCTGCTCAAGCTAACTCAGCCATCCGTTACACCATCAATTGGGCAGCCCAAGAAGAGAAAGTTGGTCTCCGGCGACTACTTGCCGGCGGATCTCCCCGAGGCCGCCGCCAAGGTCCCCAAGATCAACAATCAAAACACTGAGGAACAGTTTGCTCCTGGAGATCCGAGGATCTGTACAGTTGAAGCAAACGTTCCGAACGAGCCTTGCTCCGGCGGGCTTGCCGGGGGACCATCAGCTCCGGCAGAACCAGGGGTTCTTGCCGTAGAAGCTGGGGTTCCCGCAGCGGCCCTCATGCCTTTAGTCCTTGCCGTTGAGCCTCGGGCTCCGGCATGGGCACAGCAGATCGTCCATTTTCTGCAAACTGGAGAACTTCCCGACGACCCAACAGAGATAGAGAAAATAACCAGGCAGTCAAGTATGTACCAGTTCATGGACAATGAACTATACAGAAGAAGGCTCATTGGTGTCAGGTTCAAGTGCATTTCCAGAGAAGATGGGCAGAAGCTGTTGGCAGAAATACACGGAGGCATATGTGGTCATCACATTGGCGCAAGGGCGCTTGCCGGGAAGGCATTCCGGCAAGGGTTGTTTTGGCAAGAAGCTCTCCAAGATGCAACTGCACAAGTAACCAAGTGTGAAGCGTCCCAGTTCCATGCCAAACAAATTCACCAGCCAGCTCAAGCTCTCCAGACGATCCCTTTATCCTGGCCCTTCTCGGTCTGGGGGCTCGATATCCTCGGCCCCTTCCCCCGTGCTGTCGGGGGCTTTGAGTACTTGTACGTTGCGATCGACAAGTTCACAAAGTGGCTAGAAGTGGAACCGGTGAGAAAGGTGATAGCACAGTCAGCGGTCAGGTTCTTCAGAGCAATTGTTTGCCGTTTCGGAATCCCTAACAGGATCGTCACCGACAACGGCACACAATTCACTAGTCGCACCTTCATGCAGTACGTCCAAGACCTTGGCGCCAAGGTCTGCTTCACTTCTGTTGCTCACCCGAGGAGCAATGGTCAAGCGGAGAGGGCCAATGCTGAAGTGCTGCGCGGGCTCAAGACAAGAACCTTCGACAGGCTGCGCAAGTGCGGAAGAAACTGGATAGAGGAGTTGCCGGCGGCTCTTTGGTCAATCAGGACGACACCAAGTCGAGCCACCGGACAGACACCCTTTGCCCTTGTCTATGGGGCAGAGGCAGTTCTCCCCACGGAACTCGTATACGGATCTCCTCGAGTGCTCGCTTATGATGAGCTCGAGCAAGAGCAACTGCGACAAGATGATGCATTGCTCCTCGAGGAGGAACGTCTCCAGGCTGCTATACGAGCTGCTCGATACCAGCAAGCCTTGCGCCGCTACCATAGCCGCAAGGTTAAGGCCAGGAGTCTCGAGGAAGGCGACCTTGTTCTTCGGCGTGTTCAGTCCGCCAAGAATTCCAACAAGATGACGCCGAAGTGGGAAGGCCCTTATCGGGTGAGACAAGTCACAAGGCCCGGCGCTGTCCGCCTTGAGATCGAAGAAGGCTTACCGGTGAGCAACTCCTGGAACATAGAGCATCTTCGCAAGTTCCACCCATAAGGCGCGGTTGCCGTGATCCGCTCCGGCAACCACGTTTTCTACGAGTTTTGCCGCTGTCGCATGTAAACCTTTGTACAAAGCCGGGCGCAGATCCCGTGCATCAGTAAAGCTTTTGTGTTTCGCAGCATTTGCCGTTTTACAAGCCTTTCTTCGTTATTTGCATGCATTGTTTGGCATCTTGTGCAACACACATATCCGGTAAGCATTACCATGCCGAGAAACCCTATACTTGTTTCCTCTTCTCCTTTTCTTTCCCTCTTAAGCAGAAGGAACATTCCTCGCGCACAAGTTTGCCGGGGGGTAGGAGGTGGAGGACGAACCAAGTGCTGTTCAAGAAAGAGAAGCTTACCGGAGAACGAACAGATTATGAAAGCTAAGTTACCAGAATTTGAACAGTTCAAATTTTTTTAAATTTTAGTTATCTTCCTTGAACAACCACACTTTGTATGGAAAACCTGTGCGCGGAGGAACCTACCCGTGGCTAGCCGCACCCTTACCTTTTTTTCGAGTACGCTCAACGGCTTAAGTGAGCTGCGACAAGTGTCGCACCCTTACTTCGTTTTCGACTTCGCTCAGCAAGCTAAGTGCGTTGCGACTAGCTGCGGCAAGGTTGCTTGTCGGTAAGGCCTTTGCCAGCAGGCTGCTCAGAGTCTAGCACTCAGCGCTCGCGGCAAGGGTCCCTTGCCGGCAAGTTCCCTAAAAGCGTAGGGTAAAAAGCATACAAAGTAAAGGACCAAAAACAAGGGAGATAACAATGCGTCAATTGCTCGGAAATAAGATAATATATTACAGAGATAACTTGTCGCAATGACTGATAGATTCATGTTCATGGCACACTTTGCAGCAGCAAAGGTAATAAAAAGAAAGAGGCCTAATCTACGCGATCGCCTTCACGCCTGGAGATCTTGTTCACCTTGGCGATGATGTGGGCGACCTGCGCCTTCAGTGCCTCCAGATCTGCATCGGCCGGCAAGCTGCGGAGGACGTTGACGAGATTGATGCCAGGGTTGCGGTAGACTATCTTCGTCAAGACGCACTCCAAGGTGCCCGCGCAAAGCTGGCGCGACTCCTCGGCCAGCTGCGCGGGAAGCTTCTCCTGCAGCCGTGCAAGCGCCGGCGCGATTCCCCTGAAGAAAAGACTTAGTTTGGCGCTGTGGGGGAGATTCTGGTCCGGAGAGTACACGAGGTGCTCCACCCTCAGCGCCATCAGCTCCTTGTCGATGCTGGCAGCAGAAGCGACCAGATCATCAGTCCATTGTTCCACCGCCCGGCTGAAGTTGTTCGCTGAAGTGGTGGCGCTCTCCACTAGGCCTCGTTCCTTGCGGAGCTCGGCCTTCAGCTTCGTTTCGCGATCCCGGGCGGCGTCGAGCGAGCCAGTCAACGTGGAGACCTTCAACTCTAGATCAGCCATCGAATCTTTGGCGGCTTTGAGCTCGTCGCCCTGCTTGGAGAGGCGTACCTGAAGGTCAGAGTTGGTATGGGCGTCCTTTTCCCACTCCATATTGAGTGCGGTGATCCTGTTCGTGCTCGCCTTCAGGTACTGCTCCATCTGCGCCACCTTGGCCTCAAGATCCTTCTTGGCAGTTTCCGCGGTGGCGGCGGCAGCTTTCGCCTCCTTTAGGGCCCCGCCAAGGGCCTGCTCCCGGGCGGTAAGGTCGTCCTCGTGAGCGTCGAGGTCGACCTTCCGCTGGTTGAGCGCTCCTTCTCGCCGGGACAGCTCTTCACCGACCAGTCGCTGCTGCTCCTCGGCCTTAGCCTTCTCCAGGAGGAACTCTTGCTGCTCTCCGGCAAGCCTCTCGCACTCCTCCGCTAGGTCGCGGAGGGCCGCCTGGTTGGCGGCGCGGAGCTCCGCGGCGCGCTTCTCCAAGTCTGCTCCGGCCTTGGCGGTGAGGGCTTCTCGGGAGTCCAGCTTTGCCTGCCTGGCCCGGTAAAGGGCCAGGAGCTGGCGAAGAAGCTTCTCCTCTTCGGGCTCGTCGCTCCCGCCAGGCGCTTCAACAATCTTCAACCCCGCGGAGGCGAGGACCTCTCCATCAAAGGTCTCTCCCTCCACGGGGGCTCGCGACGAAGATGCCCACGGAACTTGTATGAAGACTCCGTTGGGCGCTTCGAGATAGACGCCCGACCGCTCCATGGATGTGGAGGGGTCGGCGGCCGGCGCAGCGCTTGACGCTCCTGCGGCCTCCGGGTCAGCAGTGCGGTCGCCGGTCCCTTCCTCGCCCGCGGCGTCTGCGGTCGGCGCGGTCTCCCCAGCGGCAGGATCGCCGGCTCCAGCCATGCCCTCAGTGGCAGTGGCGTTGCCGTCGTCGCCGTGCGCCTCCTCCTCGATGGTGACCTCCGTCTCCATCCACTTCGGGGGAGGAGGATCTAACAGAAGAAGAAGAAAAGGAAAGTTCAAGCAAATATCCAAAAAGACAAGTCCAAGAAGATGAAGCTACAAGACTCACCTTCGCGGACCTCCTCGACGACAGGCTCCCTCGCCGGGGAGTCCTCCCTTGGCGGTGGAGCGGTGGCTCCTGCTGGCGGAGGGCCGCCCGCGCCCTCCCTTGGCGGGGTGGCCACCCTCGTCGGGCTGCTCGCCCTTGGCGGGGTGCCCGCCCTCGGCGGGGTGCCCGTCCTTGGCAGAGCGTCCTCCCTCGCCGAGGAGCTCACCCTTGGCGGGTATGGTGGAACCTGTGGCTCCTCGGGAGTAGTCTCCGGGCGCTCCTGCGGCTGCGGCTCCACTTCTGCACAAGACAAATGAAGAAGCAAGATGTCAGTACAAGTTAAAACCTCAAGCGCGCCCGACAAGCAAAAAGCTCAAGACCAGACTTACGCTGGGGGCTGCGCTGGGGGCTGCTCCTCGGAGCAGCAGGTTGGTCCGACGAGCCTGTCGCCGGCGCGTCTCCGGTCGCCGCGGCGGGCGAGTCATCTTCGACCTCAACCACAGGGATCTTGGCCCTTTTCGCCATCCGCTGGGTCAGGGTCCTGCAAGCAAAGCAAGAACAAGATCAGAATCATCAAGGAAAGAATCAAGACAGAATCGAAGAAGTTACAAATTACAAATACTTACTCCTCTTCCTCGTCGTCGTCGGAGCTGAGGGCGGAGAAGTCAAACTCCAGCTGAGTTGCTCACGCGCGAGGAGCAGAAGGGGAAGGCTCCCTCGGGCGCTTGGCGGTCTCCGGGGCTGGGGGCTGCGAAGACCCAGCCTCCGTTGGCGCCGGGGCCCAAGGAGCAGGCGGAGCGGTCGCCTCGCTCCGGGAGGATCCCCCTCCGCTTGGCGCTGGTGCGCGGGGCGCCTCCGTCGCGACTTGGCTCGCTCTGGTGGCGCGCGTCGCCCGGCGAGTAGGCTGCTGTCGGGGCGCCTGCGTCCTTGTCGCTGTAGCCGCCTTGCGGAGGCGCTTCAACGGTGTTCGCTTGGGACTTGCCCGAGGCGGGGAGTTCTCCGAGGACGAGGAGGCGTCGTCGTCAAGCCCCAGAGACCCACCGGTGTCCTCATCGGCCTCGGCGTCCTCCTCCTCCTCCCCGGCGGGCCTGCTGGGTCCAGCATCTTGTCCTGCGGCCCCACTCCCTCCGGTGGCTCCGCTCCCTTCGGCACCTCTGTTCCCTCCGGCAACCTCGCCCCCCGCGGCGGCCTCGCTCACAACCCCAGGAATCCCGGCATGCCTCAGGGAAGGAACCCCGGCAAGCTCGTCGGGTAGAAGCTTAAGCAGCCTGCGGATCTCTGCCTCCTCTGCCTTGCACGACGCGTCCGCAGCCTCTGCTTCATCAACGGTGAATCCGAAGTCTCCTGCCGCTGCGGCTGCGGCGGCCTCTTCCATCCGGTAAGCAATATAGGCAATATCCCGCTCCGTGGTGGCCCGGGTGAGACCCTTGATCTCCTCGGTGTTCTTCGGCACCTCAACAAAGTTATCAAAGAAACTCAGAATGGCATCTCCCGGAGGCTGGATCTAGGTGGGGACGATGTCGTGGGAGTCGCACTACGGCATCATTGCGCGCAGAGAGTCGCGGGCAGTGCTGTTGCATAGCGGCACCACTCCCTTGGCGGGTCTAAACCACTCTGGATGCGCCGGGTCATGCTTGAAGAGTTCTCACACCATTCCTTTCAGCTCCAAAGCGGTGAAATTGAAGTTCAATCCGCAGCGCAACCTCATGATATCCGCTGCATTGCCAAATTCCCAGGCGGGCCTTTTCCTCTTTTGTAAAGGGGCAATGCGGCGGCGGAGGAAATCTGCGCCAACCTCTTCGATGGTCAGATTGGCTACCCGGAGACGGATGATACTAACAAGGGCAATACTGAGTTTGTTGTCTTCCGGGGCCAGTTCACTCCAGTCTCTCCCGCGCACTATGGCAGTAGTGCGCGGCGCGGTGAAGAGCTCCGGCTCGTCCTCCACTACCCAGCACCAATCTGCGCGCCATTCTTCCCACTTGCCGCGGAGTTCTCCCTTCAGATATGAGTCCTTTTTGTTTAACCGGAAGATCCAGGAGATTCCGCCGGAGAGGGGAGCGCCAGCCTCTACTCTAGGCATGAAGAAATGGCGAAAGAGTGCTACGTTTGGATGGATCACTATGTAGTTTTCGCACAGATGTGCGAAAACGGCCATCGTAAGGATGGCATTGGGGGTGAAGTCTAGGAGGTGGAGGTTGTACGTGTTCATAATGTCACAGAAAAACTCCGAAAACGGAGGGCACAACCCACAGTGAAAGAAGGCAACGAAGAAGAAATACCCGCCGGGAACCAGATCTTTGGCGATGGCGGGGAAGACTCTGGTGCGGGGATGAGCCTTGGTCTCCCCGGACCAGAAGAGGTAGTACTTGTTCCATAATTCCCGCGCGCTGAGCCTCGGCGCGAAGACCACGTTCCTCTTCCGCAAGGCGACAAGCTTCGCCGCCTGCTCGGACTTCTCCTTCTTGGTCTTCTCCGCTTTCGCCTTCTCGCTCTTCGGAGCCATGGCGGAGGTGGCGAGGGGAGAGGCGAGGAGCTCGACGGCGCCGCGGATGCGGAAAGCGGCGGAGGAGGGGTGGAAGCAGAGAGCGCGGAAGTTTTCTGGAGGTTGAAGACGCAATGAAGACGAAGGAGGGAAACTGCCCCTGCTTCCTCTGCTTTTAAGGGGGAGGTGGGGGACGCTCCGCATTTCCCATTAAAGAACGAAGCCACGATCTCTCCCACGACGCCGCAATTGACGCGTGCCGTTAGGGAGGGGCGCGACGGATGCGGAAGGGGATTCGGCGTGCCGTGGGCCGCGTGTGCCCGTGCACTTTTTTGGGCCTGGCCCAACAGCGCTCGGCACCGTGTGTGGCCCAGGCCCGGGGGCTCCTGTCGGTGTACTAAGATAGGGGTACCTTAGTACCCCAACTTGTGCACGGGCAGTAGCAGCTTCCCGCGGCAGGGCTCACCACGTGCTCGCCGGAGACCTTTTCTGATCCATATAAAGCCATTCAAAAACAAAGTATACAAGACAGAAGATCAAGGCCCCGGCAAGTGGAGCTTGCCGGGAAGGTCGTCCCTGGCCCAAGATTATATCATTAACACAAGACCCTGGCAAGAGGAGCTTGCCAGGAAGACCAGAAGACTGCATCTTAGAAGACGTACCTCGGCGCGCCCTGCGCCCCGGCAGGACCCGGGGAGCGACAAGCTCCCGGGCCCGGCAAGATAAAGCCCCCGGCAAGGTACTTGCCGGTGGAAGCCTGCGCTGTGTGCCCACGCTCCAGCTCATCGGCCCACGCATCGCCCTGGGGCCCTTCCAGGGACGCGTGGCGGATGGCTGTGCAGCCTGGGGGACACGGTGGCACAACACGGTGACGAGGTTACCACCGTGGCGAACGGAGACGCATGGACGGGTGCTTTTGGGGTCGACGGTGACGGGCATTTAATGCTCCTGTCCCCCACTGTCTATGTTAGGTGAAGACCACTGTTTATCCACTGTTCATGCACTGTTCTCGCACTGTTACAACTACCACCAAAGTTACATTTCTACCCTCCTCTAGGTTGACACCTGTTGGTGACCCCTTGGGCTATAAAAGGAGGCCCATGCACAACGTAGAGGGGGTTCGGAACCTAGATAGCTCTCTTGCTCGGGGTAGCTAGCTCTTCAAGCTCCCGAGCTCACAAACTCAATACAAATCAAGCAGGAGTAGGGTTTTACGCGTCCGCGCGGCCCGAACCTGGGTAAACTGCCCGCGTGTGCTCTTCGATCCGCTCTTTGTGCTCCCTCTGCTCCCTTACCGCAACGTACAAGGGGCTCCGGTCCCATAGGTGTTCGTGGTGGACAGTTTCCCCCGACAGTATGCAACTTTCTTCGAGGAACGCTGCAAATGAGTTAAGTTGATGAGAACCTAGTGATTCAGCTGCGGACATGAGTACATGTGAATAGAGTATAGTTGTGAGGAATTTGGAGAGGTCATATACGTTCTCAGAAAGTTTTGTAAAAAGAACAAGTTTGAGGAATTTGACCAGAAGAGTAATGAAGAATTTGACTAAGTGTTCTTTGTCTTAGGTTCCAGAGTTGTGTAGATTGAAAATCCACACAATTGAGGAATCTTGAAGAAAAACATGGCTTAGAGAAATCAAATCAAGAACAGATGGTATGTGAGGTGTTTAGTGTGTGAAGATTTGACAAAGAAAACACCATTGAGACTTTTGAAGAAAACATTTAAATCAAAGAGGGTAGTAAAAATAACTTTTAATTACCCTGGATGAAGAACACGACGAACTGTGGGATGGAGAAGTGAAGTTTGTCTGTGCAGATCTTCCACGCCCTAACTTGGTAGAGGAAGACAGCTACAGCGGCGGCGGAGTGAAGAAATCCACGGCCGGCGCGAGTACGACGGCCACGAGGTCGAGGCAGTGAAGCTCTTCCTCACTGGCGACGATGGAGTAGCGGCGGGGCTAGGGTTGGAGAAGCCCGAGTGGGAGAGTGTGACGCCCGGATAATTAAGCTACAGTAGTCCCCAGATTAAGGTGGCCTAGTCATCGCTATTACTGTTACTAATCTCGCTTAGGTTTGGTACCGGTTAAAATTTCACTTAAAATTAAAATCAAACAAATAAAGTTTTCAAATGACAAAACTAAAATGTCTAAAGTATTGCAAATATCCCATATCTAATTATGGTAATGACCCAACAGTTTTGTAAAGTATTTAAATGTCCTTTTATGAATACCACATAGGCTAAAAATAATTATTAATGGCTTTTAAATAATAAACAATCGTAAACATGTTTTATTAAAAGTGCCAAATTGTCTTGTGGCAGTTACCTAATTAATAATACTAATTTAGGGACTAGTTGTATATTTTACAAGAGCTAAAATAAAATGAAAATAAAATGAAAGCAGATCTATAAAAAGAAGAAACAAAGGAAACAAATAAAAAGAGAAACAAACAGAATTTAGAAAAGGGGCAAGGCCCCCCTCCCCCTTGTCCATTCGTCCCAACTGGGCATCAGGCCACAGGCCGGCCCACCGGGGGCGATCCCCCCTCGCTCCTGTTCACCGTGCGGTGGCTATGGCCGATGTGCGACACGGCATCGGCCGGCGCCGTGGCGGCCATCCGCCGGCGTCGCCCCCCTACATAAGACGCCTCCTCCCCTGCGCCTCGAACCCTAGCCACTCCCTCCTCACGCGCCCCCCTTCTTTCCTTGGAACTGGACGCCCGCGTCGCCCCGATGCCGGCTCCACCACCCCCGACGCCGTCCGACTCCGCACAGCAACACCGTCGTCTTCGTCGCCACCTCGCCGGAGAACCTCTCCCCCCCCAACAGTCGCCCCCGAGCCTCGCCGCCCGTGCATCTACAACGGGGGTGAGTCCCGCTCGCATCTGGCCCCGGCCGTCTTTCCCCCTCTGTCGTCCGCTCGCACCGTGCGCCGCACCCACCACCTACTGTCTGTGTTCGCGCCGCGCTCGCCGTGTGCCGGATCGCACCCACAGACGCCCGGCCAATCTCACCGTCTAGCCACGTCCAGCCTGACTCGCTGCAGCCGCCGCTTGCATCGCGCCCTTTGCCGCCCTGCGCCCGCGACCTCGACTGCTCTCGTGCTGCTGCTCACTGCGGCTGCCGCCCGGGCTGCTTCGCCTCGCCGCTCCCCGCTAGTGCTGGCTGCGCCACACCCCTCTGCCCCGCCGCGCGTGCTCCGGCCACCATGGCTCGCCCTGGTCGGCCTCGCGCGCCATCCCTGGTGCTGGCCTCTGGCCGCCAGCGCCCGCCCCGCACCACCAAGGCGTGTGCCCGATCGGGCCACGCCCGAACAACAGCGCCCGTTTGCCCTGTAACCGCTAAGGCCCCAATGGGCCTATGACAAAGGGGGCCCAGCCCCCAGAACGAAAAAAAGAATAAAAAAAATACATATGCAAATATAAATATAAATAATTAAATATTAATTAATTTAATTAATTAAAGGGTTAATTAATTTAAATAATCCTAATTAGCTTAACCTAAACAGTAGTTAACCTAATTAATCCTGATTAGTTCATCAGTCAATGACATGTTGGACCCACTGGTCAGGTTGAACAGTCAACCTGCTGATGTCATAAATCCTTTTTCAAATTAATTTAATTAATATTAATTCCAGAAATTAATAAAAACTTTAGAAAATCATATCTTTTAAACCATAACTCGGATGAAAATACTTTGTACATGAAAGTTGCTCAGAACGACGAGACGAACCCGAATTGGCGGTCCGTTCGTCCGCCACACATCTCTATCATACCGAACGTGCAATATTCCTCCTCCGTTCATCTGCCCGAAAACGCGAAACACCGGGAATACTTTCCCGGATGTATTTCATCCTTGCCAGTATCACCTCCTACCGCGCTAGGTCACACGTAGCACCGCGCATTTCCATGTTACGCTTTGTGATGCTTTGATTGCTCTGTTATTTATTACGTTTCCCCTCCGTTACTTCTTTCCGATAGACCCCGAGACCATTGATGCTTCGGTGTTCGACTACGGCTACGCTTCCGAAGATTCCTTTCGTTTGCAGAGCTTCCAGGCAAGCCCCCCCCCCCTTGATCACCAGATATCGCATATTCTTCTCTCTACTGCTTGCATTAGAGTAGTGTAGCATGTTACTGCTATCGAATAACCCTATTCTGTTGCATAGCCTGTCATTGTTGCTACATCTGTTGATACTCGTACCTGCTATGCTAATGCTTAGTATAGGATGCTAGTATTCCATCAGTGGCCCTGCATTCTTGTCCGTCTACCATGCTATACTATCGGGCCGTGATCACCTTGGGTGGTGATCACGGGTATATACTATATACATACTTTACATACACATAATGATTCGGAGATGGGGGCTGAAGGGGCAGGTGGTTCCACCCAGGTAGTGGTGGGCCTGGGTTCCCGACAGCCCCCTGATGGTTACTTTGTGGCGGAGCGACATGGCGGGTTGCGACCACCTAGGAGACAGGTGGGCCTGGCCCTGGTCGTTGTCCGCGGTTATTTCATAATAACACGTTTAACGGGATCTTGGTATTTGATCTGAGTCTGACCATTTGGTCTATACGCACTAACCAGCTACGTGGGAATAGTTATGGGTACTTGACGTCATGGTATCAGCCGAAGCCTCCTTGACGTTAGCGACTTAGCGGCGCGCGCCGGGTTGGACCGCGTAATGCAACTTCCTTAGTAATGGAGGTTGCTAGGTCTGCTCACCGGCCGCGTACGCAACGTGCAAGTGTGTGTTGGGCGATGGGCCCGGACCCCTGCGCGCCTAGGACTTAGACCGGCGTGCTGACCTCTCTGCTGTGCTTAGGTAGGGCTGCGACATGTTGATCTTCCGAGGCCGGGCATGACCTTGGAAAGTGTGTCCGGCCAAATGGGATCAAGCGTGCTGGGTTATGTGGTGCACCCCTGCAGGGAAGTTAATCTATTCGAATAGCCGTGTCCCTCGGTAAAAGGACGACCCGGAGTTGTATTCCGACCTCATGACAACTAGAACCGGATAATTAATAAAACACACCCTTACAAGTTCCAGATATAACTCGGTGGTTGCTCTCTCACAGGGTGATGTGCGGGAGGATCACCGAGCAGGATTATGCTATACGATGTTACTTGGTGAACTTGCCATCTACTCCCTTCTACTGCTACAAGACAGAGGCTGCTAGAAGCTTTGATACTTGTTACTTTCCAGCTAACCTCATCTTCTGTTGCAAGATGGAGGTTACGAGAAGCGTAGTCTTCGATTGGATTAGCTACCCCCCTTCTTATTCTGCATTCTGCAGTTCATTCCACATATATTACCCCTTTACACAGATATCATTGCATATGTAGTGTAGATCCTTGCTTGCGAGTACTTTGGATGAGTACTCACGGTTGCTTTTCTCCCCCTTTTCCCCTTTTGTCCCTTCTTCTCGGATGACGCAACCAGATGGTGGAGTCCCGGACCCAGAAGATCCCGAGGATGTTTCTACGTGAAGTTCGGCTTCGAGGAGTAGTTAGGAGGTCCCAGGCAGGAGGCCTTGCCTTTTCGATCATTGCTATATTTGTGCTAGCCTTCTTAAGGCAGACTTGTTTAACTTATATTTGTACTCAGATATTATTGCTTCCGCTGACTCTTGTATTCGAGCCCTCGAGGCCCCTGGCTTGTAATATAAAGCTTGTATTATTTTAATTTCTGTCTAGAGTTGTGTTGTGATATCTTCTAGTGAGTCCCTGATCTTGGTCGTACACATTTGCGTGCATGATTACTGTACGGTCAAATCGGGGGCGTCACAAGTTGGTATCCGAGCCGACTGCCTGTAGGAATCCCCCTTTCCAACTCCTTGGCCGAAGTTGAGTCTAGTCTTTGAAAAACAAATTTTACTAACTTGTTGTGTGGCTTACGGGCCCGCAGCACCAATGGGTGGTATTAGGATCTTTTATTCGTTGTCTATACTCCGGGGATCTGATCTCTCTTCTATCCGGGTTAAAAGATTTTATTAACTCCGACTCTAGGTTCTCGCAACTATTTCTCCCGGAGGGCCCTCATTACGGAAGATCACCTGCTTCGTCAGAAGATTCTGAGGATATCCCTCGATATTTCTCCGAGACCCTTGTGCTCATCGCCTTTGCAATTCTCTGCCACCGATATATCCCTACGGATATCTGCATGCACTTGTCATTCTCATGATCATTCCTCGTCGCTCTTGTCGTTACAAGATGCCTCGAAATATTCTCCGTTGTCCCGAGGATCCTTTGATTTTACTGTCTTGCAGTTTTATTTCGCATGAAAACCCTTACGTTTATTTCCTCACATTTATCGAGGATCCGTTTTTCTCAATTGTTCATGTGTCTCACAAAATTCTTCGGAATACCTTTCGATCTTTCGAAAACCCTATGCAGCCTGTTACTCTTGAAATTCTTCCCTGCTTGCATTATGGTTAATTACATATGACTAGTAGTGTTCGTTAACATCCATTGTCTTAGCCATTTTTGAGCCTATTGATTCAATGTGTGCATATGCACACATTCATCAGGTTATCCTTTTTATAATTATCTTTCCGGCTCACACGTCATTACGGACATGAGTTGGTTCTCGGCAATTCAAACCTTTATTGATTTTCCAAATAAGTGTTTTCAACTTATCCATCCATGATCAGAGCGTCTGCTTCTGAATCTTCGTTTTGAAAACTATAATTTCTTTCTATTTAAGCATCAGACTAATCAGGGATTCTTCAATCTGATGCATCTGCATTCTTTCTTCCTCTGAGTGAGTACCGATACTCACATCAGCTCTATTGTGGGTCGCCCGATCCGTTGTTGGATTGTTATCCGCGGTGCCCTTCATATTCAATCACCTTTGCGAGTTCTTCCCTTGATACATGATGCCTTTGGTAAATTGTATCCCCTGCTTGGCCAATCATGCTCTGCTTTCAAGCTTGAGTATTTAATTTTAAAACTTGTGGTATATGTTACTAAGATGCCTAATGGGTTGAACCTATGCCTTCCCCTAATCCGTGAGAACCCAAAAGTTTTCACAAGTCATACTCTTCCCGTGTTCTACCAGCTAAAATTCCAACACTACAGTTTTATGAAAGCGAGAGGTGAATGAAATAATATGCATTAAAGAAGTGGGAGTCGACCTTGAACTTTGTGTTCATGCCCATGAAAATGATGTAGACCGTCTCGGAAGCTTCTTGCAAAATGGTTAACCAACTATATAATTCTTTCGGTGTCAATAAATTTGATCCCTTGCAGTTATGGTTCCGACCATGCTGTCCTGATTCAATATATCTGGAATAAATCCATTCCAGGCCTCGTCAATTTTTGACAAGGTTAAAGCATCTACTGTCATAGGTCAATGACCTAGTTCAACTTATATCGTGTTCTACCTTCGAGTTTTACCCTCTGATATCTCGCGGATATCATGCCTTTGCACTACAACTTTTGAACTTTTGATGAAGTAATACCTTTGCTTGTCGTAATCACTCCACGGGTTCTAGGTTGCCGTCAGCCGAGGACACCGTTTAGTAAATAAAATTCGCTCTAAAAATTCAACACCCCTAGTAGACGTTACTGGGAAATTTTTAAACTCAATCTGGTTTAATCCTAGACTATCGGGTACATCCCTTGTCTAGCTATCTTTGATTGTGCTACCTCGTTCTTCTCTGGTGCACAAATTCTTCAGTGTGTGAGCACGACTTACGTCGGGCTTTCAACATCATGTTGCTTGTCTTGAAAGGCAACTTTGGTTCCAAGCTTGCATCTTATATATTGATCCTATAACTTGCCACTTCGTCATTCCCTTGCTTGTTGCCGTTGTTGTTTGATTGCATCCTCTTGAACCTCCCGGCAAATGTGTCGGATCACCTTCAACCCTTTGACTTCTTCCGAGATGTCAACTGAGTTCATGTTGAGGAATACCCTCCTTGCCCTCGATGATCTTTATTATCATCGACAACACCCTTGACTTCCTTTCAGCGCGAACTCGTCCACATTATGAATACAACTTGCTCTCCAGCTAGTGTTGTGATCTGCCTTGAAGTATTACTGTACTTTATGTCGAGAATGTTGTGGGGATTGCTCCACCTCTTAGAAATCCTCGGCATGATGATACTTCTCATCATCACCATTCTTCATTGGTCCCCGTGTTGGTTTTAACCGGGATACCACTATGCTAACGATGCTGCTTGAGTTCTGTACTTCTAGCAACCCTATTGCTTTGAAGATAATGATCGACAGTTCGTTCTTGGACTGTTGGTTATTGAATCGTCACTCTAACATTGATCTTGCTGCCTAAGGACATGTTTTGGGCACACCTTTCAACTAATGATTAATGGTGTATGTTTTCCTTGAGCATACAACATTATATCATTTGAATTGATAAGTGTCGTCTTCTTGTTCACATTATTGTGGAAATCCCTCCGTTTGGAACTCTCGATGAATTGTCGTTGAGCCCATCAGCCACTGCTTCATCCTCTCCTTGGTTTAATGATGAACTATTGTTTCGGGAACCCGCTCCCATAGTTCATTCCCGAGAATCTGGCAATGTCATTTCGACGATTTGTGTTGCACCTTTTCTTCTCGAACATCGTGAGTCTGAGGTATCATGACACCAATCAGATCTGAATCTTGGTCAGATATGATGGTTGGGCAACCTTCCAGGAGTTATAATGTTGGTCCGTTGATGACCTGGTAATATGATGTCATGCCTGGCACCCCTGGCTGGAGGACCTATCATTATAATTTCTTTTGCAAGTATAATCATTCTTCAGGAGGAAATTGTAAGACTTACTTTATAAGTTGCTCCTGATGAATCCTTTGTGTATCCAAGTCCGACCTTTGCTTCAATACCATGTCAATGCTATCTCGAAGCATGTCTGTGGTACTACGATTCTCAACAAGAGCATTTGAAGCGCGATGATAAATTTTTCTTGGTTAGTTATCCAAACACCATTGTATGGGTAACATCTTGATTAATCCTTGCCTCCTTATCTGAATGGTTGGGTACTTTCTTTCCTACCCTGTATGCCATGTTCTTCTTGTCCATGGGAAGGATATACTCCTTTTAATTTTGTGCAATCACAATTTTCCTTTTCATTTGTTTGTTTAACCTTTCTTTGATCTACATATAATCTAAGCAGTAATATTTTTCTGCTTATGTAAACACCTTGGTGCACAACTCTGTCAGTAAGACCTTGATTCTATTGTTGATAGCATCCCGGTACTGCTGCTAGAGGAGAACTTTGCCTGTTGGTCCGCCTCGTTTCAACGAGCGGGAAAATGGTTCTCTTCGTTCCCCGTCCTTGGTATCGACATTGTTGCTGACATAGCTGACAAGCTACCCACTCACATGCCTCCCTGTCATGGCTGTGCAAGATATCACCACCCTTCCTATTTTCAACCCACATGGTGGGCCCATAACCCACAGGTCCACTGGATCGAAACCTGACTCTTCTTTACAATGCGAATTCTAATGTATCCTTTGCATCTTGCTTCGTATGTGATTCATGAGCTATATGGTATACCATGTTTCATCCTGGTATCAAACACATTAGTTGTTCTCATTGCTCAAGCCCCCGTTTCAGATTCTGTTTAGGCATCGAATGATTGCCTACCCATTTGAAAATTTGGTACCATCATAGATTGCACTCAACGAATTCTCTGTAATACTACTAGTAGGGTACTTCGTGTATTTCCCAATTAGTTCATCGTCAGATGCCCAGGCTTGTGGAGATGCGTTCTTAAAAGAAAAAAAACTTGGTCGCGTTCGTAGGACGATGGAGATCCCGAAGAAATGATGACGACTTGATCACGATGACTTGAAGAAAAAGGGATGAAGACATCATCGTAATGGACCGACCCCTTCGAGAAGAGCAACCAAGACCGAGAAGACTCGTTAGGTTTTCGCTAAAAGCACTCCCCCCCCCCCTTACTCCACTGCTTAAATCTCGGGGCGAGATTTCTTGTAGTGGAGGAGAATTGTGACGCCCGGATAATTAAGCTACAGTAGTCCCCAGATTAAGGTGGCCTAGTCATCGCTATTACTGTTACTAATCTCGTTTAGGTTTGGTACCGGGTAAAATTTCAATTAAAATTAAAATCAGACAAATAAAGTTTTCAAATGACAAAACTAAAATGTCTAAAGTATTGCAAATATCCCATATCTAATTATGGTAATGACCCAACAGTTTTGTAAAGTATTTAAATGTCCTTTTATGAATACCTCATAGACTAAAAATAATTATTAATGGCTTTTAAATAATAAAAGATTGTAAACATGTTTTATTAAAAGTGCCAAATTGTTTTGTGGCACTTACCTAATTAATAATACTAATTTAGGGACTAGTTGTATATCTTATAAGAGCTAAAATAAAATGAAAATAATATGAAAGCAGATCTATAAAAAGAAGAAACAAAGGAAACAAATAAAAAGAGAAACAAACAAAATTTAGAAAAGGTGCAAGGCCCCCCTCCCCCTTGTCCATTCAGCCCAACTAGGCATCAGTCCACATGCCGACCCACCAGGGGCGATCCCCCCTCGCTCCTGTTCACCGTGCGGTGGCTATGGCCGATGTGCGACACGGCATCGGCCGGCGCCGTGGCGGCCATCCGCCGGCGTCGCCCCCCTACATAAGACGCCTCCTCCCCTGCGCCTCGAACCCTAGCCACTCCCTCCTCACGCGCCCCCCTTCTTTCCTTGGAACTGGACGCCCGCGGCGCCCCGACGCCGGCGCCACCGCCCCCGTCGCCGTCCGACTCCGCACAGCAACGCCGTCGTCTTCGTCGCCACCTCGCCGGAGAACCTCTCCCCCCCGACAGTCGCCCCCGAGCCTCGCCGCCCGTGCATCTACAACGGTGGTGAGCCCCGCTTGCATCTGGCCCCGACCGTCTTTCCCCCTCTGTCGTCCGCTCGCACCGTGCGCCGCACCCACCACCTTTCGTCTGTGTCCGCGCCGCACTCGCCGTGTGCCGGATCGCGCTGACAGACGCCCGGCCACGCTCACCGTCTAGCCGCGTCCATCATGCCTCGCTGCAGCCGCCGCTTGCATCGCGCCCTTTGCCGCCCTGCGCCCGCGACCTCGACTGCTCTCGTGCTGCTGCTCACTGCGGCTGCCGCCCGGGCTGCTTCGCCTCGCCGCTCCCCGCTAGTGCTGGCCGCGCCACACCCCTCTGCCCCGCCGCGCGTGCTCCGGCCACCACGGCTCGCCCTGGTCGGCCTAGCGCGCCATCCCTGGCGCTGGCCTCTGGCCGCCAACGCCCGCCCCGCACCACCAAGGCGTGTGCCCGATCGGGCCACGCCCGAACACCAGCGCCCGTTTGCCCTGTAACCGCTAAGGCCCCAATGGCAACATTCCCCCTCCGTTTCATCTACCCGAAAACGCGAAACAACGGGAATACTTTCCCGGATGTATTTCATCCTTGCCAGTATCACCTCCTACCATGTTAGGTCACACGTAGCACCGCGTATTTCCATGTTACGCTTTGTGATGCTTTGATTGCTCTGTTATTTATTATGTTTCCCCTCCGTTACTTCTTTCCGATAGACCCCGAGACCATTGATGCTTCGGTGTTCGACTACGGCTACGCTTCCGAAGATTCCTTTTGTCTGCAGAGCTTCCAGGCAAGCCCCCCCCCCTTGATCACCAGATATCGCCTATTTTTCTCTCTACTGCTTGCATTAGAGTAGTGTAGCATGTTACTGCTATCGAATAACCCTATTCTGTTGCATAGCCTGTCATTGTTGCTACATCTGTTGATACTCGTACCTGCTATCCTAATGCTTAGTATAGGATGCTAGTATTCCATCAGTGGCCCTGCATTCTTGTCAGTCTGCCATGCTATACTATCGGGCCGTGATCACCTCGGGTGGTGATCACGGGTATATACTATATACATACTTTACATACACATGATTATTCGGAGATGGGGGCTGAAGGGGCAGGTGGTTCCACCCAGGTAGTGGTGGGCCTGGGTTCCCGACAGCCCCCTGATGGTTACTTTGTGGCGGAGCGACAGGGCGGGTTGCGACCACCTAGGAGACAGGTGGGCCTGGCCCTGGTCGTTGTCCAAAGTTATTTCATAATAACACGTTTAACGGGATCTTGGTATTTGATCTGAGTCTGGCCATTTGGTCTATACGCACTAACCAGCTACGTGGGAATAGTTATGGGTACTCGACGTCGTGGTATCAGCCGAAGCCTTCTTGACGTCACCGACTTAGCGGCGCGCACCGGGTTGGACCGCGTAACACAACTTCCTTAGTAATGGAGGTTGCTAGGTCTGCTCACCGGCCGCGTACGCAACGTGCAGGTGTGCGTTGGGCGATGGTCCCGGACCCCTGCGCGCCTAGGACTTAGACCGGCGTGCTGACCTCTCTGCTGTGCTTAGGTAGGGCTGCGACGTGTTGATCTTCAGAGGCCGGGCATGACCCTGGAAAGTGTGTCCGGCCAAATGGGATCAAGCGTGCTGGGTTATGTGGTGCACCCCTGCAGGGAAGTTAATCTATTCGAATAGCCGTGTCCCTCGGTAAAAGGACGACCCGGAGTTGTATTCCGACCTCATGACAACTAGAACCGGATAATTAATAAAACACACCCTTACAAGTTCCAGATATAACTCGGTGGTTGCTCTCTCACAGGGTGATGTGCGGTTGGATCACCGAGCAGGATTATGCTATACGATGTTACTTGGTGAACTTACCATCTACTCCCGTCTACTGCTGCAAGACGGAGGCTGCCAGAAGCTTTCATACTTGTTACTTTCCAGGTACCCTCATCTTCTGCTGCAAGATGGAGGTTACGAGAAGCGTAGTCTTTGATTGGATTAGCTACCCTCCTTCTTACTGCAGTTCATTCCACATATATTACCCCTTTACACAGATATCATTGCATATGTAGTGTAGATCCTTGCTTGCGAGTACTTTGGATGAGTACTCACGGTTGCTTTTGTCCCCTTTTTCCCCTTTTGTCCCTTCTTCTCGGATGACGCAACCAGACGGTGGAGTCCTGGACCCAGAAGATCCCGAGGATGTTTCTACATGAAGTTCGGCTTCGAGGAGTAGTTAGGAGGTCCCAGGCAGGAGGCCTTGCCTTTTCGATCGTTGCTATATTTGTGCTAGCCTTCTTAAGGCAGACTTGTTTAACTTATGTTTGTACTCAGCTATTATTGCTTCTGCTGACTCTTGTATTCGAGCCCTCGAGGCCCCTGGCTTGGAATATAAAGCTTGTATTATTTTAATTTGTGTCTAGAGTTGTGTTGTGATATCTTCTAGTGAGTCCCTGATCTTGGTCGTACACATTTGCGTGCATGATTACTGTACGGTCAAATCGGGGGCGTCACAGAGAGTGAGAACGAGCGGAGTAAAAAGTGAAGTGAGGTAAGGGGAGGGGTATTTATTGCAAAGATTAAAAATCGTTCGCCCGAATAATTCGGACGAACGTGCCCCTGACCTTTCTCATTCGCACGACATGTGTCACCCACGTACTGTGTAGTGGAGATCATGTGAGATCGTGTGTGAATAGATAAGTATTGTCTTGGGAAGCAGAACGATTTGAGCGGCAAAACCGAAAATTCTGGAAAGGATAAGTTATAACATTGCGTTCGCAATTTCTTCAGCTGACAAGGACTCAGTGAATATTTTGAACAAGTTTCAAATAGAACGCATATGAAGAATTTGTGAATGGATTGGGTTGAGTTTAGCATAGACGGGGAAGGGTCTGATCACATTCACTTAGCAGAAAAAAGCAACGTCAAGAAATAGCAATTAGTGAATGATGTAGAGGACATAAACTCATATATATATAGCCAATGAAGATCAGAGACGGAAACAGTGAAGACAATGCAAAGTTAAAGAATATGAACAACTGAGGAATTTCAAAAACTCAAATTGTAGATTTTCAACATTTGTGGTGGCGTGACCCACCGTATAAGAATGATGATTTCAGACACCGGCACCATTTTCATAGGGTTCTGAGAATCAAATTCTTCATTAATTTCTTCACACTTATGTCAGGACCGGTTTTTTAGTAAAATGATTACCGAAAGACCGACCTTCTTATTAAACCAGCAAGGAAGAATATTTCTTGCCGATGGAAAATTCCTTGATACAGAATTCCAGAGTACTGAATATTATACAAGGTTGAGCTGGGATAGCTCAACAATTTATTACAAGTGCGCCAATATAGTACATAAAGGCGGATATGACACAATGGTAGGGTGGCATGCTACTACTCGTAATAAAAAGGTGGTGGATATGTCACAGTGAAGTGGGTGATGTGACTCCAATATAATACAGTTCATCAATTGTCGGAGTGAGACCCGATGAATTTATTGGGTGGTTGGCGGAAGCGATTATATAACAGTGATCAACTCGAGGATCGCAAGAGACTGACTGGGACTCCACTAGACGTCGGGCTCACTATCGTACTCTTCATCCATGAGATCACCTTCGTCCACATCTGGCCAAATCAACAAGCCAGGTGAGTACTTTGAATGTACCCGCAAGACAGTTCGGACATAAGATATAATAAATGCAAACATGATGCATATGAGTATTCTAGCAAAATGCAACCAGATAATAATATTTCTGTGTTGTATGTAAAAATAGAAGTCGGGCGGTAATCCTCCCGAAATCCATAAGATAAATAAAAGGAAACCAAACGAGTGTCTGAGTGACGCCTCGTGAGGAATAAATAAATGGAAACATGCCACAGTCGGACGTCTGAGCGACATCACATAAAGGGCTTAATAAGAAAATAACAGACAAGAATGCCACAGTCGGACGTCTGAGCGACATCATATAAAGGGCTTATAAGGAAAATAAATAACAAGAATGCCATAGTCGACGTCTGAGCGACATCTCATAAAGGGCTTATAATGAAAATAAATAACAAGAATGCCACAGTCGGATGTCTGAGCGACATCACATAAAGGGCTTATAATGAAAATAAACAACAAGAATGTCATAGTCAGACGTCTGAGCGACATCACATAAATGGCTTATAATGAAAATAAACAACAAGAATGCCACAGTCGGACGTCTGAGCGACATCACATAAAGGCTTATATAAACATTAGTATAACAATGGAATACTTCAGGGAGTAAATTAGTACAGGGATAATTGGTTAGTTCATCTACCAAATTAACTTGACAAAAATCACTACTCTTGCTACTATAAAAAATTTACTAGGGACGGTCACCGGGTTGACACGAAGATTGACCCTAGGCCATAAACATGGCTTCTCGGAAGATTTGACTCTGCAGAGCTTGTACTCTCAAATCATAGCCAATGGATCTTACTAGCCACCGGGACTAGTTCCGTCTATGGTGTTTTAGAAGAAACGCAACTGACCAGTACACACCCATTTCACATCCTGCTGTCTAGAATCACCCGCGACAACATTCACGAAAAACTTTAAGACAGGGAGGCTACAACCTCGAATAGCATGGGATCAAATTTATATATGTGCGCTCTAAGGGGTGCCCCCCTCTCAGTCCCAACCGGAAACACCCATGCCCCCTGACCGGATGATGGGCTTTAATCCAGGGCCATGGAACCCTCATCCCGGCCCCTCTACTTGGTGTGTACACGGAAAGTGGTTTGCAACTCACTAGACCGCAATCACAGCAGATGGCATATGACAGTACCAAAAAGGAGATGAGCGGGATCATGACTCGATCCACGCGGATACTAAGTTAACCAACTACTGGCATCGTCCAACAATACTAGTATCCACCCATCATGTCACCACATGATCGGGGTGGTTCAACCATTATCATACGGGGCTCACCCGAAGCTTGCTTGCATGAAATATGGCCATACACAAATGCTTATATGAACATGCTTATGAAAAGAACTACTCGAGCAAACATGCAACAAATCCATCATATCAAAGGTTCAAACATGCTTGCCTGGTTCGGAGTAGTCGGAGTCTAACTCGGTGAGGTTCGCGGCTCCGTCACGTCCTCCGGTATCTACATATTCAAACAAAACGGATAGTAACATAAATACCGCGCGTGCAAATAAAGTTGCTCCAAATATTGTCAAATAAATATGACAAAAAAAACTAGACAGAAAACTAAAGAGGACAGAAAAAGAATCAACTCAAAATCATCTTTAGTTAAAAAGATATTAGAGTTTATGTCCAGGGACTCATCTATAATGAAACAGAAAGTTTCCAGGGGCTAGAATAGAAAACAGAAAAGCGAACCAGTACGCAGTACGCCAACAGAAGACGAAGACGTACTTTGCCCGAAGGCGCTTTCCAGAAAAACGTTTCGGAGGGAAACGAGAGGCTGACGAGTGGGTCCCACTCGTCGGGTTTAAACACTGAAGCAGAGTCGCACCGGCGCCAGAAGCTATGGTGGTCGCCGGCGCCGATCCACGACGAGTTAGGGGAGGGGAGTGGCACGTACAGCCTCATGGTGTTCTTCCGCGTCGGTTGGTGGTGGAGTTGAACATCAGCGAGCCCCACGTCGACGGCGACCCTGTCTCCGGCGGACGGCGGCTCGGGTGGTCGTGGGCCTTGTCGGAGAGAGTTCCTGGGGTCAAATTGGAGTGGGGGTTAGGCTTAGGTAGGTGCCAGGAGGCTACGCTCGAGTCCAGGGCGACGGAGGAGTTCCCACCGGAGAGAACGCTGCTGGAGCCCGAGGCGGACGGAGTTGGCCGGAGTTGAGGAAGAAGGGCCCCTCGAGGCTCTTCCAGAGGTTGGGCGCGGTCTAGGGAGATGGTGGAGGTGTGCAAGCTCGAGAGCGAGCTCGGGGGTGCTTTATATAGCCTGCCCGAGGTGGTTGCCGTGAACGGGGTAAATCCGGCGAGCGATTACGGCGGCGCAGTGGCAGGACGACGTGTTTAGGGGCTTGATCATTGACTAGGAGATGCACTGGTTCCATTCCCGTGCCGAACTCAGCAGGGGAGAGGTGATTACGGTCTGCCCTCGATGGAATGGCCGCGCGGCACGTCGGAGGCAGAGAACGTGCTCTGTGCGCGCCAGGCCACGGCGACGGTGCCGAAGGCGTGCGCTGGTAGTGGAGAAGGCCACGTGGAGCTTTGGGGTGGCTTGGGCGGTGCCAAACGGCGTCGAGCCGCAGGATTCCTTTTGTCGGCCGCCACGGGAGGTCCTGTCGCCGCAGATGACGCCGGCGTGGTCGGGCCAGGGCACCACCGACGCCCGGAAGCAGCCAAGCAAGCGTGCGGCGTGCTGGATAAGAAGGAGGTGTAGTGAGGATTGATCCAAGGTGCGTATTGTCGATATTAACGTTGCGACACTGACGAAACTGACGAACTGCACTGTCGACTGTGATCTTCAGTTATCAGTTTCTGAAACTGACAGCACAGTGCATGCCAGGTGTTCGATGAAATGATTCTGGCATGTGGGAAATGTTTCTGGGGCTAATATTTGGTGGAGTGGCCTCTTGATGCATCTAGAGGCTGCCTGAATTTTCACAGAATTTTTGGAAGAAGATAAATATGAATTTCACTAAATTTTGCAAATCTGGTCCAAACTTGCAGCAGGTGAAATTTGAAAATTTTGAACTGTGGACCAGTGAAACAAGATGGATCTAGGTTGTGGGTACTAAGGACTCTCCAGGGGAGTTAGTTTGGAAACAATTAACAAGATGGACATGGTGGTTCCTTTGAAAATCACCAACGTTCAGTTTAATGGACAGAAATTGTTTTATGGGTAAAATAAATAGAAGAAAAATTCTAATAAGGTTGAAACTCTATGGAATTGATGAGAGACTTGTCCTAAGGTGAAGAGGAGGTCTTGGAGAGAATTTATTTATGTTGGGTGTCATGGCAAGATGAGAGTTGGAGAGGAAGATAAGCCCAATGTTAAACCTAATAGGTTTAAATCAAGGAGGGAAAAGAATCAAACAAATCCTTAAAAAACAACTTGTGTTTGAGCTAACACAAGAGGAAAACCTTCAAGACCAAAAATCAAGCTTGAGAAAAACACACAAACTTTGGCCAGAAGAGATTTTAGAAGGGTTTCAAGAGAAGTTCAAATATCCCCCTTCCAAAAGACCAAAAATTTGAAAGAAAAAAAACCAAAAATTTGGAGTATTACAACACCTACCCCCTTAGGAAAAATCTCATCCCCAAGATTTCAGCTGATCCTCAAATAGGTGTGGGTCTTCTGTTCGAAGAAAATCTTCCCTTTCCCATGTTGCTTCGTCCTCGGTGTGATTACTCCACTGAACCTTGAGAAATTTTATTGTCTTCTGACGGGTTCTCCTTTCAGACTACTCCAATATTTTTATTGTGTGTTCCCGGTAGGTGAGATCTGGTTGCACATCGAGATTTTCATGCGACACATGCTTCTCTGGGTTGCTTACACACTTCCGTAGTTGTGAAACATGGAACACGTCATGGACGTCTGATAGTTCCTTGTGAAGGTCCAATTGGTAGGCCACTGTGCCTCTCCGTGCAACTATACGGAAGGGTCCGATAAACCGGGGTGCTAGTTTCCCTTTGACCTTGAACCTCTGTAGTCCCCTCATAGGAGATACACGTAGATACACGTCATCACCGGGTTAAAAACTTACTTCCCTATGTTTTTGATCATAGTAGCTCTTCTGTCGGCTTTGGGCTGTCTTGAGTCGATCCCGTATTATTTTAACTCTTTCCTCAGCTTCTTTTAACATGTCTGGGCCGAAGATACGACTGTCCCCTGTTTCTGACCAGTTTAACGGAGTACGGCATCTTCGTCCGTATAAGGCTTTGAAAGGTGCCATCTGCAGGCTGGCTTGGTAACTATTGTTGTATGCAAACTCGGCATATGGTAAGCTTGCCTCCCAACTGGTCCCATAGGTGAGGACACATGCCCTTAGCATGTCTTCTAGTATGTGATTTACTCGTTCCGTTTGTCCTCCAGTCTAGGGGTGATAAGATGTATTGAACGTTAGTTGCGTCCCGAGAGCTTGCTGCAACTGATCCCAAAATTTGGAGATGAACTGAGTGCCCCTCTCGGATATTATAGTCTTCGGGACCCCATGTAGGCATACTATACGGGCGAGGTAAAGCTTGGCAAGCTTTTGGGTGGTGTGGGTTGTCTTGACTGGAATGAAGTGTGCCACCTTGGTCAGTCTATCTGTGATGACCCTTATGGCATCATTTCCGTGCTGTGACCGTGGCAGTCCAACAATAAAATCCATCCCAATATCGTCCCATTTCCACTCTGGTATCTTGTTTGGCTGTAATAGTCCTGCGGGTTTTTGGTGCTCGGCCTTAATGCGTTGAAATGAATCGCCGCATGCAATGTATGTGGCTATATCTCTCTTCATACCGTGCCACCAAAATCTTTCCTGAATGTCCTTGTACATTTTAGTCCCTCCAGGGTGAATTGAGTACGGAGGGGTGTGGCTTTCTGATACGTCCAAAACGTATCTATAATTTCTGCTTGCTCCATGCTTCTTTTGTGTGATATTGCTATGATATTGATGCACTTCCATACACTTTTGATCATATTTGGACTAACCTATTAACTCAGTGCACCACAGTGCCAGTTCCTATTTTCTGCTGTTTTTCTATTTCAGGTTTCCCCCAGATTAAAAGTGCTCCAAAAATTCCAGGAAAAATATAGGAAAAATCAGCGTACAGGAAGCTTCGCGAAGAACCAAAGATGGGCCAGAGGGGAGCCAGGGGAGGCCCAGGCGGCCACCTGGTGCGGCCCCACCGCTGGCCGCGCCAGGGGGGCGCCTGGGGCCCCTGCTCCGCCTCTGGCTGCCCCCCTTCGCCTATATATCCCTCTCGTCCCGAAACCCTCGAAGACAGAACCCTTTTTCGCGATCTCGCCTCTGTTCCGCCGCTGCAGTGCTTCCAAGATCGGGAGCATCAGGAGAACTCTTCCCAGCACCCTGCCGGAGGGGAGAACCACCACCGGGAGCTTCTCCACCACCATGGACGCTTCCCGGATGAGTCGTGAGTAGTTCACCTTGGACCATGGGTCCATGATCAGTAGCTATGTGATGTTCTCCTCCCCTCTTTGCTCTTCATGGTTTAGACCTCGTGAGCTGCCCTACATGATCGAGGCACATATGTAATCTTTCTGCTGTTGCTTTGCTGAGTTTGCTGGGATCTGATGGATTATGAGACTATGTTCAGATTGTGTTTGAGTAATATATTTGATTCACCTCTTTTATATCTTTGTTCTTGAGTAATTCTTGCATGTTCTCTGTTGCTGTTTATTGCTTTGGCCAAGTAGTAGGTAGTAACTCCAAGAGGGAGCGTTATGCTTGATTGTGGGTTCATGCCCCCTGATGACTAGCTTGAGTGACAGAAACATGAGTCTAGGGGATGTGCTGTTGCCACAAGGGAGAAAACAATGGTGCTTGTACTTCTGGGTGCAAGGATTGTTTACTTTACGCAAAGTTATTTTAATGCAGTTGTCTGTTGCTTTGAGTTTACACTCTGGGTGGGATTCGCAACTTAATACCAGCGAGATGTTCTGGATAGATATCTCAAGGTGGATGATTAGTAGTAGATGCAGATGGATTTCAGTCTACTTGCCTTGGCATACCGCCCATGCTTTTGAGCCTCTACCTTTCTTTGCAGCATAGTTAGCATTGGTTTGCGCACATAATCCTGTCAATTGCCCAACTGTAATTTGTTTACCTCGCTTTGCTGTTTTATCGTCTTTTGGGAGAGAGACATCACTGGTGAACATCATGGGACCCCGGTCCATATTACCACCGCTGATCACACCTTCTATTTACTTCCTGTTTTTATTTCATAGTTGCAGTCATAGCTATCATTATTATCTCTTGTGTTTGATCCTTTGTAAACAACAAGGCCGGAGGGATTGACAACCTCTCTGTACTCGTTGGGAGCAAAGTTATCTGTATCTGTGTGCAGGTCCTGTCAACCGCTAAGTTTCTGGCGCCGTTGACACCTACTTGTCGACCCTCGGAGTCTCACGGGATTCGATCCTTGGTATCTTTGCCAAGGGAAATTTTCCGCTACGCTACATCTCAACCTTCCACTTGGGGTAACCAACGAGGGGCGAGAAGCCATCACTTTCTGCTAGAGTTTGATGTTTAAGGTCTTCGCTGTTTGGTACGCAAAGCCTGTCTCCGAACCATAATACTCCCTCACTGTCTATGGTTAATTCTGAGGCCTTTCCCTGACTTACTTTTCTTTTTATACCTTTGATGCTGGGGTGTCCAATGTGAGCCTTCTTTATCTGTTCTATTAGCGTAGGACGTATTTCTAGACTTGACACTTCGCCTTTAGTGACCATCATTAAGTTGAGCTTGGCGAATTCTTGCTGAAATTTGGGTCTCAGGTTCTGTAGGCTGCCGTTATTCAGGATGGGGTTATGGCTGAGAGCATCTGCTACCACGTTTGCCTTTCTGGTTGATAGTGGATGCCAACGTGATAATCTTTTACCAGTTCCAGCCAGCGTCGTTGTCGTAAATTGAGTTCTGGTTGCGTGAAAATATATTTGAGGCTCTTATGGTCCGTATATATTTCACAACGATTCCCAAGCAAAAAGTGCCTCCACTCCTTGAGTGCATGAATGACGACTGACAATTCCAAATCGTGAGTAGGATAATTTTCTTCATGTTTCCATAGTTGTCGGGAAGCGTAGGCGACTACTTTGCCTTCTCCTTGAGAGGAGGAGCTAAAATCTGGTTTCAATCCTTGCCTAGGAATAGTATAGATTCTTGGGAAAAGTGCAAGGGTGCCTTTATTGGGAAGTACTATCCCCCTGCTACAATTATCGAATTAAGGAGTAACATAATGAATTTTGAACAATTGGAAAATGAACACGTTGCCCAAGCTTGGGAACGCATGAAATCTCTTGTCAAATACTGCCCTACTCATGGTTTGACCACTTGGATGGTTATCCAAACTTTTTATGCAGGCTTGAACTTTACCTCGCGGAACTTGTTAGATTCGGCCGCGGGGGGAACCTTTATGTCAACTACACTTGGTGCTGCCACGAAGCTTCTCGACGAGATGATGACCAATTATTCCCAATGGCACAGCGAACGCGCTCCAACAGGTAGGAAGGTAAACTCTGTCAAGGAGATTTCCTCCCTAAATGAAAAAGTTGACTTGATCATGTCTCTACTTTCCAAGAAATCTTCTATTGATCCTCATGATATTCCTTTAAATTCTTTGATTGCTCAAGATCAAGTAGATGTGAACTTTATCTCTAGAAACAATTTCAATAACAATGCTTATAGGAGTAATTTTGGTAGCAACCCTCGACCGTTCCCCTCTAATTCCTATGGGAACAACAATGCTTATCCTAGCACCAAGAACTCCACTTCTGAACTAGAGATTATGCTTAAAAACTTCATCACTACCCAAAAGGCCTTCAATAAGAGTGTAGAAGAAAAACTAGACAAACTAGATAATCTCTCTTCGAAGGTAGACAATTTAGCCCATGAGGTAGAGTTGCTTAAAATTAGAACTTCTCCTCTTGAGGAGAGGAAGACCACTCCTATGAATGCTATTCAAGTGCAAATTAATGTAAACATTAGGATGATGGCTAAACTTAAAGAGAGATGGGCTAGAGAAAAGGAGGAAGAAGATAGAATTAAGAGCCTTCCTACCCACCACACTATTGCTACTATCCATGTTGTTGAGGATATCAAAACTCTTAGTACCCAATGCACTCCTAGTCCCATTGGACCTATTAGTGGTGATGCTATGACCTCAACCGTAGAAGAAGAAACTCCTATAACCATAGAAGCTACCAAACAAGTGAGCCTAAAGGACACCACTACCACTTTACTTGATAGTAGTGACCTTGATTTTTATAATTGCACCTTTTCTGAAGTTATTGGTTTTCTTCACAAGATGTCTAGAGATCCCCACACTAGCAAACTTAATCTTGCCTTCACGGAGCATATCACTAATGCTCTCATCAAAGCTAGGGAGGAGAAACTTAGGGTAGAAGCATCCATACCTAGAAAGCTAGAAGATAGTTGGGATCCTATGATTAAAATTAAGTTGAATAACTTCTCTAGCTATGCTTTATGTGATGTTGGAGCTAGTACCTCCGTTATGCCCAAAAGAATGTACGATATGTTTGAATTGAAACCTTTTGATCCTTGTTCTTTTGCTGTTTGTCTTGTTGATTCTTCCGTAAAGAAACCTTTGGGGAAGATCGACGATGTTCTTATCATTGTCAATGATAATTATGTTCCCATTGATTTTACTATTATGGATATTGAATGTGAACCTTCATGTCCAATTATTTTGGGACGTCCTTTTCTTTGCACCGTTGGTGCTATCATGGATATGAAAGAGGGGAATATAAAATTCCAATTCCCTCTCAAGAAAGGGATGGAACACTTCCCTAGAAAGAAGATTAAGTTGCCTTTTGAGTCCGTTACACGGGCTAGCTATTCTCTTACTCTTGATAAAACTTGATCTCCTCTTTTTGCATCATGCCTAGCTTAAAGGCATAAAAGAAAGCGCTTTTGGGAGGTAGCCCACAACGAATTAGGTTTTATTTTGCTTTTGTTGTGTCTTGATGTTTGTTACTACAGTAGCATCATCATTGTATCTTTTCTTTTCAGCTTTGTGCCATGTTTAGCCGCCGATTGCAAGAAAGTTCAAAAGTTGTGACGTGCTGTCCAAAAAACAGATTCTGTCCTTGGACAGAAAAATTTGAATAAAATCACCAGATCATATTTTGATATGAATTTTTTTGACAGCATTCTCCATACAATTGGCTTTCGAGCGTCTGTTCTGAGTTTTTTGATTTGAGTTGCAGAAGTGCCCCGAAATAATTATTTACTACCTGCTGGTCTTTTTTTCACAGATTCTGTCCTGTTTTGCCTTTTCTTCATTTTGCAAACCTTGAGCTTGCTTTTTCTTTGCAAAAACCTTTTGGCAATCTTGAGAAACAGTAGCTCTTCAAGATTATCTTTATTTCCAGTAGGGAAAAAAATATTTTATTGTGGGTACTAACCTCGCTAATCAGAATATGATGAGTTATGTATGAAGGGAGTTTTCAAGTGTGCGAGGGAAGATGATAAAAGAAGATTCAGGAGGGTCAAACGCTCAAGCTTGGGGATGCCCCCGTGCACCCCCAAGAAATATTCAAGAAGACTCAAGCGTCTAAGCTTGGGGATGCCCCCATGCATCCCCTTCTCCATCAACAATTATCAGTTCGTCTTTCGTTCCACTATAATTTTATCACTTCATGCGTTATGTGCTATGCTTGGAGCGTCTTGCTCTTAGTTTCTTTTTTTTAGTTTTCTTTAGCTTTGCTTGCTGTTCATAACAAGTTAGAACCCAGCTTTCTTTGTGTGGGAGAGAAACACGCTCCACTTCAACCTATAACACAACATAGGATTTTCATGATTATCTTTGCTGTGTGTGTTCTTTGTCTTTCCATAGCTGCTGTCATGTTTAGCTCTTAGTTTTCATGCTTTTCTTTTTAAAGAGCTTTTGTTTAGTTGGTTGCTGAACTCTCTTGAGTTTTCATGTTTATCTTGTTAAGAGAGTTTGTCTGTTGCACTGAGTTGTGTGTCTTAACTTAAAGTAGGTAATTGAGGTTGCTATTTAATTTTAGTAGTAACTTGCAATAGTTTTGAGGTATTGCCATGAGTAATGTCTGAACTTTTGGTGTCAAGAGCTTTAGCCTATTAGTGATAGATGTCGTATTTTGGGCAATCCGTGTTTATTTTTGAAAACCTACAAAATAGTTGAGAACTTTAGCTACTAGATGGATCACTAATCTTTGGAGGGATCGAATATTAGAGTACACTCACGTACCATGAGTCGAGGATGCGCAAGGATAACCAAACCCCCATACACTCCTCCTCGGGGTACTTGTCTCTTTGTGAACCTCCTAATTAGATTGAGAGTTACCGATAATAAGTGCATGAGTTCTTCGGACTAATGTGAGTATTCGAAAGTTGACACTTCCAACTAGCCATATTTTTCTAGCCTCTTCGGTACCGTGCATTGCCCTTTCTCACCTCGAGAGTTGGCGCATACTTCGCCGGTGCATCCAAATCCTTGGCACGATACGCTCTGTCATCATAAGCCTCATTATATCCTTCCTCAAAACAGCCACCATACCTACCTATCAAGGCATTTCCATAGCCTTTCCGAGATACATTGCCATGCAACATCCATCTTCTCATGACTTGATCTTCATGTCATACATGCTTTTTGCTTGATCGATGAGCCGCATGCTAGTTGGGCCTTGCCCTAATCATTGCTACATGACGCGCTAGTATCATTGCATATCCTGCTACACTGGCAGAGGCATACATTTGCATACATCATGATAGTTTCATTTTCTTTATGTTGAGTACTTTTGTAAAGTGTGAAAGATCTTCTATACTTCTTGTAATACATAGAGTGTTGCCCCTAAAGTGAGGAAAAGATCCCAAAGAGGACAAAATCAAAATATCCCAAAGAGTACAAATGAGAGTTAAATAGAAAGAGCCATTGAGGCCACAAAAAAATAGAAAAAATAGAAAAAAGAGAAAATGAAATAAAAAGAGAGAAGTGGGCACACTACTATTTCTTTTGAGAGATTCACACTCGTACTTCATCTTATACCTTGTACTCCATAGAGATTATCATTCATGCATATAGCTATGTGGGGACCTTCACACTATAGAACTTGGCTTGTATATTCCAATGATGAGCCTCCTCAAAAGAGCTCTAGGTCTTCTTGAGCGAGCAAGTTGGATGCACCCCCACTAGTTCCATTGGAGAGCTTACCTTAGCTCATATGTGCATCCATTGCATGGCAATCCCTACTCCTCACATCATATCTATCATTTGGCTTTCTCTCGCCTATGATTGTCCTCATTGATGTGAGCCTTTCACACCTTTTTTGTCTTCCCCCTTTTTCATTTTTCTCTCTTTGCCATCCTAAGTGTCAACTTTCTTGCTTACGCTCATCCATTGCATGAGTGCTCAAAATATCGAAAGGGAGGGGATCATTTTGACTTGTACCTGGCTAGTGGTCTGGGGATGAGTCAAGATAAGATTCCAAAGAAGACCAAGTGTGAAACTTTAGTAGATTAAGTTCTCAACAATACAAACACCATTTGGAGACATTCGAGTCACGGACAACAAGAGCTCTTGCACCCATATGTTCTTATGTTGCTTGTTACAATGCTAATATAGACTCTTGCTTGTTATGACTTGAATTGAATTACATGCCTTGATTGCTTTACTTAAAAAGTTCTTATATGGTTGGTAGCATGTCACCACAGAAATTATGCTTGTTATCATTTACCTACTCGAGGACGAGCTGGAATTAAGCTTGGGGATGTTGATACGTCCAAAACGTATCTATAATTTCTGCTTGCTCCATGCTTCTTTTGTGTGATATTGCTATGATATTGATGCACTTCCATACACTTTTGATCATATTTGGACTAACCTATTAACTCAGTGCACCACAGTGCCAGTTCCTGTTTTCTGCTATTTTTCTATTTCAGGTTTCCCCCATATTAAAAGTGCTCAAAAAATTCTAGGAAAAATATAGGACAAATCAGCGTACAGGAAGCTTCGCGAAGAATCAAAGATGGGCCAGAGGGGAGCCAGGGGAGGCCCAGGCGGCCACCTGGCGCGGCCCCACCCCTGGCCGCGCCAGGGGGCGCCTGGGGCCCCTGCTCCGCCTCTGGCTGCCCCCCTTCGCCTATATATCCCTCTCGTCCCAAAACCCTCGAAGACAGAACCCTTTTTCGCGATCTCGCCTCTGTTCCGCCGCCACAGCGCTTCTAAGATCGGGAGCATCAGGAGAACTCTTCCCGGCACCCTGCCGGAGGGGAGAACCACCACCGGGAGCTTCTCAACCACCATGGACGCTTCCCGGATGAGTCGTGAGTAGTTCACCTTGGACCATGGGTCCATGATCAGTAGCTATGTGATGTTCTCCTCCCCTCTTTGCTCTTCATGGTTTAGACCTCGTGAGCTGCCCTTCATGATCAAGGCACATATGTAATCTTTCCGCTGTTGCTTTGCTGAGTTTGCTGGGATCTGATGGATTATGAGACTATGTTCAGATTGTGTTTGAGTAATATATTTGATTCACCTCTTTATATCTTTGTTCTTGAGTAATTCTTGCATGTTCTCCGTTGCTATTTATTGCTTTGGCCAAGTAGTAGGTAGTAACTACAAGTGGGAGCGTTATGCTTGATTGTGGGTTCATGCCCCCAATCAGAAAACAACGGTGCTTGTACTTGCGTGTGCAAGGATTGTTTACTTTACGCAAAGTTCTTTTAATGCAGTTGTCTGTTGCTTTGAGTTTACACTTTGGGTGGGATTCGCAACTTAATACCAGCGAGATGTTCTGGATAGATATCTCAAGGTGGATGATTAGTAGTAGATACAGATGGATTTCGGTCTACTTGCCTTGGCGTACCGCCCATGCTTTTGAGCCTCTACCTTTCTTTGCAGCATAGTTAGCATTGGTTTGCACACATAATCCTGTCAATTGCCCAGCTGTAATATGTTTACCTCGCTTTGCTGTTTTATCGTCTTTTGGGAGAGACACGTCACTAGTGAACATCATGGGACCCCGGTCCATAGTACCACCGCTGATCACACCTTCTATTTACTTCCTGTTTTTATTTCATATTTGTAGTCATAGCTATCATTATCATCTCTTGTTTTTGATCCTTTGTAAACAACAAGGCCGGAGGGATTGACAACCTCTCTGTACTCGTTGGGAGCAAAGTTATCTGTATCTGTGTGCAGGTCCCGTCAACCGCTAAGTTTCTGGCGCCATTGACACCTACTTGTCGACCCTCGGAGTCTCACGGGATTCGATCCTTGGTATATTTGCCAAGGGAAATTTGCCGCTACGCTACATCTGAACCTTCCACTTGGGGTTACCAACGAGGGGCGAGAAGCCATCACTTTCTGCTAGAATTTGATGTTTAAGGTCTTCGCTATTTGGTACGCAAAGCCTGTCTCCGATCCATAATACTCCCTCACTGTCTATGGTTAATTATGAGGCCTTTCCCTGACTTACTTTTCTTTTTATACCTTCGATGCTGGGGTGTCCATGATGAGCCTTCTTTATCTGTTCTATTAGCGTAGGACGTATTTCCATACTTGACACTTCACCTTTAGTGACCATCATTAAGTTGAGCTTGGCGAATTCTTGCTGAAATTCGGGTCTCAGGTTCTGTAGGCTGCCGTTATTCAGGATGGGGTTATGGCTGAGAGCATCTGCTACCACGTTTGCCTTTCCTGGGTGATAGTGGATGCCAACTGTGACGCCCGGATAGTTAATCTACAGTAACCCTCTACTAATGACGACACATCACCGCAACTACTGTTGATAATCTCGTGTAGTTCGAATCCGGTTCGAATTAAAATTCAAAATGAAGCAAACAATTAAAGTTTTGAAACTTCAAAAATAAAATGTTCTAAAGGTGACAAATAATTCGTAGGTTATTATGATGGAGAAACCACATTTTTATAAAGTATGTAAATGCCCTAAAATAAATAGAACAATGGCTATAGCAATTAATTAAAAGCCTTTTTCATTTTATAATCTATCAAGCTATTTTACCTAAGTGTTAAACTTTTTGTTGCAGAAGGGTAATCTAAAACACTAATTTGTGTGTTGGTCCCATGTTTTTTTATAAAAACTAAAATCTACTAATAGTGAAATAAAATAGTAAATAAAATAAAAGGGATAAAGTAAAAGTAAAACAGGGCGATAGCAAATAACA
>LR738709.1:187994237-188060728 GCA_902687465.1 Secale cereale
CCCCCCCCGCTTCGCTCCGGCTCCGGCCGCCCGGCCGTCGCTTTGGCCTCCTATGGCCGTCGCCCGCTCCGGCCGCCGTCGTTGCCACATCGCGGCCACATCCCGGCGCCCATCCGCCTCGCTTGGCCCTCTCCTGGGTCGGGCGCACGCAGCGCCTGAACCCATTCGGGTTGGCCCCGTCGCCCTCAACGCCCAAACCCGCTTGGCCCCTCTGGGCCAATGACAAGGGGGGCCCGCCCCCCAGAACAAAATAAAAGAAAAATAAAAGAAAAATAAAAATATTAATTAATTAATTAACTTAATTAATCACTGTTTAATTAACCTAATCAATTAACTAAACTAATTAAACTTGTTTAGTTAGTCTTAGTCAATGACAGCTGGGCCCCGCACGTCAGTTTGACTCAGTCAACTGACTGGTTTACTGCTGACGTCGTGCTGACGTCATGCTGACGTCATCCGTACTATTCTGGATAATGTTCTATTAAATTAATTAATTAAATTCCAGAAATTAATAAAAACTTTAGAAAATCATATCTTTTAAACCGTAACTCGGATGAAAATAATTTATATATGAAAGTTGCTCAGAACGACGAGGCGAATCTGAATACGCGGTCCGTTCGTCCGCCACACATCCCTATCATAGCAAACATGCAACATTACCCTCCGTTTGGTTTGTCCGAAAACGTCAAACATCGGGAATATTTTCCCGGATGTTTTCCCCCTTCCCCGGTATCACCTATCCCCGCGTTAGGTCACACGTAGCACCGCGTTTTGCCATGTTATGCTTTGTGATTCTATTGTTTGCTCTGTTATTTATTTGTTTCCCCTTCATTGCTTATTTTCGGTAGACTCTGATACTGTGATAGACACCGAGACCATTGATGCTTCGGTGTTCGACTACGGCTACGCTTCCGAAGATTCCTTTCGTCTGCAGGGCTTCCAGGCAAGCCCCCCCCCTTTGATCACCAGATATTGCCTACTCTTCTCTCTACTTCTTGCATTAGAGTAGTGTAGCATGTTACTGCTTTCGATAATCCTATTCTGCTGCATAGCCTGTCATTGCTGCAACCACTGTTGATACTTTACCTGCCATCCTAAATGCTTAGTATAGGATGCTAGTATTCCATCAGTGGCCCTACACCCTTGTCCGTCTGCCCTGCTATTTTATCGGGCCGTGATCACTTGGGTGTGATCACGGGTATATACTACATACACTTTACATGATACATGATGTGACTAAAGTCGGGTCGGCTCATTGAGTACCCGCAAGTGATTTGATGTGGGGGCTGAAAGGACAGGTGGCTCCATCCAGGTAGTGGTGGGCCTGAGTTCCTGACGGCCCCCGAGTGGATCGTTGTGGCGGAGCGACAGGGCAGGTTGAGACACCCAGTGGAGAGGTGGCCTGGCCCTGGTCGTTGTCCGCGGTTGTTTCATAATAAAACGCTTAACGAGTTTGGATATTTGATCTGAGTCTGGCCATTTGGTCTATACGCACTAACCAGCTAGGTGGGAACAGTTATGGGCACTCGACGTCGTGGTATCAGCCGAAGCCTTTTTGACGTCAGCGACTTAGCGGCGCACGCCGGATTGGACTGGAAAGCCTACTCTGGTATTAGGAGAGGCTAGGTCTGCTTACCGGCCGGGTACGCAACGTGCAGGTGTGCGTTGGGCGATGGGCCCGGACCCCTGCGCGCCTAGGACTTAGACCGGCGTGCTGACCTCTCTGCTATGCTTAGGTAGGGCTGCGACGTGTTGATCTTCCGAGGCCGGGCATGACCCTGGAAAGTGTGTCCGACCAAATGGGATCAAGCGTGTTGGGTTATGTGGTGCACCCCTACAGGGAAGTTAATCTATTCGAATAGTCGTGTCCCTCGGTAAAAGGACGACCCGGAGTTGTATTCCGACCTCATGATAACTAGAACTGGATACTTAATAAAACACACCCTTACCAGTGCCAGATATAACTCGGTGGTTGCTCTCTCACAGGGTGATGTGCGGGAGGATCGCCGGGTAGGTTTATGCTATACGATGTTACTTGGTGAACTTACCATCTATTTCCCTTCTACTGCTTCAAGACGGAGGCTGCGAGACGCGAGGATACTTGTTACTTCCATATATTCTCTTCTACTGCTGCAAGATGGAGGTGGCCAGAAGCGTAGTCTTCGTTTGGATTAGCTATCCCCCTCTTATTCCCGCTTGATGCAGTTCAGTCCACCGATATTACCCATATCATTGTTACCGTTGCATATGTAGTATAGATCCTTGCTTGCGAGTACTTTGGATGAGTACTCACGGTTGCTTTGCTCCCCCTTTTCCCCCTTCTTTCTTCTTTCTGGTTGATGTAACCAGATCGGTGGAGTCCAGGAGCCAGAGGATCCAGATGATGTTTCTACGTGGAGTTCGGCTTCGAGGAGTAGTTAGGAGGTCCCAGGCAGGAGGCCTTGCCTTTTCGATCGTTGCTACTTTTGTGCTAGCCTTCTTAAGGCAATCTTGTTTAACTTATGTCTGTACTCAGATATTTTGCTTCCGCTCACTCTTGTGTTTTCGAGCTTTTGTATTCGAGCCCTCGAGGCCCCTGGCTTGTAATATAAAGCTTGTATTATTTTAATTTGTGTCTAGAGTTGTGTTGTGATATCTTCCAGTGAGTCCCTGATCTTGGTCGTACACATTTGCGTGCATGATTAGTGTACGGTCAAATCGGGGGCGTCACACCAACGTGATAATCTTTTACCAGTTCCAGCTAGCGTCGTTGTCGTAAATTGAGTTCTGGTTGCGTGAAAATATATTTTAGGCTCTTATGGTCCGTATATATTTCACAACGATTCCCAAGCATAAAGTGCCTCCACTCCTTGAGTGGATGAATGACGACTGACAATTCCAAATCGTGAGTAGGATAATTTTCTTCATGTTTCCGTAGTTGTCGGGAAGCGTAGGCGACTACTTTGCCTTCTTACATTAGTACGCATCCGAGACCTTTTCGGGATGCGTCGCAATATACTTCAAAACTCTTGTGTATGTCTGGTACAACCAATACTGGGGATGTGGTTAATTTCTTTTAAAGTTCCTGGAAGCTTTTCTCACATGCTTCGGTCCATACGAATTTCTTATCCTTCTTGAGTAACTGTGTCATTGGTTTGGCTATGGTGGAAAATCCTTCAATAAACCTTCTGTAATATCCAGCCATACCGAGGAAACTTCGTATATCCGTTACATTGGCCGGTGACTTCCAACCATGTACAGCCTTAACTTTATCCGGGTCCACAGCAACTCCTTCTCGTGTCAATACGTGTCCTAGGAAACCAACTTGCCTCAACCAAAATTCACATTTGCTGAATTTGGCGTAGAGTTGATGTTTGCTTAATTCTCCCAGTACGATATGGAGGTGTTAAGCATGGTCTTCTGGTGTCTTTGAATATACCAAGATATCATCAATAAATACCACCACAAATTTGTCCATGAATTTCATAGACACTTTGTTCATGAGGTGAACAAAATATGAGGGGGCGTTGGTCAGTCCAAAGGGGATTACTATAAATTCATATAGTCCGTATCTGGAGGTGAATGCTGTTTTCGGAATATCTTCTGTCCGTACTTTTAATTGATGATAACCTGACCTTAGATCAACTTTTGAGAAAATCTTGGCTTGCGCGAGCTGGCCAAATAAATCATTTATCCGTGGCATCGGATATTTGTTCTTGATAGTGACCATGTTGAGCGCTCGGTAGTCTATACGCAATCACATAGTCCCATTCTTTTTTTTGGCAAATAATACCGGCGAACCCCAAGGTGAGGAGCTGGCCCGTATAAATCCTTTGTCCAGCAATTCCTTTATTTGTTTCTTTAGTTCGACCAACTCGGATGGTGCCTTTCTGTATGGTTTCTTGTATATGGGGGTGGTTCCAGGCGCTAGCTCAATAATAAATTCTATTTCTCTGTCTGGTGGCATGCCTGGTAGTTCTTCGGGAAATACGTCCGGAAATTCACATACTACTAGGACTTTGCTTAGCTCAGAAGTGTCTACCTTGTTTAATTTTGGTTGTCGCGATACTGGTCTTTCCTGAGCTGCGACTCTTATTGTCTTTCCGTGATTGTGAGTAAGAATCACACTCCGGTTGAAGCAGTCGATAAATCCTTTGTTGGTGGTTAGCCAGTCCATACCTAGGATAACATCCAGTCCCTTGTTTTCCAACACGATGAGGTTTGCGTGAAACTTTAATCCCTCAATTTCAGTGACTATACCTTGGCAGTAACTTTGAGGGATCTGCTTATTTCCGGGGGACTTGATGGTCATTGATTTTCCCAAGGGAAGCATCGAAAAACCATGTTGCAAAGCAAAACTCTTCGAAATGAACGAATGAGAAGCTCCAGAATCAAACAAAACCGTGGCAGGTATTGTGTTGACAGGGAACGTACCGAGTACGATATCCGGGGCATCTTGAGCTTGCTCCTTGGTCACATGGTTCAGGTGGCCTTTCTTGTGATTGTTATTGGGGTTGAAGTTGTTACGCTTGGGCGCGGAATTGTTTCCGTTGCTGCTTGGCTTCGGTGCTGAGTTTCTTGGCTTCGGGCACTGTTTAGCAAAGTGTCCCTCTTCTCCACATGCATAGCAAGTAACACCTGGGCGATAGCGGAAGTCCATGTCCCTTGCATGAAAATTCTTGTTTGGGCGTGTGTCATTTGTCATGGGTTTGTTCGCCCCATTTTTCTGGAAATTTACCTTATTCCTGTTGTTGCGAGGGTGGTTGGTCTGATCTCTCTTTCTCTTGAGAATGTCTTCGAGACTGCGACGTTCATTTTCCAACGTAATAGCGTTGTCCACCAGTGTCTTGAAATCTGGAAAAGTGTGTACGACTAACTAGCATTTAAGTGCTGGTGCCAGTCCGTCCAGGAATTTTTCCATCTTCTTATTTTCAGTCATACGCTCTTCGTTTGCATAGCGGGATAATTGTGTAAACCGACTGTTGTACTCATTTACTGTCATCCCCTTTGCTTGAGGTCATCAAATTCTCTTTTCTTGATCTTCATAATGCTCTTAGGGATGTGCGCCCCACGAAAGCTTTCTTTGAAATCTTCCCAGGTGATATCATTTATGTTGGGGTGCATATGCAGAAAATTCTCCCACCATGACGCGGCTGCTCCAGTAAGATAATGTGGTGCGTAAAGTACCTTTTCATGGTCTGAGCATTGTGCCACAATTAATTTCCTTTCAATATCTCGAAGCAAATCATCGGCCTCAAGAGGTCTGTCTGTGTGGGAAAATGTTGGCGGACGTGTCTTCTGAAATTCAGATAATTTTGAGTGTTGCTGGTATGGCTCACGGTGATTTCCCATGTTAATGACATGGTTCATCATTTCCTGATGATGTTGCTGACTTTGCTCGTAATGACGGCATACTTGAGAAAATGTTGGTTCGCTACCCTGTTGACTTGACTATCCTTGCGTGAAATTGTTACCTGTCTGTGTGCCATTATTTTCCTCTGGCGGACTTGGCATGGAACGTGTTGAGGGACGAGTCATTTCTTACTCTGGGGTATTATTGCAGAAATCAAGAGAAGAACCAGGTAGCAAAATAAACCAAGATTTACAAAAGCAACAAGAACGCGAGCTCCAAAGAAATTTTTAGAAAAAACTTGGTTGCGCACGGAGAAGGACCGCTTAGTACATATCTTACAGGCGAGTCGTAATTATACATATGTCACTCAGGATGTGCGTACACATTCCTGGCATGTTATTTATGCTAGTGCACTTCTCCAAGTTCCTACATGATGCGAAAACAGACTACTTCCCAACTACCAATTTTACATATCACATACATCATAAAAGCGAGCATAACGCGTCGCGGATAGATGCACTAGTCGGAGATGTTGAAGTTTCCCTCCGCCTGCCGAGGGTAAGGCCCAGTGGTGATGGAGACTCAACTTCCTCCTCACTGATAGGCTCCAGGCGTGGAGTATGGGTACGAGGTGTTGAAGCAGGTGCGGCAGGTGGTGCAGCTTTGACCGTGGTAGGAGCAATGACCTGGTCAAACTCCTCAGTGGTAGGCAGACGGCGAGCGGTGTCTAAGATGGAAGGTGAATAGGATGCGGCGGACGAGACAAACGTCAGTGGTGGTGCAGTATGGAGTAGCTCCCTTCTGTTGGCGTAGCCACTCTGGACCAAGTCCATACGAGCAGCCACCAAGTCGTCCACAAGATTATCAAAGGCTGCCTCAAGTGCATTGAGGAACTCAACCATTGATTCGATGGCATCATCACGTTCCCCATTTGCGCAAGCAAACGCATAGTGGCACGTGTAGGGCATGTGGCATGGGAGGTAACGGTAGCGACGAGTCTTCATTGAAGGAAGAATATCCCGGAGACGAGCTATCGCCTCACGGGCAGCCATTTGCATGGCATGCCTCTCCGTAGGCATAGCCCTGCCCACAAATCGGAGGCGGCGCGCCTCAGAACGCACTCCCTTGAAGTGCACCACGGCCTGGTGCATTGACACGCTGTCATTGAGCTTATGACGGTAGAGTGTAAACTCTGGACGGGTTGATGGCCCAATCGCGACCTTGGTGATGGCGAAGAGGAGCTTGACAAACCCCTCAGGAATGTTGGCGAACACTTGTGCATCATAGTCGTTGCTGGCCATCTACAAAAGTAGACAAAAATTCCAAATAGTCAAGTCATAAATTTATGATGACTAACAGAAATTGCTACAGATGCAAAAATGCTGAAAAGTAGTTATTACGCTAATAACCGATTAGCGATCGCACCTAGTGGCTTCCTACAGTCAGGCTGGCTCTGGTACCATGGTTGTCAGGACCGGTTTTTCAGTAAAATGATTACCGAAAGACCGACCTTTTTATTAAACCAGCAAGGAAGAATATTTCTTGCCGATGGACAATTCCTTGATACAGAATTCCAGAGTACTGAATATTATACAAGGTTGAGCTGGGATAGCTCAACAATTTATTACAAGTGCACCAATATAGTACATAAAGGTGGATATGACACAATGGTAGGGTGGCATACTACTACTCGTAATAAAAAGGTGGTGGATATGTCACAGTGAAGTGGGTGACGTGACTCTAATATAATACAGATCATCGAGTGTCGGAGTGAGACCCGATGAATTTATTGGGTGGTTGGCGGAAGCGGTTATATAACAGTGATCGATTCCAAGATCGCAAGAGACTGACTGGGACTCCACTAGACGTCGGACTCGCTATCGTACTCTTCATCCATGAGATCGCCTTCGTCCACATCTGGCCAAATCAACAAGCCAGGTGAGTACTTAGAATGTACCCGCAAGACAGTTCGGACATAAGATATAATAAATGCAAACATGATGCATATGAGTATTCTAGCAAAATGCAACCGGATGATAATATTTATGTGTTGTATGTAAAAATAGAAGTCGGGCGGTAATCCTCCCGAAATACGTAAGATAAATAAAAGGAAACCAAACGAGTGTCCGAGTGACGCCTCGTGAGGAATAAATAAATGGAAACATGCCACAGTCGGACGTCTGAGCGACATCACATAAAGGGCTTAATAAAAAAATAAAAGACAAGAATGCCACAGTCGGACGTCTGAGCGACATCACATAAATGGCTTATAAGGAAAATAAATAACAAGAATGCCACAGTCGGACGTCTGAGCGAAATCTCATAAAGGGCTTATGATGAAAATAAATAACAAGAATGCCATAGTCGGACGTCTAAGCGACATCACATAAAGGGCTTATAATGAAAATAAACAACAAGAATGCCACAGTCGGACGTCTGAGCGACATCACATAAAGGGCTTATAATGAAAATAAACAACAAGAATGCCACAGTTGGACGTCTGAGCGACATCAAATAAAGGGCTTATATAAACATTAGTATAACAATGCAATACTTCAGGGAGTAAATCAGTACAGAGATAATTGGTTAGTTCATCTACCAAATGAACTTGACAAAAATCACTACTCTTGCTACTATCAAAAATTTACTAGGGACGGTCACCGGGTTGACACAAAGATTGACCCTAGGCCATAAACATGGCTACTCGGAAGATTTGACTCTGTAGAGCGTGTACTCTTAAATCATAGCCAACGAATCCTACTAGCCTAGGGACTAGTTCCGTCTACAGTGTTTTAGAAGAAACCCAACTGACCAGTACACACCCATTTCACATCCTGCTGTCTGGAATCACCCGCGACAACATTCACGAAAAACTTTAAGACAAGGAGGCTACAACATCGAATAGCATGGGATCAAATTTATATATGCAAGCTCTAAGGGGTGCCCCCCTCTCGGTCCCAACCGGAAACACCCATGCCCCCTGACCGGATGACGGGCTTTAATCTAGGGCCATGGAACCCTCATCCCGGCCCCTCTACTTGGTGTGTACACGGAAAGTGGTTTGCAACTGAGTAGAACGCAATCACAGCAGATCGCATATGACAGTACCAAAAATGAGATGAGCGGGATCATGACTCGATCCACGCGGATACTAAATTAACCAACTACTGGCATGCTCCAACAATACCAGTACTCCACCCATCATGTCACCACATGATCGGGGTGGTTCAACCATTATCATACGGGGCTCACCCTAAGCTTGCTTGCATGAAATACAACCATACACAAATGCTTATATGACCATGCTTATGAAAAGAACTACTCGAGCAAACATGCAACACATCCATCATATCAAAGGTTCAAACATGCTTGCCTGGTTTGGAGTAGTCGGAGTCTAACTCGGTGAGGTCCGCGGCTCCGTCACGTCCTTCGGTATCTACTTATTCAAACAAAACGGATACTAACATAAATACCGCGCGTGCAAATAAAGTTGCTCTAAATATTGTCAAATAAATATGACAAAAAAACTAGACAAAAAACTAAAGAGGACAGAAAAATAATCAACTCAAAATCATCTTTAGTTAAAAAGAGATTAGAGTTTCTGTCCAAGACTGATCTATAATGAAACAGAAAGTTTCCAGGGGCTAGAATAGAAAACAGAAAAGCGAACCGGTACGCAGTACACCAACAGAAGACGAATATGTACTTTGCTCGAAGGCGCTTTCTAGAAAAACATTTCGGAGGGAAATGAGAGGCGAGTGGGTCCCACTCGTCGGGTTTAAACACTGAAGCAGAGTCGCGCCGACGCCAGAAGCTGCGGTGGTCGCCGGCGCCGATCCACGGCGAGTTAGGGGAGGGGAGTGGCACGTACAGCTTCCTGGTGTTCTTCCGCATCGGTTGGTGGTGGAGTTGAACGTCGGCGAGCCCCACGTCGACGGCGACCCTGTCTCCGGCGGACGGCGGCTCGGGTGGTCGTGGGCCTCATAGGAGAGAGTTCCTGGGGTTAAATTGGAGTGGGGGTTAAATTCGAGTCCAGGGTGACGGACGAGTTCCCACCGGAGAGAACGCTGCTGGAGCCCGAGGCGGATGGACTTGGCCGAAGTTGAGGAAGAAGGCCCCCCCGAGGCTCTTCCAGAGGTTGGGCGCGGTCTAGGTTGATGTTGGAGGTGTGCAGGCTCGAGAGCGAGCTCGGGGGTGCTTTATATAGCCGGTCCGAGGCGGTTGCCGTGAACGGGGTAAGTCCGGCGAGCGATTACGGCGGTGCAGTGGCAGTTCGGCGGGTTTAGGGGCTTGAGCATCGACTAGGAGATGCACTGGTTCCATTCTCGTGCCTAACTCGGCAGGGGAGAGGCGATTACGGTCTGCCCTCGACGGAACGGCCAAGCGGCACGTCGGCAGCAGAGAACGTGCTCTGTGCGCGCCAGGCCACGGCGACGATGCTGCAGGCGTGCGCTGGCAGTGGAGAAGGCCACACGGAGATTTGGGGTGGCTTGGGCGGTGCCAAACGGTGTCGAGCCGCAGGATGCCTTCTGTCGGCCGCCACGGGAGGTCCTGTTGCCGCGGATGACGCTGGCATGGTCGGGCCAGGGCGCCACCAACGCCCGGAAGCAGCCAAGCAAGCGTGCGGCGTGCTGGATAAGAAGGAGGTGTAGTGAGCATCGATCCAAGGTGAGTACTGGCGAGATTGACGCGGCGACACTAACGAAACTAACGAACTGCACTGTCGACTGTGATATTTAGTTAGCAGTTTCTGAAACTGACAACACTGTGCATGCCAGGTGTTCGATGAAATGATTCTGGCATGTGGGAAATGTTTCTGGGGCTGATATTTGGTGGAGTGGCCTCTTGATGCATCTAGAGGCTGCCTGAATTTTCACAGAATTTTTGGAAGAAGATAAATATGAATTTCACCAAATTTTGCAAATCTGGTCCAAACTTGCAGCATGTGAAATTTGAAAATTTTGAACTATGGACCAGTGAAACAAGATGGATCTAGGTTGTGGGTACTAAGGACTATCCAGCGGAGTTAGTTTGGAAACAATTAACAAGATGGACATGGTGGTTCCTTTGAAAATCACCAAGGTTCACTTTAATGGACATAAATTGTTTTAGGGGTAAAATAAATAGAAGAAAAATTCTAATAAGGTTGAAACTAACTGGAATTGATGAGAGACTTGTCCTAAGGTGAAGAGGAGGTCTTGGAGAGAATTTATTTCTGTTGGGTGTCATGGCAAGATGAGAGTTGGAGAGGAAGATAAGCCCAAGGTTAAACCTAAGAGGTTTAAATCAAGGAGGGAAAAGAATCAAACAAATCCTTAAGAAAAACAACTTGTGTTTGAGCTAACACAAGAGGAAAACCTTCAAGACCAAAAATCAAGCTTGAGAAGAACACACAAACTTTGGTCAGAAGAGATTTTAGAAGGGTTTCAAGAGAAGATCACATATCCCCCTTCGAAAAGACCAAAAGTTTGGAAGAAAAAAAACAAACAAAAAATTTGGAGTGTTACAACTTAGAGCGTTATTCTTCATTGACTGAAGAAAAACAATTGCTTCATGTGTTGCACATCTACGTCATTAATTTTGCATAAGTGTTAGGATGAGTGTCCAATTCAAAGAACATTCAAAGATTCTAAGATATTTAGCTCACACCGCAACTTGCTAAATCTCTTGTCATCCAAGGGCTTTGTGAAGATATCGGCTAGCTGTTCTTCAGTCTTCACATGTTCAATAGAAATGTCGCCCTTCAACACATGATCACGAAGAAAATGGTGACGAATCTGAATGTTCTTTGTCTTCGAGTGCTGAACTGGGTTGTGAGCAATCTTGATGGCACTCTCATTGTCACAGAAGAGAGGCACATTCTTCACGTTGACACCATAGTCCTTGAGAGTTTGCTTCATCCATAACAATTGAGCACAGCAAGAGCAAGCAGCAATATACTCAGCTTCAGCGGTAGATAGTGATACACAGTTCTGTTTCTTCGAGGACCAACAGACCAAAGATCTTCCGAGGAAATGACTTGTGCCAGATGTTGATTTGCGGTCCACACGATCACCAGCATAGTCAGAGTTTGAATATCCAATGAGAACAAAAGCCGAGCCCTTGGGGTACCATAAACCAAGTGTTGGTGTGTGAGCTAGATATCGAAGAATATATTTGATAGCCTTATGGTGTGATTCCTTCGGTGCAGCTTGAAATCGGGCACACATGCAAACACTAAGCATTATATCTGGCCTAGATGCACATAAGTACAATAAAGAACCAATCATGGAGCGGTATACCTTATGATCGAAGTCAGTACCATTTTCATCAGTGCACAGATGGCCATTTGTGGGCATAGGAATTTTCACGCCTTTGCAATCGTGTATGCCGAATTTCCTCAGTACATCTTTGAGGTATTTCTCCTCAGATATGAATATACCATTGCATTGTTGACGAATTTGAAGACCTAGGAAGAATTTCAACTCTCCCATCATAGACATTTGATATTCTTCACTCATCATATAGGCAAATTCATCACTATAGCGTTGGTCAGTACAACAAAAGATAATATCATCAACATATATTTGGCACACAAATACTTCACCATCATAAGATTTAGTGAAAAGAGTGGGATCAAGTGAACCGGGTTTGAAGCCTTTCTTCATGAGGAATTTCTTCAAAGTATCATACCAAGCCCGAGGGGCATGCTTGAGTCCATAGAGAGCCTTATTGAGTTTGAAGACTTTTTCAGAATTCTTTGGATCTTCAAAACCTGGGGGTTGAGCAACATATACTTCTTCCTCAAGATTACCATTGAGGAATGCACTTTTCACATCCATTTGATATATAATGATATCATGATGGTTAGCATAAGCAAGTAATATGCGAATAGCCTCAAGTCTAGCAACATGTGCAAAAGTTTCATCGAAATCAATTCCTTCGACCTGTGTGTAGCCTTGAGCTACAAGCCGTGCCTTATTCCTTACCACAAGGCCATTTTCATCTTGCTTGTTGCAGTAGATCCACTTTGTGCCGATGATAGTATGCTTGCGAGGATATGGACGTTTGACCAGTTCCCAGACGTTGTTGAGCTCGAACTGATGTAATTCTTCTTGCATAGCTTGAATCCATTCAGGCTCTAGAAATGCTTCATCTACCTTAGTGGGCTCTATGATAGAGACAAAAGCAATGTGCCCACAAAAGTTAGATAAATGTGAAGCTTTTGAGAGTGTGAGAGGACTTGGTATATTGATGTCGTTGATGATTTTCTCAATCTGCACTTCTTTTGCAATGCGATGATGAGCTAGTTGTCGTCAAGGAATTTGATCAGCATTTTCTTCATCACCATGTTCTTCAGCATTTTCCTCAGGTGCGTTAGGTCGACGATCTTCAGGTTCTGGAATGAATTCTTCAGCAGATTCTTCGGTAGGAATGACATCCTCAGTAGCCTTGAATTTGATAGTTTCATCGAACCGCACATCTACAGTTTCAACAACCTTGTGAAGAACGTTGTTGAAGACTCTGTAGGTGTGCGAGTCATTTCCGTAACCAAGCATAAACCCTTCATGTGCTTTCGGTGCAAATTTTGAGTTGTGATGAGGATCTCAAATCCAACATTTAGCATCGAAGACTTTGAAATAACTCACATTGGGTTTCTTGTCAGTGAGGAGTTCATAGGCAGTCTTCTTGAAGAATTTGTGAAGATATACTCTGTTAATGATGTGGCACGCAGTATCAATTGCATCAATCCAGAAACGACGAGGCGTTTTGTATTCATCAAGCATAGTGCGAGCCATCTTAGCAAGAGTCCTGTTCTTGCGCTCTACGACGCCATTCTGCTGAGGAGTATAATGTGCGGATAGCTCATGAGTAATACCAAGTTCATTCAGATAGTCATCAAGACCAGAGTTCTTGAACTTAGTTCCATTGTCACTTCTGATGTGCTTGATCTTCACACCAAAGTTGGTTGAAGCCCTCGAGGAAAATTGTTTGAAGACTTCCTGCACTTCATGTTTGCAAGTAACAATGTGTACCCATGTATATCGAGAGTAATCATCAACAATAACAAAGCCATATTCAGAAGCATCATTTGAAACAGCAGAATAATGATTAGGACCGAAGAGATCCATGTGAAGCAATTCAAATGGTCGAGTAGTAGTCATGATAGTCTTCGTTGGATGCTTGGCGTTGGTTATCTATCCAGCTTCAGAGGCACCGCATAAGTGATCCTTGAGGAATTTGACATTATCAATGCCAATGGCATGCTTCTTCTTCGCAAGCGTGTGCAAATTCCTCATGCATGCATGACCAAGTCGTCGATGCCATAGCCAGCCTTCTGAAGCTTTTGCAAGTAGACACACAGCTGGTTGAGGTCCTGTAGAGAAATCAACAATATACAAGTCTCCTCTCCTAAAGCCTTCGAAGCCTATGGATTTGTCAGATTCCATGATCACATCACAACGATGTTTGCCAAAGGCAACAACCATATCTAGATCGCAAAGCATTGAGACAGACATGAGGTTGTATCCAAAGGACTTGGCAAGCATGAATTTGTCCATGTGTCGATCCCTAGTGATCGCAACCTTACCGAGACCCAATACCTGACTTTTGCCTTTGTCAGCGAAGATGATATGCTTTAGATGAGATGGTGATAAGGGAGCATCCATCAAGAGATTCTTGTCACCAGTCATGTGATTTGTACATCCACTATCGAGGACCCACTCAGTGGCTTTGGGTTGATCATCCTGCAGATGAATTAGTGCAGCTTACAAACTCATATACTTCATCAGTGAAGAATATGACATCAAATCATCAGATCAATTTAATCAAGAAATGCAACAGATCAAGCAGTATGAGGACGTGAGAAATGAGAGTTCATTTCTTCGTGATTAGCCTACGTCCTTTCACGCAATTTTCAGGTCTCCAGCAAATTCTTCAGACGTTTGAGCACGTCTGGAGACCTAACCTAGCAGAAGAGATTAGTTATTTTCTTCACCACCCACATCTGAAGGGGTGGCAAAGAGTTCATCACTCTGTGAGCTCCATAAGAGAAAGGTGGCATAGATGCCAGCCCGTTTCGTTTCACATAAGAGGAATTAGGATAAGCATATGAATAAGCAATGTAATTCTTCGAGGACTTATGAACATAATGGTTAGAAGAATAATGCTCATATTCATAGCCCTTAGCTCCTCCCTACGAAAGAGAGTTGTTAGTACGATGATGTTCATATGAGGACTTTGATCCTTTTGAGGAATTTGATCCATATGAGGAATTGAATCTATCTGAAGATTTGATCCATATGAAGAATTGGATCTGGGGTTCCTATTCCTCACACGAGGTGTCATGAAGACATTCACTTGAAGATTTTCAAGGTGCCTCTTAGGGACCCAGATTTTCTTCATAAGGGGGCCATTCCTGCAGTTAGTTCCAACATATCTAGCAAATATATCACCATTCTGATTTTTGAATAGTTTATAGTTGGAGTCAAATGACTCATGAGAAGAATGAGGAGATTCACATGTAAAGCCAGATAAATTGGATGGATCAACTGGAGGTCCCTTTGCAGCAACCCATGAGGTTTTGGGGTACTGCTCAGGCTTCCAATATGAACCATCAGCATTAAGTTTCCTCTCAAAGGCAATACCCTCTTTCTTAGGGTTCCTGTTGAGGATCTGCTTTGTAAGCACATCACAAAGAGTCTGATGCCCTTTGAGGCTTTTGTACATGCCTGTCATGTACAATTCCTTCAGCCCTGCATTGTCAGTGATACTAGCAATGTCCTCAGATGAGGAATTAGTGAGAAGAGAGGTAGTTGAAGAATTTGTAGCATTAGAAGCATTTGAACATTCAGGTGAAGAATTAGCAGTTTCTCGTTGAATGCATTTGAGGCATGGAGGAACAAATACTTCCTGAAAAGCGCTGATTTGTTGAGCAAGTAATGAATCGCGCTCCTTCTGAAGATCTTCACAACTCACTCTTAGCTTTTCAAGATCTTGCTTTCTTTGAAGAAATTCATAAGAAAGCTTCTCATGATCAGACAAGAGAGTGTTATGATGACCTTGAAGGTTATCATACTTAGACTGAAGTCTCTGAAGATTTTCAGTCAAGATTTTAGATCGATCCATTTCTTCACCCAACATATCATCACTTTTATCTAGCATGTTTTGAACCTTATCAAAAGCCTTTTGTTGCTGCACAACAATCTTAGCAAGTTCAGAAAAGATGGGCTTAAGGTTTTCATCAGATTCATCCTCACTAGATTCAGAGGAGGTATATTTGAGTACCTTGGCACCCTTTGCCATGAAGCAATAGGTAGGAGCATAGTCATCATTGTCTTCATCAGCCTTGTTAGTGAAATCATTTTATTTGGTGTTGAAGATAGACTTGATGATGAATCCAGTAGCGAGAGCTACACTTACCACACCAGACTCAGATTCCTCAGATTCCTCCTCTTCCTCATGATCCTCAGATTCAGCTTCAGAGTCCATTTCCTTGCCAATGAATGCCCGATCCTTTTTGGAGCTGTTCTTCTTGTGAAATGAAGATTTTGAGGATTTTGATGATGAAGATTTTGTCGATTTGTTCTTCTTCTTTGCATCATCAGAACTATAATCCTTATTTTTCTTTTTTTTTTGGATTCCTTTTCCCACCGAGGACAATCTTGAATGTAGTGACCGGGCTTCTTGCATTTGTGACATAGCCTTTTGTTGTAGTCACTGGATGAGGAATCATTTCTCTTAGTGACCTTTACAAAGCGACAACGTCTTGAGAATCTTTGGACTTTCTTCACTAGCAATGCTAGATCCTGGCTCAGTTCTTCATGATCACCAAGGCTACTACCAGAATCTTCACCTTCAGATTCAGAGATGACCTTGACCTTCAGGGCACGTGATCTTCCATAGCTCGGGCCATAGAGATCTCTCTTTTCAGCAAGCTGGAACTCATGAGTGTTTAGCCTTTTGAGGATATCAGCGGGATTAAGTGACTTGTAATCACCATGCTCTTGAATAATCAAAGCCAGAGTATCAAATGAGGAATCAAGCGATCTCAGCAATTTCTTCACCACTTCATGGTCGGTGATGTCAGTGGCACCAAGTGCTTGAAGTTCATTTTGAGATGTCAGTGAGACGATCAAGGGTTTGCCGAACATTTTTATTGTCACGTCTTTTGAAACGGTTGAAGAGATTGCGAAGAACATCAACTCGAGAGTCACGCTGTGTTGAGACTCCTTCGTTGACTTTGGACAGCCTATCCCAGATAAGCTTCGAAGTTTACAAAGAAATCACTCTTCCATACTGTCCTTTGCTCATATGGCCACAAATGATATTCTTCGCTTGAGAATCGAGTTGCTTGAATCTCTTCACATCAGAAGCATTCAGAGAATGTGATACCGAGAGAACACCATTTTCCACAACATACCAGAGATCGTTATCAATTGCCTCAAGATGCATTCACATCTTGTTCTTCCAGTAGGGGTAGTCCGTCCCATCGAAGGTAGGACACCCAGCTGAGACCTTGATCATACCTGCGGTTGACATAACTAAAACTCCAGGCTGTTAAACCAAAATCACACAGTACAAGGGAGTACCTTGCTCTGATACCAACTGAAAGTGCGTTATATCGACTAGAGGGGGGTGAATATGCGATTTTTATGAATTCTTCAATGAGGAATTTATTGTTGAGGAAATTCCTTAGCGAAGAACTACTTGCAGCGGAATAAGTACTCAGAGGTAAACATAACAGAGTACAAGCATGGTCATCATGAAGAAATGAAGACAAACACAGAGTACAGAAAGCGTAATGACAGGATAACACGGAAAGAAAACAAACAGACTGAAGAAATTGAACTGAGGAAATTGAGAAAGTCTTCAGTCAAAGTCTTCAAACAGATATGAACACGCACACAACACAGATATGATGAAATGAAAGAGTTGAGGAAATAGAACAGGTAAGCTTGGTGAAGACAATGATTTTTTAGACTAGTTCCAACTTCTGTCTGAGTTGTACATCTGGTAAGAGCGGCTAGGTATTTAAACCTGAGGACACACAGTCCCGGACACCCAGTCCTGGACACACAGTCCAAGACACCAAGTCCTCACCATAATCCCCTTGAGCTAAGGTCACACAGACCTCTCCCAATCACTTGTGGTAAGACTTCAGGTGACTTCCGAACCTTCACAGACTAGGTCACTCGGCGATCCACAATTCCTCTTGGATGCTCTAGACCATGACGCCTAACCATCTGGAAGAAGCACAGTCTTCAAAGGTAAAAAGCATCGGATCCACGCAGGATCAATCTCTTCAGTGATGCTCAATCACTTTTGGGTTTAAGGTGTTTTGGGTTTGGTCTTGGGTTTTTCCTCACTTGATGATTTTCGCTCAAAGTCCTCGAAGGATGGGTTGCTATTATGACAAATGTTAGATTCTCTCGGAGCAGCCAACCAGCTAGTGGTTGTAGGGGGCGGCTATTCATAGCCTAGGGAGCAGCCCAACATGATAAGACATAAATGCCCTTTAATGATATGACCGTTAGGTAGGTAGATATTTTGGGACAGCTGGCGCATAGCACAACAACGGTCGGAAATTTGAGTATCAAATTCCTCAGGGCTATCATGTTCCTCACTTTGTAGGTAATCCGCACTAGCGAATTCCTAACTCCTCAGTCAGGACAAATTCCTCAGAGTCCAGAAGAACTTCGTCTCTATAACTGAAGAATATTACTGAACTGTATGAGATTTCCAATGGCTTCACTCGAAGGGATTGGTAGGTGTAGGATCTTGAGTTGAGCATCACATGGAAAATTTTCCTTAGTATTTCCTCGACCCCCTTTAATAGTACGGTGTTTCCTATGACTCAAGAAAGGGAAAAATAAACTACGAAAACATAAGTCTTCACGCTTCATGTTCCTCAAATGAATACCAAGTCTTCAAGGTCACACCAATTTCTTCACTTTCAAAGTCTTCAGAAATCCAAAGTCTTCAGTCGAAGAACTTCATTTTTAGGTGTTGACATTCTCTGTAAATATCAAACTCCTCATAGACTTATAGACATGTGTACACTCATAAACACATTAGTCCCTTAACCTATAAGTCTTCAATACACCAAAATCACTAAGGGGCTCTAGATGCACTTACATGTATGACCTATCTTGCGACCTGGTCAAGTAGGCAGCTCCAGCTGCCGAGTCGGATAAGCCAATGTGGTTGCGGTGTCTACCGGCGACAGGAAAGCAGTGCCGGTCGACGGCTACTGGGAAACAGCGCCGGGGCCTTGGACGCATCCAAAGTTGGAGCCGCTCCGGCGCCGTGCAAAACAGCGGGCGTGAATCGGCTCCGGTGCGATTCACGTCGTCGTCATCGAGGCAGCTCCGGCAGCACGGAGGAAGAGGCCCACGGGCTGATGCATCATGGCGAATGGACAGCGTCTCTGTCATTGGGTAGGAGGGCGACTGTGAATTTTGTATAGTGGGGGTGCCATGGAAGAGGGGCTGAGGTTTTGCGTTTGGGGAGAAGGAAGCTTCCGGGGAGAAGGTGATTTGGCGCCCACGATTTATGAATGGGGAAATGGGAGGGGGAACCATGTCTTACTGACGCACTTGCCTGAAATGCGGTGGGAGTTACAGTCTACCCCTTCCTTTAGGCTTCTGCTCTTGGGTCTGTGTAATGAGGGTCGGGGATAGTTGAGTAACTTTGCTTCTCCCAAATAGTGGGCGTGAGCGATTTCGGGCGAGGAGGGCGCATTTTGAAATAGTGGGCGCGAGCGATTTTCAGTGAGGAGGGCGTGTTTTAAGATGGTGGGCGTGACCGATTTCGGGCGAGGAGGGCATGTTTTGAAATAGTCGGCGCGAGCGATTTCGGCCGAGGAGAGGGTGTTTTGCCGCTCATGGTTTATGAATTATTCGGCACCTGTCATTTCGGCCAAGGAGAAGCCGCGCTTGGATGAAGTTACGAACCTACCCTCGATGTACAACGGGCCAATTGATGTGTGTCCCCACATAGGCCGGTAATTTCACATCCCCCATTTATTTGCTCGGGCGAATTCAACGGAGCAGAGGGTGTTTAGCAGTTCTTTCAAATTTTGGAGAACGAGCATCCACATCTGCCATACCAAGTCGATTCGAATCAAATTTTGAAATATTAGCTTGCCACTTCTTTTTGAGATGGTGAGATGATGCTCGGGACTAATGTGTTTTTACATACTCGTTGCTAACGTTTTACTATATGACAAATAGTGACCCACTAAAAAACGGGAATCAAACCAAAAATGAAATATCTCGATTCAATGAAATAGCTCGTTCACCAAGTAAAAATAGTGAACTAAAACCAAAATTGAACACCTTAATTGATTAGCATGTTGTATAGTATTATGGTACTCCATGAACATGTTGAAAGTCAAATTAACAAACTTGTTTGATATGCATATCTCTGTTCATGTGTGGATTGCATACAACATGTTCTCCCATTCAATTATTTGATGCATAAACGCGACCTCACCTCTCCCGGGCTCGTATTCTCTCTCTCGCCGACAATCTTCAATTCTATCGCACGCATCCAAACACAAACCTTGTCGGTCCCTCTCCCTCTCTCTATCTCTCTCCGTGTGTGTGTGGGTGGGGGTCTTTCTAGTTCGCATGCACACTCCATGTATAGGTCGCTCTGGCACACTATGCATGGTTCTCTAGTCCAAGCTAAATATCTTGGGCACTCATTGTACGCACACAAATTCCCTGGCTCGTTGTCCGTAACTCTCTCACGCACCACTTTGCCGTCTCGGAGGACTTCCCTCTCTCTGTCGAACTCTCCATCTCCCAGGGTCACACATACACATGCATATCTTACTCGCACTTGATAGACCCATCTAAAACACTCCCTCTCTCCCTCGTTCTCTCCCCATATCACACACACACACAATCTCAAGCATAGCCAAGTACGATTGTCTCTCACTCAATTGTAGGCACACGCAGTCCGCCCTATATGTATATGACTAATTCTTAGTCTCCATCAAAAACATGTGCATTATCTCTTTCCCTCACTTGTTCTATCTCGATTTCTCTTGGGTCATCTTTCTATCGCACGCACACACCTCGTCCCTCGATCTCCCACCCATATAGTCCCCTCACGATCTCGAGCGGATCTCTCTATCACAGACATACCCTCTCTCCCTCTCCATGCATCCATCCTCTCCATGTGTCCCTCTCGATCTTTGTCCCTTATTGGAAAGACATCTATTGGACATGTCCTATAGGGGTGTCTCTCTCCATTGCAAACAATAGCGAACTATCTATCTTTGTGTATCTCCTCACCTCACTTTTCTATCTCGGAGATGCATGCGTGATATGTTTGCACAAGAAACGAAACACACTCTCTCTGATTTATCTTTTTTTTCCTTTCCATTTCACACACACACACTCTCTTTGCACTCACTCATTCTCCTTCACACACACTTGATCTCTCTTGACTTAGGCACTCTCGTCTGTCCATAGGATGTAGATTTATTGAAAAGTCAAACATCGCAAATTTTGACCATGTATATGGAGAAAAGCATTTACATCTAGAACGGCAAACATAGTTTCATCATGAGATGTAGTTTCGTATGATGTATCTTTGGTATTGTACATATAAATAATATTTGCGTAAACCTGATCAAAGTTTCCAATGTTGGACTTCTAAAACAATTATATGCACTGCAATATCGAACGGATTGAGTATCTCTTTCCACCTCTCAACTATCTGATGCACCACTGATCAGCCGTATCGAGGCTCCCCTATCACTCTCAAACTTTATATCTCCCTGGTTCACACATACCATATCTCGCTCGCGCTACATAGACCCATCTAACACTCGCCGTCCTTGTTCTCTCTATGTGACACGCACCCCCCCCCCTAAGTACCATAATCCCTCACTCCATCATAGGCACACGTACTCCCCCCTAAGTATGACTATCTCTCAGTAGCCATCAGGAACACACATATTGTCTCCTTCCATCCATACATCTATCTCGACATCTCCTGGGGTATCTTCTATCGCGCGCACACCTTGTCACTTGATCTCCCACCCATGTATTCCCATCACGTTCTCCAGGGGATCTCTCTGTCACAATCATAAACTCTCTGCTCCCAGTGTCTACATTTTCTCCATACTTCTCTCTCGACCTCTCTCCCTTGTTTGTCAGACCTCTCTTTGCCACGTGCTAGGGGTCTTTCTCTCTCGGTTGCAAACAACCACACACTATCTCCTCACCTCGCTTTCGTTGTTTAAGATGCATGTGTGATATGTTTGCATAAGACACACACAATTTTTATCTACTTTATCGTGTGTTGTCCATGTCTCTTTCACACACGCACACACACTTTTTTCACTCACTCTTTCTATTTCACACACACATTCTCTCTCTCTCTCTCTAGTTAGGTACTCTCACATCCATAAACATATGGATGTTTTGAAATATCAAACCTTAGAAAAGTTTGACAAGATATATGTGGAGAAAAACATTTACATCTGGAATGATCATTAGATTCATCACAACATGTACTTACTTCATACTATCATTTATCTTTGGTCTTATAGATATAAGTAATTTATTTATAAACTTCATCCAAGTTTTGAAAGTTTGAGTTTTAAAAAAATACAGGCACTACATTATCGAACGTAGGGAGTAGCTCTCTCTCTACTATCTCTCACGGGCCTCCCCTCTCAATCGATCTCTCGATACCGAGGGATTATACGGTCACTGTGTCAGCGAGAGCAGCACGTAATAATTTGACCAACGGGTAGTAAAGCACAACTACATTGGTACTTCTAGTCCTAGCACAACCGTGTGGATTTAGTAGTACTACCACGTCCGTCTATTTGACTTGCAATATCTAGTAATGCATGTTACAAAAAATATAATACTCCCACCGTAAATAAATACTACACATAGTATTGTTTTATTCAGTTTTGAACGTAGTTCCTGATGATATTATACACTCTCCCTTCCGGTAGATGGCTCAAATATGAAATCTCATCAATCAGACTAGTATTATTATACTCACCGACTGGTCATCTTGGTAAGCTACCAATAAAAATTTGCAACCAAAGACTACTACTCCGTCCATAATCCCTCCGTACTGGTGCATTAGTCACGTTACGAAAACCAAATGATCCCAAAACTTTTAGGCGCGGTTCATTAACTACCTACCTCGTTCCCTGTTTTTTCCATGAAAAAAAATCAACCAATACGAGACGTGGCGTGCGTATGCATTCAATCACTTGAGACTACTTAGAGCATGGTCAATAATATAGCCGACCGGTGGATATAACATCTTGCCATGCCATCTATAGCAAACATGTAGTAGTACATAATAGTGGTCATTTCATTGCATGCAATGCTATTAATTAGCAAATACTATTCATTTCATGTATAATAGTAAACATTAAGTTCTCTCGTTTTCCATTCCACCTTGGTTGCGGTGCACAAGATGACTATTCACCATGACGCAGGGAATAGTACTTTTTTACAACCCATCATTCACTCTCACATATCTTTCTGGAGCTCGTGCTACAGCCGTCTGTAAATCTGCAGCCCGCTTATCTTCTCACATCTCTGACTGAGCAAAGATATAGTACATTATTTTAAGCCTTATAGCCCGCCTACGTCACCTTATGCAATGACATTAATTACAAAATATCCACCCCATGCAGTGCTCAATTCTCTATATGCAACGACATTAATTTCAAAATTTGATACCTCTCTCTCATTTTGCAAGGCGAGCGCATACGCCTAAGTCGTCAATTTGAGCAACCTAATAGAAGTCATATATTACAAAAAACATACCATTGTAAACTTTATATGTTCTATTTTCAAACGATTACAATTTTCCATCTATAGAAGGCCAAACGAGCTAACCAATGCATCTCCCACTTAATTCCCCCTCGCAGGTCGCGCGTGGTCGTCCTCGTGAAAATGAGATGGCGGCAGCATTGATTTCCATGCCTGCACAGACTAGTTATTGGGCGTACTTCACCTCACCTCATCGTCCTTTTTCTCTGCCGAGGTATTTCTATGGCCAACGCATGCATGAGTGGGGGAGTTATTGTTGGGATACATGCAGAAAAGGGGGAGAGGAACTTGCATGCGAGGGAGTAATAGAGAGGGATGAGAGCGGGCTACACGGTCACATACTATTCCCAATATTTGCTCCGCTTTTTATGCAACAGCCTTGGCACGAGAGATTCAAAACTTAGGCCCTGTATAGATGGAAGGAGGGAATAATTTACAATGATATTATTTTTGGTTGCATGCATTAAAATTTTATTATTTAAATCAATGGTCAAAACTTGGCACAAAATGCAAAGGGGACCAATAAACCAGTAAACATCAAAGTTCTCTAGTTTTTCCCCAACTTGGTATCGGTGAGATGACCATACTGCACCGCCACGGAGGGGGGCGGGTAGGCCCGAGGAGTAGATGGCCAACACACTCGTGAATGCAACATAGTCTACAATTCTCATATAAAGGCTCCCCCCAGTCGAATTTATGAAATCCTATGCACCTACGCACCCTGACCAAGGGCAAGAGTGATCACTCCAATCACAAGATCAGTTGACTAGTAGAAGCTAGACCCATGAAGGCGATGAGCGCGAGCATCAGCTGGCTGTGCCAGATGGTCCACATTGTCGGCCTGTGGCCCGGCACTGACGAATGTCTCCAGGTCATGCTTGAGGCCGCCAGGGCGAGAGGCCTCTTGGACGACAGCTTCGTCTCCTTGTTCGACGAGGTACATGTCGGCTTCCTCGACAAGTTCACCATCGTCAAGAAGCTCGTGGACGTCCTTGAAGTACGCCTCCAGCCCACGCGCACAGGCTCTGTGATGCCCGCCTCCCTCAACGGTCTCTATGCTGACAACCTCTTTGACGAACTGGTGGCCCCGCGACTGCCCGCCATCACGCCAGAGATTGTCCACCTCGAGGTCACGCTACCCGCATAGTGCCTGGCGCAGCAAGATACCATCAACATAATTACCCACATCTACGCGCAAAACATCCACAAGGACTACTACATGCCAGAGGACGACGATAGGACACTGGCCTTCTTGTGCCACAGGGCAACCTTGGACGGCATTGTTAAGAAGCACGTTGAGCTCGCCACCAATGTCGTTGCTCCTCACTCGTCAGTTGGTGACCAGGCGCACTAGGGCGTGAGGATGTCGTTGATGGATCTGTATGTATCTTCCCCAAAATTACAAATACTTAGGAATGGAGGGACTATATTGTAGTAATTATCTTACCTTTCGCATCAACTTCATAATTTTTGTACGTACCATGCATGAACCGCGCCAGAGCTAAACTTCTCATATTTTTTTGGCATCAACTTCTCATTACTATCTATCGGACGGGCCAAGGAGCCGAAGCAAATTATACATGTTACAAGTTCAAAAGGAAAAGCCTGCCATGTTTGCATCACACGTCCACACGGTTGGTCCGGCACGCCGCTCAAGGGGGGATGTGTGCTGCGTTGCATTTCGACTTACAAGTGGGACGGTAGTTGAGCAAACTGACTATCGGCAAACCCCCACCCCTCCCACTGCGCGATGGTTGAGTTAGAGAAAACAGGAGGGAGAAGAGATAGATGTAGCACGGATTCAAAAAAATTGGTGTCAGATGGGACTCGCGTGGGTGGCATGTGTCATACTGCTAGATGTGAATGCTAGTTATGGCCCGTGCCACCCCACTATATCGAGGTGCTGGTTACGTAGAGCAAACACATTATCTCTCCAGGAGTACGGTACACCACTAGTACTACTCACATTGTGGCGAAATTTCCTGCAGTTTATGCTCAGCCCTCCTCTCCCTTCTCAGCCAGCCAGCAGACACGCGGAGTGTGACCATCGTCTGTTTGCTCACATTCGGTCCGACATGTCAGTGAAAACGCAAGATGACCCACTAAACCTTCACATCTTTCATCTCGACGTGCTAGTGATGAATAACAAATCCAATAGAGATCTTCGGTGGCCGCTTTTGGAGTTACTCAAGAGTAAGATTCTATTTATCGTTTAACCGAAGATGCACATCATGTGCCTTCAACTAGCACTCCATCTTCTTGCATGACACGACATGTTGGATGTCCCACGTGTCAGCGAAATAAAGAAGAACTCGACCAAATCTTCTCCACAGTCATACCGGAGGAGTATGAAACACGGCAAGCCCTGTGCCTACATTATACGTATGTACTGTACAAGCCCACCTCACGCTATCACCATATTTCTTGGCCTCCATGCGACACCTAGGTCTAGTTGATGGTATACTACTACTAGTACTAACTATTGTACTGGCATACTACTATTGGCTCTACGTGATGTGGCAACTTCATATAAGGCTAGTCATAGTGAGGAGTAACTTAGAGTAGTAACATGCATATGTTACTACTCTATGTTACTACCCTTATAGTGGGAACTGTCATAGGTGTTGTAACATACATATCTTCATTGTCTTGTAGACTCATTTTGAATTGGAAATCGCTATGTGATGGTAACGTATTATGTTACTCTATTTGCCTCACTCTTCATTAACTACTTGCCACATCAACAGTTTTGCTTACGTGGCATCTATGTTACTATCTATGTTACTCCCACTATGACCAGCCTATCGGATGTTGTCTTTACTACTATGGAACTCACACTCCAAGAAGTGACTCGCAAACCATTCATAAATTGAGTTTATCACATGCTTATGAAAATGTACCATTCATTACATACAACAAGTCATCATAACACAACAACAACAAGGATACATGTTGGATTATATATTATTTCCAACAAAAAGTTCTAGTAGTAAATACTAAAGTTTTTATGACACAAAAAATAACAAGCAATGAAATGAACTTGAGCTCAACCAATCCACGACATTGGAAACGCTTGCTTTGAACCATAGGTAAGACTATGCGAAGGGCCAGCTATTGTCAATATGAAGACCAACGCATGACTCATCATCCAGGTTGAAGTGGCCTATAGCATGACACATATTGTCATAGCCAGGGTAGGGAACCATAGAAATGTCCGAGGTATAGATATAGATATAGTTGCTTCGCATAAATGGTAGTGACGTTGTGGCAATACCATCTGGATCGCCTTTCACCATCATTGGATAGTTTTGTCCAAGGAAGAGCGAATTTTCTCCATGACTGTCAATATGGAACCAGGCAGAAGGTGTTGGCGCTAGCACGCTAGTAGCCATCCTGAATACTGTCGGTGTACTAAGGTAGGGGTACCTCAGTACCCCAACTTGTGCACGGGCAGTTGCAGCTTCCCGCGGCAGGGTTTACCGCGTGCTCGCCGGAGACCTTCCTGCTCCCTATCAAACCATTCAAAAACAAAGTATACAAGGCAGAAGATCGAGACCCCGGCAAGAGGAGCTTGCCGGGAAGGCCGTACCAGGCTCAAGACTGCCCCGCTAGCACAAGGCCCTGGCAAGAGGAGCTTGCCAGGAAGACTAGAAGACGCGCCTCGGCGCTATATGCGCCCCGGCAAGGGCCCGGGGAGCGTTGAGCTTCAGAGCCCGGCAAGCTCTCGGGCCCGACAAGATCAAGGTCCCGGCAAGGTGCTTGCCGGGAAGGCTGCGCCGTGTGCCCGCGCTCCAGCTCATCGGCCCACGCGTCGCCCTGGGGCCTATCCAGGGATGCGTGGCGGACGGCTATGCAGCCTGGGGGACACGGTGTCACTCCACGGTGGTGGATCCATCGCCGTGGCAGACGGAGACGCAAGGGCGGGAGCTTTTGGGGTCGACGGCGACGGGCATTGAATGCCCTTGTCCCCCACTGTCTAAGTAGGTATAGACCACTGTTCTGCACTGTAGCTCCACTGTTCCCGCACTGTTACAACTACCACCTCTTTTACGTTTTTACCCCTTTCTCCTCCGTTGACACCTGTCGGTGACCCCTTGCACTATAAAAGGAGGCCCATGCACAACGTGGAGGGGGTTCGGAACCTAGATCACACACACGCTCGGTGTAGCTGCTTCTTCAAGCTCCCGAGCACTCAAACTCAATACACAACTAAGCAGGAGTAGGGTTTTACGCGTCTACCGCGGCCCGAACCTGGGTAAAACTGCCCGCGTGCTCGCTACGATCTGCTCTTCGTGCTCCCTCCGCCCTCGTACCGCACAGACAAGGGGCTCCGGTCCCATAGGTGTTCGTGGCGGACAGTTTCCCCCGACATCTTTGGCGCGCCAGGTAGGGGGCGTCGAGGTTGTGCGAACCTGATCCGGCGTTCGCGCGGGCGCATTCTTCATCAACCTCTCCGAATTCATCAACTTCACCAGCAACAACTCCATGGCCCCGAAGAAGAAGGCTTCGGAGGTCGGAGGCCCGTCTGCGTCTCACCCGCCGCCACCAGAGCCAACGGTGGGCGGGGGAGACGCCGTCGGAAGGGTGGTCGCCGGCGAGGACACTCACGGCGCCACCAGATCCAAGAACAGGACGGACGACCGAACCTCGGTCTCCGTGGACGCGCCGCGTCCCTCTCAGCACACAACAACCCAACAGCGCCATGTCACAGGAGGTGGCATCCGTTTGCTGGGCCAAGGCCAAACCGGAGGCTCGCGGGACGCCCCAGACCCTCGTCCGGGCACAAGCAAAGCGAAGGCGCCGGCGCGGGACCCCGCTCCTTCTAACGCCGTTAGGAGTCCGAGCGTATCCCGCTCCTCGCACCGCTCGCCCGCGTTCCCCTCCACTCCAGCAGAAGCGCTCGCTAGGGCGCAACTGCTCCTCGACTTCCCTCCAGCGGCCGACAAGGCCGAAGACTGGAGGGCCACCATCCAGAGCCTGATAGCCTTCGCCAACAACGATTCTCCACAGCAGCCGTCGGCCTCGCGGCCGCGGCAAGCTGAGAAGACGAAGGCTGACGGCGACAAGACTGCCGGGGGTGCGACAAGCGTGCACTCCCCGCCGCAGAAGCAGAAGACGCCGCCCCGCCGGAACAACGCCGACGACGGCTCCACAGCCTCGTCGGACCCGCGGGCCCGTCGGGACCAGCGCCAGGTCCTCGACGATCGGCGAGAAGAAGACGCTCGGACCACAATCGAGCGCCGCCGAGAAGCTCGGCGACAATCAGACAAGAGAGCTGGGAACACTGTCGACGCGCACGCGCCCGGTGAGCCAGGCGACTTGCCGTACGCGGCAGGCTGCCCTGCGTTCACCCGCGAGCTGCGGCGCGTCCAGTGGCCCAGCATGAAGAATTTTAAGCCCGACGTACCGGAGAAGTACGACGGCAAGACGCACCCCTCGGAGTTTCTCAGCGTTTACACCATTGCGGTGCAAGCTGCCGGGGGGCGCAACGAGAAGATCTTGGCGAACTACTTCCCGCTCGTGCTAAAGCCGAACGTCCGTTCGTGGCTTATGCACTTGCCGGAAGGTTCCATCTCTTCTTGGGCCGACCTTTGCCACCAGTTTGTTGGCGCCTTCACCGGCGGCCACAAACCCCACGGCCAGGAGAGTGATCTCCACATTCTGGCCCAGAAGGAAGGCGAGACCCTGCGCAAGTACATTCAACGCTTCAGCCGTGTGCAGCACAACATCCCTGATGTCCACCCTGCCGCGGTTATCAGCGCGTTCCACCAGAACGTGCGTAACCGCCGCATGCGTGAGGAAATGGCAATGACCAAGATTCGGGACGTCAGCGAGCTCTACGCTCTTGCTGACAAGTGCGTGCGCGCAGAAGAGGGGAGGAGACTCCTCGGGGAGGATGCTGGCGCAGGAGGTAGCGACAGCGACGACGCCGCCCCGGCAAAGAAGAGCCGGCGGCGGAACAACAGAAGGAAGGGCAAGAAAGAGGTGCTTGCCGCCGAGAAGTCCGGCAAGGAGACCCCCGCCAAACAAACGCAGGCTGGCGGCTCCGGCAAGGAGCCTGCCCCTGTAGCGGCGGCCGACAAGCCGGGAAGCTCCGACAAGCAATACTGTAAGATCCACCGCACCAAGGGCCACGATCTCTCCAACTGCAAGCGCGTCGAGTACCTCGTCGAGCAGCAGAAGGCTGAGTACGAGAGGCGCGACAAGGAGAAGGCCCAAGGTGGCGGGGAAGAGACAAGCAAGAAGCGGCCGTTCAACGGCCGGGGAGGACGCCGCGGCAAGGCCAAGCAGCGGCAAGGAGATCGACCTCCCCGGGGCCGCGACAAGGACGAAGAGGACGACGACGAAGACATGGAGGACGAGGATAACAACGAGCAGGAGTTCCAGAAGGCCACGGAGGTCCTGTGCGTCGACGGTGGCGCCTCTCTGCACACCTCCCACCGCCAACTAAAACAGTGGGTGCGTGAGGTGAATGCAGCAGAGCCGCCCGTGGAGTCGCGCAGGCTCCTCAAATGGTCCAGCACGCCCATCGTTTTTGATCTTGAGGATCACCCTGACCGCACCACTGCGGTCGGGTGCTTGCCGATGCTGGTTTCTCCCACCATCCGCAACCTCAAGGTCACCAAAATGTTGGTTGACGGCGGGGCCGGGCTGAACTTGATCTCCTCTGCTGTGATCAAGAAACTTCAGATTCCAGATGGCGAGCTCGAAGAGACCGGTTCATTCCAAGGAATCAACCCGGGAAGGAGCAAGCCCAAGGGAAAGATCACTCTGCCGGTGACCTTTGGCGGGGAGCTCAACTTCAGAACTGAGCGCATCACTTTCGACGTCGCCGATATTCCGTTGCCCTACAATGGAATACTCGGCCGTCCTGCCCTCGCCAAGTTCATGGCAGCTTCCCATTATGCCTACAACGTACTCAAGATGCCGGGCCCGATAAGCGTCATCACTGTCCACGGCGACAAGAAGGATGCGCTTATCTGTGCCGACAAGATCTACCGGGATGCGGCAGCTGCGGCCGAGAAGGATACTCTTGCCGCTGAAGCTCCCGGGGGGAAGAAGACGAAGACCAAGTCCGGCAAGTGCTCTGGGACCCACTCCGGCAACCGCACCTCTTCGGAGTGCTGCGCTGCCGTCGAGGACGTTCCATCGAGCTCCACCGGCAAGAGTAAGAAAGGAATGGCCGCTCCTCCGGCAACCAAGAAGGTGTCCGCCAAGGAGGACGGCACTGGTGGTACCTTCACCATCAGTGCCACGCTCGACAGCAAATAGGAAAGCGCGCTCGTTGCCTTCCTGCAGGCGAATGTCGATGTGTTTGCCTGGCAACCGTCTGACATCCCCGGTGTTCCCAGGAAGGTAATTGAGCACAAGCTTGCTGTTTGTCCTCATGCGCGGCCCATCAAGCAGAAAGTGAGGAAGCAAGCCGTGGAGCGCCAAGAGTTCATCAACGAAGAGATCAAGAAGCTAGAGGCAGCAGGCCTAGTTAGAGGTGTGATCCATCCGACGTGGTTGGCAAATCCAGTCGTCGTGCGCAAGGCCAATGGGAAGTGGAGACTGTGTATAGACTTCACCGATGTGAATAAAGCATGTCCCAAGGATCCATTCCCTTTGCCGCGCATTGACCAGATCGTTGACTCCACTGCCGGATGTGAGCTACTCTGTTTTCTTGATGCATACTCAGGCTATCACCAGATTTTCATGGCCAAGGAGGATGAAGAGAAGACTGCATTTATCACTCCATGTGGCACTTATTGCTTTATTCGCATGCCATTTGGATTGAAGAATGCAGGCTCAACCTTTGCAAGGGTAGTATACACTGCTTTTGAGCCACAGATCCACAGGAATGTAGAGGCTTACATGGATGACATCGTGGTGAAGAGCAAGAGCAAGGAAACCCTGATCCAAGATTTGGAGGAGACGTTTCAGAACCTGCGCAGGATACAGCTCAAGTTGAACCCCGAGAAGTGCGTCTTTGGAGTCCCCTCCGGCAAGCTTCTCGGGTTCTTTGTATCACAGAGGGGGATTGAAGCCAACCCCGACAAGATTAAAGCCATTGAGCAGATAGAGGCCCCAAAGCGCGTCAAGGATGTCAGGAGACTTGCAGGTTGTGTGGCTGCCCTCAGTAGGTTCATTTCAAAGTCTGCAGAACGCGCCCTACCTTTCTTCAAAATCTTGAAGAAGGCAGGTCCCATGAAGTGGACTCCGGAAGCGGAGGCGGCGCTGCAGGATTTGAATCGATACCTGTCCTCCACTCCTATACTTGTCGCACCTAGACCACAGGAAAAGTTGTTGCTATACTTAGCGGCAACCAACCAGGTGGTTAGTGCTGCGTTAGTAGCGGAGAGGGAGTCCGACGAGGAGTCAGCACCACCGGCAAGCGAATCCAGCGACAAGCAGGGGGCTGCTCCGGCAAGCTCTGGCCCCGACAAGGATAACTCTGCGTAGGAACAGGATGAGGTGCGGAAGAAGATGGTGCAGCGCCCAGTGTATTTTGTGAGTTCCCTTCTCCAGGGGGCTAGATCAAGGTACTCTGGTGTGCAAAAGTTGCTTTTCGGCCTCCTCATGGCCTCGAGAAAGCTGCGCCATTACTTCCAAGCCCATGAGATAACAGTGGTCACTCGCTTTCCGCTGAAGAGGATATTACACAACCCAGAAGAACAGGCAGGATCGTTGAGTGGGCACTGGAGCTGTCAAGCTTTGGACTCAAATTTGAAAGTACTTCAACCATCCAGAGCCGAGCTTTGGCAGAGTTCATAGCTGAGTGGACCCCAACGCCCGATGAAGAAGTTCAAGAAACAAGCGTACCTGTACAAGAAGCGACAAGTGAATGGGTAATGTATTTTGACGGTGCCTTCTCGCTACAAGGCGCCGGTGCTGGCGTGGTTCTCATCGCGCCCACCGGAGAGCACCTCAAATATGTTATCCAGATGCACTTTCCCAGGGAGCAAGCGACAAACAACACCGCAGAATATGAAGGCTTGCTTGCCGGCCTCAGGATTGCGGCCGAACTTGGGATCAGGAAGCTGATTGTGCGGGGAGATTCTCAGTTGGTGGTCCGGCAAGTCAACAAGAGCTATCAGAGCCCTTTGATGGAAGCTTATGTCGATGAAGTGAGGAAGCTTGAGGAGCACTTTGAAGGTCTGCAGATGGAGCACGTCCCGAGAGCTCAAAATGAAATTGCAGATGGCCTTTTAAAGTGTGCTTCGATGAAGTTACCTGTGGAACCAGGGACCTTCTTGCTCAAGCTGACTCAACCATCCGTTACACCGTCAATTGGACAGTCCAAGAAGAGAAAGTTGGTCTCCGGCGACTACTTGCCGGCGGATCTTCCTGAAACCGCCGCCAAGGTCCCCAAGATCAACAACCACAACACTGAGGAACAGTTTGCTCCTGCAGATCCTCGGGTCTGTACAGTTGAAGCAAGTGTTCCCGACAAGCCTCGCCCCGGCGAGCTTGTCGGGGGGCCTTGAGCTCCGGCAGAACCAGAGGTCCTCGCCGTAGAAGCTGAGGTTCCCGCAGCGGCCCTCGAGCCTTTAGTCCTTGCCGTCGAGCCTCAGGCTCTGGCATGGGCACAGCAGATCGTCCGTTTCCTTCAAACTGGAGAACTTCCCGACGACCCAGAAGAAATAGAGAAGATAACCAGGCAGTCAAGTATGTACCAGCTCGTGGATAACGAGCTGTACAGAAGAAGACTCAATGGTGTCAGGTTGAAATGCATCTCCAGGGAAGATGGACAGAAGTTGTTGGCAGAAATACACGGAGGCATATGCGGCCACCACATTGGCGCAAGGGCGCTTGCCGGGAAAGCTTTCCGGCAAGGGTTCTTTTGGCAAGAAGCCCTCCAAGATGCGTGCCAGTTCCATGCAAAGCAGATTCATCAGCCAGCTCAAGCTCTCCAAACAATCCCTTTATCCTGGCCCTTCTCGGTCTGGGGGCTCGATATCCTCGGCCCTTTCCCTCGTGCTGTCGGGGGCTTTGAGTACTTGTACGTTGCAATCGACAAGTTCTCAAAGTGGCCAGAAGTAGAGCCAGTGAGAAAGGTGACAGCACAGTCAGCAGTCAGGTTCTTCAGGTCAATTGTTTGCCGTTTCGGGATCCCTAACAGGATCATCACCGACAACGGTACACAGTTTACTAGTCGCACCTTCATGCAGTACGTCCAAGACCTTGGCGCCAAGGTCTGTTTCGCTTCAGTTGCTCACCCGAGGAGCAACGGTCAAGCGGAGAGGGCAAATGCTGAAGTGCTGCGCGGACTCAAGACAAGGACCTTTGACAGGCTGCGCAAGTGCGGAAGAAATTGGATAGAGGAGCTACCGGCGGCTCTTTGGTCAATCAGAACGACACCAAGTCGAGCCACCGGACAGACACCTTTTGCTCTAGTCTATGGAGCAGAAGCGGTTCTCCCCACGGAACTCGTATACGGATCTCCTCGAGTGCTCGCTTACGATGAGCTCGAGCAAGAGCAACTGCGGCAAGATGACGCGTTGCTCCTCAAGGAGGGACGTCTCCAGGCTGCGGTACGAGCTGCTCGATATCAGCAAGCTTTGCGCAGCTACCATAGCCGCAAAGTCAAGGCCAGGAGTCTCGAGGAAGGCGACCTTGTTCTTCGGCGTGTTCAGTCCGCCAAGAATTCCAACAAGTTGACGCCGAAGTGGGAAGGCCCTTATCGGGTGAGACAAGTTACGAGGCCCGGCGCTGTCCGCCTCGAGACCGAAAAAGGCTTACCGGTGAGCAACTCCTGGAACATAGAGCATCTTCGCAAATTTCACCCATAAGGCGCGGTTGCCGTGACCCGCTCCGGCAACCACCTTTTGTACAAGCTTTGCCGCTGTTGCATGTAACCCTTTGTACAAAGCCGGGCGCAGACCCCGTGCATCAGTAAAGATTTGGTGTTTTGCGCTATTCGCCTTTTGCATGCTTTTCTTTGCTATTTGCATGAGTTATCTGGCATCTGGTGCGACACACTAAACCTAACCGGTAAGCATTAGCACGCCGAAAGGCCATACACTTGTTTCCCTCTCCCTTTTCTTTCCTCTTAAGCAGAAGGAACGTTCCTCGCGCACAAGTTTGCCGGGGGGGAAGGAGGTGGAAGAGGAATCAAGTGCGGTTCAAGAAAGAGAAGCCTTACCGGAAAGCAAGCAATATAAGCAAGCAACATATGAAAGCTAAGTTGTTAGAGTTTGACCAGTTCAAATTTTAAATTTTAGTTGCCTTCCTTGAACAATCACACTTTGTATGGAAAACCTGTGCGCGGAGGAACCTACCCGTAGCTTGCCGCACCCTTATCTTGCTTCCGAGTTCGCTCAACGATTTAAGTGAGCTGCGACAAGTGTCGCGCCCTTGCTTCGTTTCCGAGTACCCTCAGCAAGCTAAGTGCGTTGCGACTAGCCGCGGCAAGGTTGCTTGCCGGTGAGACCTTGGCCAGCAGGCTGCTTAGAGTCCAGCACTCAGCGCTCGCGGCAAAGGTCCCTTGCCAGCAAGCTCCCCGGGAGCGTAGGGTGAAAAACATACAAAGTCAAGGATTAAGACAAGGAAGATAACATTGCACTGATTGATCAAAATGAAATAAATATCTTACAAGGGATAACTTGCCACGATGGACTAATAAGTTCATGATATCATATGCAGCAACAAAAAGATAAAGATAATGGAGCCCTAATCTACGCGGTCGCCATCCTTCCTGGAGATCTTAGCCACCTTGGCGATGATGTGGGCGACTTGCTCCTTCAGGGCCTCCGTGTTCGCATCAGCCGGCAAGCTGCGAAGAACGTTGGTGAGATTGATCCCCGGGTTGCGGTACACGATCTTCGTCAGCACCCGCTCCAGAGTTCCCGCGCAGAGCAGGCGCGACTCCTCGGCCAGCTGCGCGGGGATTTGGTTCCGGAGACCTGCAAGGGCCGGCGCGATCCCTCTGAAGAAGAGGCTGAGCTTGGCGCTGTGCGGGAGATCCGGATCCGGCGAGTAGATGAGATGTTCAACCTTCAGCGCCAGCAGCTCCTGGTCAATGTTGGACGCAGAAGATACCAAGTCTTCGGTCCATACCTCAATGGTCTGGCGGAAGAGCTCGGATGCTTTGTTGACGCTGTCCACCAAGGTCCGCTCCTTGCGGAGCTCCTCCTTCAGCTTGGTCTCCTTAGCCCGGGCAGCGTCGAGTGAATCCTTCAGAGTAGTGACCTTCAACGCCAAGTCCTCGATGGAGTCCTTGGCGGCCTTCAACTCGTCGCCCCTCTTAGAGAGGCTCACCTGGAGCTCTGAATTTGTATGGGCGTCCTTCTCGCGCTCCGTGATGAGCGCGGCAACCTTCTCCGCGCTCACCTTCAGCGCCTTCTCCAGCTGTACGACCTTGGCGGCGAGCTCCTTCTTGGCGTTTTCCGCGGCAACCGCGGCGGCTTTCGCCTCCTTCAACTCCCCGCCAAGGGCCGTCTCGCGAGCGGCAAGGTCCTCCTCATGGGAGTCGAGCTCGACCTTCCACTGCGCGAGCTCTCCTTCTCGCCGGGACAGCTCCACCCTGGCGAGCCGCTGCTGTTCCTCAGCTTCGGCCTTCTCCAGCACCCATTCTTGGTACTCGCCGGCGAGACGCTCGCGCTCCTCCGCCACCTCGCGGAGGGCCGCCTGGTTGGCGGCCTTGAGCTCTGCCGCGCGCTTCTCCATTTCCGCGGCGGCCTTGGCGGCAAGGGCTTCCCGGGAGGCGAGCTTCGCCTGCCTGGCCCGGTAAAGGGCCAGGAGCTGGTGGAGCAGGTTCTCCTCCTCGGGCCCCTCACTCCCGCCGGGCGCCTCGACGATCTTCAGGCCTGCGGAGGCGAGGACTTCTCCGTCAAACACCTCGCCCTCCGCGGGAGCTCGCGATGAAGACCCCCAAGGCATCTGGATGAAGACGCCGTTGGGGGCCTCAAGGTAGTAGCCCTGCTCCTTGCTGGCGGAGGGGTCGACGGCCGGTGCAGCATCTGATGCTCCCGCCGCCTCCGGGTCGGCGGTGCGGTCGCCGTCCCCCTCCCCGGCCGCTGCGTCCGCAGCCGGAGCTGTCTCCTGCGCGGCCGGCTCGGCGGCTCTCGCCGCGTCCTCAACGACAGGGGCGTCGCCGCCGCCGCCCTGCGCGCCCTCCTCGTCCTCGATGTTGATGATCTCAGTCTCCATCGGCTCGGGAGGAGGAGGATCTAAAAAGAAAAAGAAGAAAAAGAAGTTCAAGATCAAGCAAAAATCCAAAAAGAGACGAAGCCAAGAAGACAAAATACAAAACGTACCTTGGCGGACGTCCTCAGCGGCGGGCTCCCTTGCCGGGGAGCTCTGCCTTGGCGGAGTGGCCACTCTCGCCGGGCTGCTCGCCCTTGGCGGGGTACTCTGCCTTGGCGGAGTACCCGCCCTTGGAGGAGCACTCTCCCTTGCCGGAGAGTTCTGCCTTGGCGGGGACGGCGGGGCCTGCGGCTCCTCGACGACGGTCTCCGGGCGCTCTTCCCGCTGTGGCTCCACCTCTGCACAAATCAAGATAAGAAACGTCAAGATGATGAAAGAAGACGAAATCCTCAGGCGTACCCCGACAAGCGAAAGAATAAACCCCATACTTACGCTGGGGGCTGCGCTGGGGGCTGCGCTGGGGGCTGCTCCTCGGAGCAGCGCTCGGGTCCGGCAGGCTCGGCTCCGGCACACCTCCTGTTGCCGCGGCGGCTGAGTCTTCCGCGGCCTCGACCACAGGCGCCTTGGCCTTCTTCGCCGCGCGCTGAACCAAGGTCCTGAAATCAAAGCAACAGACAAAGTCAGCATCAACAAAAACCAAGACAAAACTCGAGAAGGTGTAAGGTCCTGGATCCTTACTCCTGATCCTCCTCGTCGTCCTCGCTCAGGGCGGAGAAGTCGTGTTCCACCGTGGGCGCGTCGGCGCGAGGAGCGGAAGACGAAGATTCCCTCGCGCGCTTGGTGGTCCCCGGGGCTGGGGGCTGCGAAGACCCAGCCCCTGTGGTAGCCGGCGCGCGAGGAGCGGGCGGAGCCGTTGCTCCGCTCCGAGAAGACCCCTGTCGGCTCGGCGCCGGCCTGCGAGGCGCCTCTGTCGTGGCCCGCGCGCGGGCCGCCTCCGCTGTGGCTGGTACGCCGGTCGCCCTTGGCGCGGCTTGGCTCCCCCGGGGAGCTGCCCGGCGAGCTGGTTGTTGCCGGGGCGCTTGCGCCCTCTCCCCCGTCGCCGTCTTGCGGAGACGCTTCGGTGGAGACTGCCTTGGGCTTGCCGGGGGCGGGGAGCTCTCTGACGAGGAGAGGTCGTCGGCGTAGAGCTCCGTAGATCCGCCGGAGTCCTCGGCCTCCTCCTCCTCCTCTTCCCCGGCCGGCTCACTGGGCCCAGCGCCCTGCGCTGCGGCCTCTTTCCCCTTGGCGCTTCCGCTCCCTCCGGCGCCTCCGCTCCTCGCGGCGCCTCTGTTCCCTCCGGCGGCACCCTCCATTGCTGCGGCCTCGGCCACGATTCCGTGGATCCCGGAGTGCCTCAGGGAGGGGACCCCGGCGAGCGCGTCGGGAGGGAGCTGCAGCAATCTGCGGATCTCCGCCTCCTCCGCCTGGCTGGACGCGTCCGCAGCCTCCGCCTCAGCAGGCGTGTACCCGAAGTCTCCTGCCGCTGCGGCTGCAGCGGCCTCTTCAGCCCGAGAAGCCATATAGGCAATCTCCTGGTCGGTGGTGTCCCGCGTGTGCTCCTTGACGTCGTTCTTGTTCTTCGCCACCTCCACGAGGTTGTCGTAGAAGTTGAGGACGTCGATGGGCTTGGGCGCAATCCACGTGCGGTCCACGCCGTGCGAATCGCATGCGGGCATCATGGCGAGGATCCGGTCCCGGACGATGCTGTTGCAGAGCGGCACCACTCCCCGGGGAGCTCGGAACCACTCAGGGTGTGCCGGGTCGTACTTGAAGAGTTCCCGGACCATCCCCCTCAGCTCGAGCGTCGTGAAGTTGAAGTTGAGCCCGGGGCGCAGCCTCATTATGTCCGCCGGGCCGCCGTACTCCCAGGCCGGCCTCTTCCTGTCTTGGAGAGGGGCGATGCGGCGGCGAAGGAAGTCTGCGCCCACCTCAGCAACGGACAGATGTGCCACCCGAAGACGAAGAATACGGACGAGGGCGATGTCGAGCTTGATGTCGTCCGAGTCTAACTTGCTCCAGTCCCTGCCGCGCACGATGGGCGTTGTGCGCGGCGCGGTGAAAGCTTGCGGCTGGTCTTCGACGACCCAGCACCACTCCGCGCGCCACTCCTCCCACTTTCCGCGGAGCTCTCCCGGCAAGTAGGACCCCTTCTTGTTTAAACGGAAGACCCAAGAAATTCCTCCGGAGAGGGGGGCGTCGGCCTCTGCTCTAGGAGTGAAAAAGTGCCTAAAAAGCGCTACATTGGGCTGTAACCCTATGAAGTTTTCGCACATGTGTGCGAAAACCGCCATGGTGAGGATGGCGTTGGGGGTGAAGTCAAGGAGGTGGAGGCCGTAGGTGTTCATGACATCGCAGAAGAAATTCGAGAAAGGAGGACACAGACCGCAGTGAAAGAAAGCTGCAAAGAAGTAGTACCCGCCGGGGTAGCTGTCCTTGGCGGCGGCCGGATATGCTCGCGTGCGGGGGTGCGCCTTGGTTTCCTTGGCCCAGAACAAGTAGTACTTGTTCCAGAGCTCCCGCGCGCCGAGCCTCGGCGGGAAGACGAGATGCTGCTTCCGATACGCGGCGAGCTTCGCCGCTTGCTCCGACTTCTCCCTCTTGGACTTCTCCGCCTTCGCCTTGTCGGTCTTTGGGGCCATGGCGGACGCGGCGGAAGGAGGGGGACGAAGAGCTCGGCGGCGGCGGAGGTGTGGAGGCAGAGCGCAAGAGAGATCTCTGGAGGAAGGAGACGATGCAATGAAAGCGCAAGGAGGGGAACCGCGCCCGCTTCCTCTGCTTTTATGGGGGAGTGGGGGGGCGTTTCGCCCTTTCCATTAAGAGATCGTGGGCACGTCCCATCCCACGACGCCGCGATCGACGCGTGCCGTTACGGTGGGGTGCGGCGGATACGGAAGTGGATTCGGCGCGCCGCGGGCCGCGGGTGCCCGTGCACTGTTTTGGGCCTGGCCCAACAGCGCTCGGCACCGTGTGTGGCCCAGGCCCGGGGGCTCCTGTCGGTGTACTAAGGTAGGGGTACCTCAGTACCCCAACTTGTGCACGGGCAGTTGCAGCTTCCCGCGGCAGGGTTTACCGCGTGCTCGCCGGAGACCTTCCTGCTCCCTATCAAACCATTCAAAAACAAAGTATACAAGGTAGAAGATCGAGACCCCGGCAAGAGGAGCTTGCCGGGAAGGCCGTAACAGGCTCAAGACTGCCCCGCTAGCACAAGGCCCTGGCAAGAGGAGCTTGCCAGGAAGACTAGAAGACGCGCCTCGGCGCTATATGCGCCCCGGCAAGGGCCCGGGGAGCGTCGAGCTTCAGAGCCCGGCAAGCTCCCGGGCCCGGCAAGATCAAGGTCCCGGCAAGGTGCTTGCCGGGAAGGCTGCGCCGTGTGCCCGCGCTCCAGCTCATCGGCCCACGCGTCGCCCTGGGGCCTATCCAGGGACGCGTGGCGGACGGCTGTGCAGCCTGGGGGACACGGTGGCACTCCACGGTGGTGGATCCATCGCCGTGGCAGACGGAGACGCAAGGGCGGGAGCTTTTGGGGTCGACGGCGACGGGCATTGAATGCCCTTGTCCCCCACTGTCTAAGTAGGTATAGACCACTGTTCTGCACTGTAGCTCTACTGTTCCCGCACTGTTACAACTACCACCTCTTTTACGTTTTTACCCCTTTCTCCTCCGTTGACACCTGTCGGTGACCCCTTGCACTATAAAAGGAGGCCCATGCACAACGTGGAGGGGGTTCGGAACCTAGATCACACACACGCTCGGTGTAGCTGCTTCTTCAAGCTCCCGAGCACTCAAACTCAATACACAACTAAGCAGGAGTAGGGTTTTACGCGTCTACCGCGGCCCGAACCTGGGTAAAACTGCCCGCGTGCTCGCTACGATCTGCTCTTCGTGCTCCCTCCGCCCTCGTACCGCACAGACAAGGGGCTCCGGTCCCATAGGTGTTCGTGGCGGACAGTTTCCCCCGACAAATACCCTACAACGGATGTTGGAATAGGTCCGGAGGGTGCGACCATGGGAGACAACACCTGCTTCCTTAAGAACATCAACAATGCCCTGTATACAGACATGAAGAGGTGATCCATTGGAATAAGTTGCCAGGCGCCACTGAGTATGTAGGCCCTCCTTGTCCTCATGCTCGTGATCATCACCATCGTCATCTCTCCCTTGGTTATAATAATTTTGAAGTATAGGTGGTGGAATGTTCACACGACCTTGGAAACACAAGGTTAATTAGTACGGGGATACTAACTAGCATGCATGTGGATGAAACCATTCTAATTATGGTGGAAGACAAACATAACGAAACCATAAGGATTCCATGCAAAAACAGTGCCACAAGTGGTGGAAGCAAACACAAGACACTCGTATTGAATTGCATCACAGTACTCATCCGTGTACAGAAATTGATTTTTGAGCAATAGCCATCGATCTGTGGGAGTAAGGACGGCAACAAGCTTGTCGAAGATAGCAGCAACATCATTGTTTGTGTAATCCCAAGAGCGATTGGCAACTCGACAAATTACCATCTTCCATAGATGGCAGTCACCATGATCATATTTGAACGTACGTAGATAATTTGTGTGCTGAACCTCAGGGCAGTCTGAGATTTTTGGAAGTGGAACCCGGTAACGTTTGTACACATTCACAAATTCCCACTCGCAGTTGTACCCAATATAAATAACCCAATTTACATTTGAGCATGCTTAGGCCTTACCCTTAAGCAACGGCATCTTAACATCACACATATCATTATCAAGCGGCATCAACTTGCACAAGGCGAGGCTTCCATCATTCTCGTGCCAGCGAGCAGGGTCATGGAGAAGAAGATATGGGAGATCAAACTGCTCCTGAACCCTTGGGTTCTTTGTCATGATCCTATTTGTTGAGTTAAGAATGGTCTTGAACGAACCTGCCATGCTAGCCGAGGTGATGATGTCACACTGATCAATGAGTTCCTCCATAGAGTCATCTTTTAGGTCGGGGCAAGAACAATGGGGTCGTTTCTGACCTGTTCCCTCCATGGAGAATATGATTGAACAATGGCAGAAGGAAGGGTGAAGGTAGATGGATGGAGGAACAACATGCTACAGTAGTACCAAGTAGAGAGGGAAACGCAAATAGGCGGTGGATGGTTGCCACGGTATAGGAAGAGGCGCCCCGGCCTACCTAGCCGTCCGTTCGGAAGTTGTGCAAAAGGAGTCGCTGTCGTATCACTAACATGTTTGAACGGGACCACATGTCAACGAAACAAGGTGTGTCATTTCTCGTGCAAAATGCGATCTGGCCGCGTTGGCCCGAGGTGCCGCATTATTTCTCAACTTTATTTTTTTAATGGCATGCCGTTCAGTTTTGAAGCACCACTAATTGGTATTGTATGCATAGAAAATATTAAACTACTCTACCACAGTACCACTACTCCACCTCATACTAGTATCAAAGAAGATATATAGGCTGGAGGTTTAGCGCTTGCTTGCTAAGGGTTTCCCACGTGCTTCTCACACTATCACCCTCTCCCTAGATCTAAAAAGGACGGCGGTGGTCCCTCTCTATTCGTCCTCATTGGTGGTCACAGAGCCGCCAGGATCCCATCTGCTGGAGAAGAAAAGGACGTGCAACATTGACGCACTCTTCGGCGGCGAGCGAGGTCACACACTGATGACAAGGCCGTCCTCTTGGACCTAGCGCCCGCGCGGGATGGCCTCCGCCCCCAAGCTCATTGCCGTAGTGTGTGTGGAGGATGACGACCACGAGCGAAGATACTTCCTGCCGACCCTCAGGTATGTACCTCTTTTCAAACCATACCCTTGTTCTATTGCCCCATATGCGTCCGTGCAGGTACATACTGGTTGTGGATGTATTAAATATTTTTAAGCTAAGGCATTCTAATGATGTTGCACAACCAGTATACGAACGATGAAACTTGTTACTACCTTCATATGTTTGCACTGTTAATGCTTATAGATTACATACCTCACTTTCATGAGATAAGTCAATTTTTTTGTACAGTTTCACCAGAATGCCAAGGCGCTGATGTCATGTTATTTTGGTTAAACTGCACAAAAATTTATGAAGAGAAGAGGAAAGGTCGAGAGTGGGCACCAACTCCACCGGCTGTTTTCTTTGATTCGGTTGATCAAGTTTTATGTTTCACCGACTATTAAGATTGGGATAGAAATTTTCAGGTCCTCTCGAGTTTGAAATGATATTTACCTTCAAGGTACATGGTTTGCAATTTTTTATACTATCATTAGTTCATAATGCTAGTTACCTTCAGACTTTTATAATTTGTTTAATGTTGTTGCACAGCTAGTATACCAATGCTAAAACTTGTTACCTTTACATTTTGTATTGTTAATGCTTAAACAAATCTTGCAGTGCTAGCTTATGGAAATCATTTTAGTAAAACCATTATACTGTACCCTATAATAAAAAACTACTCCACTATTGCACTAGCCATTAGATTAGTGTATATTTCTACTATTCGAATGGTGTTGCATTAGTGTATGGACAAATATAATGTGTGGCAAGCTTTCCCAGATATGTGCTCAAGAAAACTTTAAATTGAACTATGAATCGTCTTATATTAAGGAATAGAGGGTGTAGAGTTCAGTCAAATACTGCCAGTAAAGCTAGTCATACCTTTGTTAAAAATAATGTTCATTATGTTATCAGAGGAGGTCTGCATGTTTGTCTCTAATGTCTGTCGATTACATATCTGACATCATGATGTAATGGTAAGTCATTTCTTTTTATACAGTGTTACTGAATTATCAAGGCGGTGATGGTATTTTATTTTAGTTGAACTGCACAAAATATGCTTAAAAGAAGAGGAAAGGTCGAGAATGGTTCAGTTTTTCAAAAAATACAATGTATGCCTTCCTGACATCAGCCGTTGTTGCCTTATTTATTCCTTTAGACATGTAGTTAGATACAGTCTTGCTACCATTTCCCATTAAGAAATTGGAATGCTTATATTTATGAGTCTATGCTTCAACTAGTGCCTCTTTTATAGAAATCACAATTTCAATACCTGTGCAAACAGGATGCTCGATTTTAGTGGAACTGCACGAAAAGTCCAAATGGTTCAACATTATGAGCATGTTTTCTTCCAAACCGTTATATCCAATTGGTGGCACTATGAGCTATTCATTACAAAGGTACATGATTTGCTACAATCTTGCAACTCTTTTTGTATTGTCATTCGATATTAATATTAGTGGTTTGCATGTGAATTTATTGGCAAGGTGGATCTACATTGGACGTGGAGGACATGACTCAATGATTGGATGGTCAATTTCGGTTGTATCAATTTCACCTCTTCCATCACTTCGAACATGGATATCCTTGGTCTGATGAAGAATAGGCGTTATATTTCTGCTCTATACCAACAAATCAATTCACTATGAAATTGTCCAGGGCAAAACATGACAGTATCAATTTGTACAGTGCAAAACATGACACTTGCTAAGCGGAAACGACTAGCAGAGGCATGTTTAAACCGAAAATACAAGGTGGGGTATATGTTAACTAGTTGCTTGATATTTGTGCGAACAAATGTCCGCCCGTTGCTATTTGGCGAATAAACAAAGTGACTTCAATTTTTGTGGAACTGCACAAGAGAATAGTATAGTCACTTCATGCAGTGCCATTTGAAAATAGACACGGAAAGATTGGTTAGTCACTTCATGGACTGCACAAAAGTAATACTATATTATTTATTGGCCAACACTAGGTGCTTCATTGCTTTGTTTTGATTGTCCAATGGGCATCATTTTGCCAACGGTAAAGTTGTAGTCCAAAAATAGTTTCGCCATGTGATCGACAGATGACCAACTCATATTTGAGTGGATGTTCCTCCATCATGTGTGGTTCACTCTAATGGTTCTATCTGTTGGTGAAACCACTTACGTTTGCAGTTGGAAATGTAAACTTCACGATCAGATTTGTCTTTCACTTTGTACTAAATGTTGGCCCAGAGAAGCATCCATGTCAGTAGCAAGAACAATTATTTTTCTTGATCTTTGCTTTAGGAGCTACATATTGTATATGATCTGTGAATCATTGAGATGCACTAATGTTTTGATCTTACGGATGGGAATGGTACTAGTTGGTTGTGAATTTGGGCTATTAATGGGAACATAATAGAAAGCCAAGCATCTGAGACTCGTGTGAACATTTCGAACGAATCGGCTCTTTTAGTGTGCACAGCATGATCCTTATTTCCGTGTGCTCAGTGTTTACAAGTTACTAGAAGTTTGTTATTTCTGTTCTCTCAGTGCTTACAAGTTCCTGATTGATCACTAGCTAGCCTACTAATACGCTCCTGGCAGTTTTAGTTGTGACGCAAGATCCGAAGCTAGCAGTTTTTGAATAAAAATGCCTACCTCTGAAGAAAATGACAAGCTATTCTGAAGATACTGCCAGCAAAAATGTTTGCAAATGCCTTATCTCCAAGTGAATGTTCACCAGCTAATGCGATCTTACACGTACACTATCCGACCTACTGGATCCTACATGGATAAATAGCGGATCACGCATATACTACCTCCTTTTCGGTTTGCAGGGCTCAATTCTAAAATCACAATAACCAAGGTAGATGATGAGTGGTTGATTAATATTTGACAAGGAGGGAGTACCTCATCTATATGATTCGAGTGCACTCGTTTGACCGTCATGCCGATGTGCGACCCAACACGGACGGGATGCACCACTGACGGGACGGGGCGGCAAAGTCATAATTTCATTTTTTCCCATTTTCGACGGTAAGCTGGCGTGCTAAGCCATGCCTACTTATGCATTGAATTGCAATGACCATCCCGTTACCCGTGACACACTGCTTCCCTACCTTCGGCCTGTAATTACCGGTTCCTGACCTTCTCTGGTAGCACTGTCACCCAACTCGCCCTATCAGTTCCCCTCATAACCCCCACCGGCCCGACGTCGTTCGCCACTTGCCCTTACTGTCGCCACGTCCATCATGCCCCCAACCGTCTGCAATAGGCGACGCCAGAGGCACTCACCACCGGAGCTAGTATTCGGTTATTCACCGGAAGGAAGAGGGCGAGGAGGCATTCTATCGGTCTTTAGATGGCAATGCGGAGTATGAGGACTTGTTGGAGCACGACCGCCTAGCGGAGGATCAGCGTATCGCCGATTTGCGCCGTGAGCGGGGCATGGAGCAGCTGCGCACCGGTGCTCTAAGTCACGAGCAGAGCGCCCGCAACTGGTCGGGCTACGTGGAGGCATGCGCCCGGTAAATAGCCTTAGAGGCTGCGTGCGCGACACCGAATTTTACTACTAGCTTGTCAAGTGGGTTTCCCGCTTAGCAGCCAAAACTTTGGTCGAGCACGCCGGCATGGAAAGGGCCAACGGGCATGAGCAACGTGCCCTATCGCACCTCCGGCAAGTCCGAGGTGAGGAGGAGGCCATCGATGTCGGCATTTAGCAGTACCGTTGATGGCCGCCGACATCGTCTAGTTAGCTAGGAGTAAGTTAGTACTTGTACACTAGAGTATCAGTGGGAGTAGATAGTTAACTTGGCTATTATGGTTGTCAACGTTGAAGTTCAGTACTTTATATCTGATCAGACCTGTTACTTTGCTCTGAATGTCGAACTTTCCGTGTGAACATATGTTATGGGCTGTTATTTTTTAAAATGGGTCGTATTTGTCCGCCGCGGCTTTAGAGGCTGACTTGTGGCCCTACTAGGTTAACGTTTACACAATCAAGAGATGATTGTACGTGGAGGGGATGACAGCAGGGACCCACCTGGGTCATGGCAGTGCACAAGCAAATGCCTCCTTGTTTAAAGCCAAAAAATTGGTTCCTCCTAATAGATTTCTGACATCTAGGTTCGATGCCATTATCAACGTAGTCAATAAATGAGAGAATTGCACAACAAGCGTCTGATAACAGGGACCCAGCAGCTTGACCTATCTAGCCAGCTTTTGTGGGGCACTCTGGCCTGTCTAGCCAGCCTTTTCTTTTATGTTTACAACAAAACTAGCCCAGTAGTTTTTTCTTTATGAAAATGGCAAGCCTAATTTTTTTGTTCTTTTGTAGAATACCCAACTGAGTCCTACTTGCTTTGTCAGCTCAACTGGGTTGCAAATCTCTGAAGACAGGGAGAGCTTCATTCGGCTTGCAAGAAAATGGGCTATCAGTAATGAGAAATGGGCTCTACATTTTTAAAACACATCAAACTGGTTATTAGTTTTAAATTTCATTTTTTTCATTTTGAGATTTTAAATTCCGTTGATTTTTATCCGTGGAAAATTATTTGGATTTTATATTGATAAGAATTTATTTTTCAAATTATTTATAATGTGACTCAAAATTTCGGGATTAAACACAGTTCCGACCGCACCGAAATATGCAAAATTTCATATAATGTTTTAACCGTGGCCACAATATGGGTTGTTATGCTAACAAAGAGAATATGGGCTCCAAATAAATCCTTACCAACTAGCAAATGGGCTGTCATTTATGAGAAATAATGGCAGATGGGATGTATGTTGTTTTCCATAGATTTCAGGCTAACTTGTGCGCCTAGTATAGGTTGATGCGTACGCTTTCCTAAAAAAAGGATAACACGGACGTAGCACAGTGTCAACTTAGTGAACACACAAGAGCAATGACTGTTGGATGTCCATCCAACGGTTGTCTTTCTTCTTCAATCTTTGCTCTTCCTGCTCCAGCTGCTCAAACAAGCGCCGACGAGACTGCCTGCTCCCTCCTCCCGCGGCCGGCTGTGCTACCGCGCAGGCCTCACCGCCCCACCGCACTCCCATCGCTGGCCTAGCCATCCCTTTACTCCCCTCAGCGTGGGAAATAACTGCCGAGTCTTTCCCGGCTCGTGGTCATTCCCTTCCTAGGCCTCGCCGTCGTCCATCGCCCTGGTGCTCTCGACGCAGCGTGGTCAACATGGTCAACGAACAACATCCATCGGAAGAGGATTGTACCTGGAGAGGCTGACAGCTGGGTCCATAGTCTCACACAAGGAAGTGCCTCCTTATTACGTGAAAATAATGATTCCTCCACTTGACACCAGGGACCCACCAGAAGGGTCTCTGTATTTCGTGGAAAAACATTCGTCGCGGTGACAACTCAGACCCACGAGCTATTTCTTTGCACACAACGAACTGCCTCCTTATTACGCACAAAAAATGAATACTACCCCTGCTATATAGGACCCACCATAGTTCGAGGCTGACTTGTGGGCCTACTAAGTTGACGCGGACGGGGGGCTTTGTGAACTTAGTCAATATGATTGATTCTAGCTCTAGTGACTGTTCGATGTCCTTCCAACGGCCATAGTCCTTCTTCAACATCTGGTATTATTGCTCGAGCCTCCCAAACCAGCATCGGTCGTGCCGCCTTCTCCTGCCTCCTGTGGCCTGCTCTGCTGCCGCGTAGCCCTCACCGCCCCACCCTACTCCCATCGCTAGCTTGGCCATCCCTGTACTCACCCAGACCTACTTTTATTCTTTGCCGACGGAAGACTCACACTGCAGCCCAACCAGTAAACCATTGTACGCCCCTCCGCGTGGGGAACAACTGCCAAGTCTTCCATGGCTCTGAACCATTCCCTTCCTAGGCCTCGTCGTCGTCCACTTCCTTGGTGCTCTCGGTGCAGCGTGGTCAAGATGGTCAAGGAACGACTTACATCAAAAGAGGACTCTACGTGGAGAGGCTGACAGCTGGGTCCATGGCCACAGCAAGGAAGTGCCTCCTTATTACACGCAAAATAATGATTCCTCCACCTGATAGCAGGGACCTACCAAAAGGGCTCTGTATTTTGGCTTAGCTGTATTTTGCGAAAAAAACATTTTCCCCTTGACAGTAGGGACCCACCAGCTATATCTTCGGACGCAAGGAAAGTGTCTCCATATTAGGCGCGGAAAAAAATGAATGCCCCTTGAAAGCTTGGACGCACCATTAATAACTTCGCACGCAAGGAAGTGGCTCCTTATCCTCCCTAATAGCCGGGACCCGCCTGGTCGAAGCGTACATAGTGTTGTCATTCTGGTTGCGAACGTGTATGTCAATACTAGTCGATCGGTCTCTCTGCAACGATGAACCGTGGCCGAGCAAGCAGTGGCACGTGTAGTAGTAGAGCCCCGGAAACCTGGTGCCCTATAGCAGTCCAGGCAGTCCCATCAAAATTAAGTACACGTACGTATAGCCATAGGGCAAAAAATATGGCTAAGTACGTACATACGGGCGGAGTCTCAAACGTGTACTCGCGCATACGTATGGCCAGTGCTGGTGTACATGGAGAGGCAGAGGATAGTAGCAACGGCATCATGTTCATCGGCAGCCAACAGACAGGGTCGGAATAGAGAAACAGCGTCGTGTTCATCGGAGCAAACTGGCTTGGATGGAACAGCCGAAACCTAGTGTGGCGTACCACAAAACGGAGGGAAAATGCCTTCTGCTGGAGCACGTGTAGTCAAAACGGGGTCATGTTCATCGGGAAGGCTCTGGCGTACCGCAAAACGGAGGAAACAACCTTCTGCTTGACCGGCTACGGTCGAAATGGGATCATGTTCATCGAGAGGGGTCTGGCGTACCGCAAAACAGAGGAAACGGACTTGTGTTGGAGCGCTACTATCGAAACGGGGGTCCTGTCCATCGGGAGGGGTGTGGCATACCGCAAATCGGGACTCCACGGGCTACTGTTCACCCACCGTCGACTTCCTCCAGCATCCACCTGCACTGTTCATCCACCACATCTTCCAATGCCTCCATCGGCTACTGTTCAACCAGCCCTCCATGGGGTACTGTTCATCCAACCAGCCCTCCACCGGCTACTGTTAAACCATCCCTCCACAGGATCCTGTTCATCAACCCCAATGCCTCGGTCGTGGCAGCCTCATTTTTCATCTAGTGGCAACCGCTTGCTACTACTACCACGGGGTCATGTTCATCCAACCCCCACCGGGAACTGTTCATCCAACCCCAACCACGTACGTCTCGACTCGTTCAACCAACCATACGTTCATTGTTCATCAAGAGGTAGCACGTTCGATCGACTTCAGTAAGCAGGAACAGTGATCGATCGGGTTCATTTAGTAGCGATAGCGAAGGAATCGCTCAGGTTCAGTTAACATCAAAGGAATCGATCGCTCGGGTTCAGTAACGTAGCCCAGTGCAATCTCTTGGGTATAGTAGCGAACGCCTCGCTCGGGTTCAATTAGAGCCCAAGGCCTCGCACACACACGCGTATGTATACAAGAGAAACGAGCAAACCTTCGTGCATCGCTCCACCCCGACCACCAACCGTAACTGGGAACTCCCCAAAATTTTCCTCGCCCTCGCTTCTACCATGATTTTTTCCGACATGGACGGCCCAAAGAATGTCATGCAGGTGCGTCCCCGGCCCGCCCAAGACGAAAAGCCCATTTTCTGTCATGATTTTTTGTCATACAAGTAGGAGCCCACCACATCTATGATGATACGGGTTTTTGTAACAATTATCGTCATAGAAGTGTCAGAAGCATGACAGGAAAAAAATCGTTCGGGCCAAAATGTCACAGATGTGTCTTTTTTCAGTGCACCACTAGTGCGGAATCTTTTGATATTAATGTCGCTTGTTGAATCTTGTTATGAAAGAGCAAATTTCCGGCAATCCTAATGAGGATGTCGCGTCCCATTTAAACACATTCATAGAATTGTGTGATATGCAACACAAAAAAGATGTGGAAAATGATACTGTGAAGTTGAAATTATTTTCTTTCTTTTTGTAGGATCATGCAAAAATTTGGTTTTCATACATGTCTCGTAATAGTATGGATTCTTGGGATAAGTGCAAGGATGCTTTTATTAGTTAGTATTTTCTGGCCGCCAAAATTATTTCCATTAGAACTCTAATCATGGATTTTAAGCAACTTGAGCATGAACATGTTGCACAATCTTGCGAATGAATGAAATTGATGCTAAGAAATTGTCCTAATCATGGTTTTAATCTTTGTATGATCATACAAATAATTTATGTGAGGTCGAATTTTGTCTCTAGAAATCTTTTAGATTCCGCCGCGGGTGGTATCTTTATGGATCTTACTTTGGGTGAAGCTACTAAATTGCTACATAATATCATGGCAAATTATTCACAATGGCATACTGAAAGAGCACTTTCTAGTAAAAAAGTTAATTCGATGGAAGAAATTAGTACTTTGAGTGAAAAAGTTGATGCTCTTATGAAATTGGTTGCTAGTAAAAATGTTCCTATTGATCTTAATGATGTGCATTTGTCCACTTTGATTGAAAAAAATAGTGATCCCATAGATGTGAATTTTCTCTTGCGAAACAATTTAAATAACAATGCTTGCAGAGGTAATTTTATTCCTATGCCTTTTCCCGGGAATTCCTCTAATAGTTATGGTAATTCCTATGGTAATTCTTCTTAAAATAATAATAGGAACCCCTCTAATCTTGAGAATAATACTAAAGCATTTATCAATGCTCAATTTTTTAATACAACGATAGAAGAAAAGTTTAATACAATTGATGATATGTCTAGAAGCATTGATAGAATTTCCCATGATGTCGAAAATCTCAAGATTAAACTTTTTCCACCCAAGGATAATATAAATGAATCAATAAAAGCTTTATAAGTTTCTTTGTATGAAAGTAAGAAAAGAACCGGTATGCTTAGAGATAAAAGAGAATTTTTAGAAAGAGTGTTTTCTACGGATTGCTTTCATAATAATGATGAAGATATTAAAGTGATTGGTGTTTCTTCTATTGATTCTTTGTTTAGTAAGATTTAAATTGATGATAAAGGGACTGAATAAGAGTCAACTTTAGCTAAAGGGTGTACCAATGATTCGAAGGGTGAAAATCTTGATGGAAACATTGATAAAAATGGGTTTGGAGAGGCCAAAACTTTAACTAGTGATGTGCCCACTCTTTTGGATTACAAAGACTTTAATTATCACAGTTTGTCTTTGATTGAGTGTATTTCCTTGTTGCAATCCATGATAAATTCATCTCATGCTTATGAACAATATAATGGTTTTACTAAACATATTGTTGATGCCATGATAAAACTTTAGAAGAAAAGTTGGAATTAGAGATTTCAATTCCTAGAATATTACATGATGAATGGGAACCTACCATTAAAGATAAGATAAAGAATTAAGTATTATTTGTTTTATGTGATTTCGTTGCTAATGTTTCCACAATTCCGAAATCTTTATGTGATGTGCTTGGTCTTACCAATATTGAAGAATGTTCTCTTAATTTGCACTTGGCGAATTTTACTATTAAAAAGTCTTTTGGAAGAATTAATGATGTTCTTATTATTAAAAATAGGAACTATGTGCCTGTAGATTTTATTGTTCTTGATATTGATTCCAATCTGTCTTGTCCTATAATACTTGGTAGATCGTTTTTACGAACTATAGGTGTCGTGATTGATATGAAAGAAGTTCATATTAAATTTCAATTTCCACTAAGGAAGGGTATGGAAAACTTACTGAGAACAAGATTTAATCCACCGTATGAACCAATCATGAGTGCAACCTATGGAGCAAAAACTAAAGATGGCTATACTTGAATCTATGCATATGCCTAGCTAGGGGCATTAAACAATAGTGCTTGTTGGGAGGCAACCCAATAATTATCTTTTTGCTTTTTTCTTTTTATTATGTTGCTCAATAAATACATATTATTACTTCTATAATGACTGTATTTTAGGTGTTTTAATTAGTGTTTGTGCCAAGCAAAGCCTTTAGGATTGATTTGGGTGAGAGTTGATTTGGTTCGGTGCATCAACAGAAATCTTTGCGTCGAGTGGAAGAATTGTAGTTATTTTTTGGAGTGTAGACAGTTGCTGAAATTTTGACACACAATTTATATACAAATTGCCCATTTTTTCCTAATATTTTAGAATTTTAAAGTTACAGAAGTGTGACTGAAAATTACGTCTTTACAGATTGTTCTGTTTTTGGCAGATTCTTTTTTCGTTGCATTATGTGCTTATTTCGATGAATCTAAGCCATGGTAAAGTTAGAATATAGTAGGTATAATGTAATAAAAAATGGGTTTTCCACAACCCTTATAGTAAAGATGATTTTCATTATACTAACGAATCTCATGAGGTTTTGTAATGTTTTGTGTGATTGAAGTTTTCAAGTTTTGGGTGAGATCAAGATGGATGAAGGAATAAGGAGTGAAAAGAACCTAAGCTTGTCGAAGCCCATGGCACCCCAATATAATATTCAAGAAGTACCAAGCAACTAAGCTTGGGGATGCCTCGGAAGGCATCCGCTCTTTCTTCTAATGACCATCGGTAATTTTACTCGGAGTTATATTTTTATTCATCGCATATACTGAGTTTTCCTTGGAGCGTCTTGTATTATTTGAGTCTTTGTTTGTTTTGATTTTTCGTTTGTCACAAGTATCCTTGCTGGACACACCTATTTGAGAGAGCCAAAATTATGCTATGTTATATTAAAATTTCTCTATATGCTTCACTTCAAATTTTTGAGCGATCGAATTTCTCTAGTGCTTCACTTATATCTTTTTGAGCATGACGTGCTTTATTATTTTTTAAGAAATGCTCTCATGCTTTACTTAGATTTATTTTAGAGTTATTAATTTTTTGAAGAAATTCTGTTATGCTTCACTTATAATATTTTGAGAGATGAAAATCTTTATGCCGATGTTCTTCACTTAAATTTATTTGAGCTTATCAAAGAAATTACAACATACAAAACTAGTCCCAAAGTGATCGATATTCAAGACGAAAATAATAAAAGCTTTCATGAAGGTCATTGGACATAATAACCTTGATTCCTTCCAATAGTTTTAAGATATGATGATAGTAATATGTAAGTCATGTTGGTGAGTAATTATGCTCTAGTAAGTATATTGGTGTTAAGGTTTGTGATTCCCTATGCAAGCATGAAAGTGAGTAGTTATGCAATGAAATTACATCCTACTTGTGGTGCATTACTCGTTGTTAGTTATGCTTACTGCTCATTTATGAGAAATTTCGTTTCTTGGTTAGTTGCTTATCAATCTATTTGCTAGCCTCCACTTGTACTAAGTAGAAATACTACTTGTGCATCCAAAATCCTTAAACCCAGTTTTACCATATGTGTCCACCATACCTACATATATGCGGTATTTTCGTGTTGTTCTATGCAAATTCGTATGTGCAAACTCTAATTTTCAAAGTGAATTTCCTTTTTGTGTGCACGTACCGCTCATCAAGAGGTAGGGGGTGGCCAATATATTTTCGTGCTAGATGTGTTATTCTCAAGGTGACTAGTTATTCCCTTGTCATTGCATGAGAGTGTGGCGGTAATAAGGATGCCCAGTCTCGAAATGAAAAATAAATTCACTTTATTTTGTCAAATCATAATTCCTTGGAAAGTGTTGGTACGGACGGTACCCGCGGATACGGCTAGGCGTGGAATGTGGAAGTATGGTGGAAACAGGGATACATTTTATTTTATGTTTTGGGAACCGCCTATGATGTATCTAGCATGGAAAGTATTGGGAACTACTCGGTCATTTTCATTGACGGGAAAAGCATGCCTCTCAAAAAAATTATCTCTTAGTTTAATCTTTGTGTTCTACCTCTTCAAATCCCTACTTCCCACTGTGAAGGGTCTATCTATTTACTTTATGCAACTTTTATTTTATTTGAGTCTCCATCTTCTCTTATAAAGCACCAACTAACGGGCACTATGATCATACTTGTCCATTGGGTGTAGCTAATATTCGAGTGTGTTCCATCAATGGATCAATGATTGAGCATGATGTGCTAGGGATAACTTTATTTAGTGTTGATATTTTGAAACACATGGTTGCTTGTTGATATGATTGAGTATTGAAGTATTCATGTCAAAAGTAGACTATTGCTTTGAATCATCTAAAAGTCCAAATGTCCATGCTACAAAAGAAAAGAATGTGTGATGAACATGTTAGGCAGCATTCCACATCAAAAAATTGTTTTTAGCATTTACCCACTCGACGACGAGCAGCAATTAAGCTTGGGGATGCTAATACGTCTCCAACGTATCTATTAATTTTTATTGTTCCATGCTGTTATATTATCATTCTTGGATGTTTTAGAATAATTTTATAGCAACCTTATATCATTTTTGGGACTAACCTATTGACATAGTGCCTTGTGTCAGTTCCTATTGTTTCTTTATTTTTTACTTCGGTGGAATTATAGTACCAAACGGAGTCCAAACGCATCAAAACTTTTTGAAAAAAATTTGGACCAGAAGACAAGTTGGGAGCCAAGGAAACACCTGGGGGAGGCCCGCGGGGCCCATGATACATTAGGGCACACTAGAGGCCCTTGGCACACCCTGATGTATCATGGGGCCCACGGAGGTCCTCTCCACCGCCTCTTCACTCTATAAATCCTCTGAAATTCTAGAAACCCTAGGGTAGCAGACGAAACGCAATTATAGCCGCCGCAAGTGCTAGAACTACGAGATCCGATCTAACACCATCACAGAGGGCTTCATCGTCTTCATTGGTGCCTGTCTGATGATCCGTGTGTAGTTCACCATAGACCTACAGGTCTGTAGGCAGTAGCTAGATGGCTTCTTCTCTCATTTTGATTCTCAATACAATGGTCTCTTGGAGATCTATTTGATGTAATGAATTATTGCGGTGTGTTTGTTGGGATTTGATGAAGTTTGAGTTTAAGATATGTTTATGTCCATGAATGTTATTTCAGTCTTCTTTGATCTGTTATATACATGATTATTTATAGGCCCGTAGTGCTTTTTTGAATCTTCGGTTTAGTTAGGCCAACTAGATCAATTGTTCTTGCCATGGGAAGATGTGCTTTTTGATGGGTTCATTTTTACGGTATCCTCACCCAGTGACAGAAGGGGTAGCGAGGCGTTCCTATTAAGGATAACAATTTCGGTTCTATTCCTACATGAACAGATCTTGTCTACATCATGTCACCGTTCTTATTGCATTCCTCCGTTTCTCCATGAACTTAACACACTAGATGCATGCTGGATATCGGTCGATGTGTGGAGTAATAGTAGTAGATGCAGAATCATTTCGGTCTACTAATGTTGGACGTGATGCCTATATAATGATCATTGCCTTGGATATCATCATAATTATTTGATATTCTATGGATTGCCCAACAGTAATTTGTTTACCCACCATATGCTATTTTCTCGAGAGAAGCCACTAGTGAAATCTATGGCCTCCTAGTCTATCTTTTATCATATTGCTTTCCAATCTATTTTTCATCATATTTGTTTTAAGATCTATTATTCCAAAAACCCAAAAATAGCTTGCTGCACTTTTTATTTGCATGTTTCATTTTTTGTTCTTGTGCGATCTATTTATCCAATATCTTACAAACCAATCTATCTTTTAACCGAGGAGGGATTGACAAGCCCTCTTACGCGTCGGGTTGCAAGTATTTGTTCTTCGTGTGAAGGTATCGTTTACATAGTGTTGCCTGGTTCTCCTACTGGTATGATAACCTTGGTCTGACAACTGAGGGAGATACGTACCGTAGTTGTACTACATCATCCCTTCCTCCTTGGGAAATACCAGCGAAGTTTCAGGACGCATCAGTCGGCTCAGTGGTGGTTCCTTTGGCTTGCTCTCCTACTTCCTCCTTGTTAGCCTTGTCGCCGGTGGGTGGTGGCTCACTAGTGGTTGAGACGGTGGATTCGATAGAAACCTGAGAGTTGGGCGTCATGGTCGGCGGGCTGACTGGCGATGGTCCATGTGTGGACACGGTGGTGCGGGTTGCGCCAGTTCAGCCGCGTGGTGAATTTCTTGTGCTTTCTAATTTCGCCCGTGTCCCTGGGACTTGGCTGGTTGTGGAGGCTAAGAGTTGCCTTAGGGCCCAGGTTGCGACTCCCAGGTGTGATGGCTGAGTGCAGTGTGGGTATTTATGGGTCCGCAAAGGTTGTCCCTTCCCTCCCTAGGGTTTCCTGCTTATAATCTGACAAGAGTCGCTACCATTTCTAGTTCGCGGTGGCGTTCTGCATGAAAAAAACACGAGGGCCCTCGAGCGAGGCGGTCTCAGGAAGTAAGCGCCATTGTGAGGGCTCGGTTGAGGTAACCTCTGATCTAGCCTATGAGGCTTCCATGTGCTCCAAGTTGGAGGCTGAGTAGTCAGCTCGCTAGCAGGTGGCGCTCGAGTGGGCGGCATCGACTAGGTGGAGAAATGGCTGCACAGAGACGAGCGGGCGCGCTCGGCGGCGGCAGAGGAAACTGCTGCATGTGGATCTGGGTCAAGCTCAGGCAAGGGGCATGCTGTCGGTGTCAAAACGGACAGATCTCGTGTAGGGGGGCCCAAGCTATGCGTCTAGAGGATCGATGTTAGCAGGAGGATGGTGACACGATGTTTACCTAGGTTCAGGCCCTCTCGATTGAGGTAAAACCCTACTTCCTACTATATTATTATGGATGAATATGTGTACAAGAGTGGATCTACCTTGAGATCGTAATGGCTAAACCCTAGGTATAGCCTATGAGGATATTGTAAGATGATCCCCTCTAAAGATTAAACCCGTCGGGATATATACACACCGGAGGGGACCCCAGACTTGCCTTCAAGGATGAGATTGTATCCGGCTTCATGTTTTCGGTCTTGCAAGGTGAGTCCTCCTGGATGATAGTCCAGCTTCTTCAAATATTATAATCTGCTGATTCCTCTATGCCGTCGTCTCGTCTTTCACGTGTCCAATGAATGCGAATCGTTTGGGCGTCTTTTGCCAATACCCCCTTGACTCTTCAAGGGAAGCGCCTATATAAGAGAATACATCCAACTGCCTTTCCATCTCATTCCACGCGGAAGAAACCCTAGTGCCTGCAAAAAATCTTCAAACATGGCTAGTGTCCCGAGCTCCTCCTCGTGTCCTCATGGCCGTCGTGCAGGAGATTGGAAAAGTTGTTCTGTGTCTCACGCACATCTGCGGACGTTGCAAGCACAGGGGTATCTCCCTCCAGAGGATCTAATCACCGTCCGGGCCGAACTAAGGTCTGCCGACAACCAAGCCCTGGCATAGAGCTTTCCCAACCCCTCCGATGCAGAGCGGGAATGTCTCGTCCCTCACCCTTTAAGAGGCGTGGTGTTCCCTGTCCATCCCTTTCTTACGAGACTCCTGGAGTACTATGGCCTCCAACTGCACAATCTTACTCCAAGTTCAATCCTGCACATTGCGGGTTTTGTCCCTCTATGCGAACTTTTCTTGGGTTGGGAGCCCCACTTTGAGCTGTGGAGAAGGTATTTCTGCCTGGTCCCTCGATCGTAAGAGGGATCCAAATTTTAAGTTGGGAGCGCCGAAGTATGGCGCATAACCGGGACAGGCTATCTTTCCGGTACTCCGAAGAAGGCATCCGAAGAGTGGCCCTCGGAGTGATTTTACATTGAAGATGTCGCATTGCTAGATCCAGTTCGGCGTGGACTCCCCCCGTATTCCAGTGCTCCTCCAAAGAAGCTTTTCAACTGGCGTCCCCGTGGTCCTTTGGAAGAAGAGAAAGCGGAGGTTAGCCGACTGGCCGGCAAGATTAAATTGCTTGCTAGTTCGGGATTAACTATAATCGAAGTGATGGCCATTTCACTGAAGCGGCGTGTGCAGCCGCTCCAAGCCAGAGGACTTCCAATGTATCATTATAATGGTCAGAATGATGCCTCGCGCCGCCTACGCCGGGATCTAGATGACCCTGTCATTCTAGGCGCTGTTCTCGAAGGCCTCTACAAAGGATAGAAGCAGGACTTCATTCGTTTGACGTGCCGGGAAGGCCTTTCTATGTACAATCTTTCCGACTGGGTGAGTCCTTCTCGTTGACCACTTGATTTTTCTTTGTTATGATGTACTGACCAAACTGTATTCGGTTTCTCCCAACATGAGTGGAGGAAGGTGGTCAAGGGGATTAATAATCCCGCCCCGCAGCCAGAGGACCCATTCCAAAAGACGGGCCCCGGATATGAAGAGGACCCGGATATAGGCGTAGAGTTAGAAGAGGGGGTCTTCTATCAGGCCTACTGTGAGGGCACCTTGGTGGCTATAGTAGCCGATTACCCATGCCTCATTCCTTCTTCCGGTGTAAGTAATTTAGGGGACATCTCACTAACGAGAAGATTCCCAGTGCACATTTACCCACTATATTCTATCATACATAAACAGGGACGACGCTCCTGATGCCAAACTACGCGTAGACTGCAAACCCAGAGGGCGGCGCCCGGTGAGGCTTCGAAGCGGAAAAGGACCACGAATACCAGCGGACCTTCAAAGAGGTATGTTTGTTTTACCATATGCTGGGTGGTGAAATTGTTATTATAACTTTTCCGCATTGTTTCTTCCTTGTAGGAGGAATTTAAGTCGGACTGTCCCCGGAGGCAACGCAGGCCAAGCTCCAGCCAATCCGGCACCGGGCCCGTCAAGGGTCAATGCTAATTCGCTTCCGGATTGCCCTCTCCAGGAGGATTCGGATGAAGTGTCAGCTTGCAATTCAGAAGAGGAGGTCGCGATGATTCATCCGCGGTGGAAAGCGGCCATGCGTGACCCTGCTTTTTCCTATGAGGCGTTTAACGCCCTCCATTCTGACAGATGCCTATATGCGAGCCACTCAGGATGGACTCGCCCGAGCCACTCATCAGCTTTCAAAAGATATGAGAGTAAGTTTTTAATTTGAATGTTCCCATGCTAGTAGCCCCCGAGACTTAAAGCAGTTGGTACAACTGGTTTGAGGATCATTGTATTTTTATAGGTCATTCGAGAGAAGAATAAATCTTTATCCAAGGATATCGAAGAGTGCCGGACTCAGCTCGCCGAATTGAAAAATTCGAAGGAATCCGGAAAGGATGCTGTTGGCAAGAAAAATTGTGTCCGGAAGCTATGATAGTTCTGCTGATTTCTATGATATATATACTAATATGTAATACGGCAACAGGATCAACCGACCAACTAGAGTGGGAGCTAAGAGCTGCCCTAGCGGACAAGAAATTTGCTGAGGAGGAAAACGCCGCTGGCAAGCGTGCAATAACGCAAGCTATGGAAAAAAGGAACCAAGCACAGGATGAAAATATTAGGCTCGAACAGGAGCTAAAGGGCATAAAGGCCCAACTCTCCAGCGCCTTGGAAGAGAACCGGAGGCTAAAAAGCGGCATGTTCACTATGTCTCTTATACCTTGCTCTCCATATAGTCTCTTAGTTTGAAAGTTTCTTATAATAACTTTTCCTGCAGGTTTATTGACTGGTCAGCCTAAAGGCGGAGTATCCGGTTTTGAGGGTGATGTGCTGCAAGTGCTTTCCAGGGTCCATGAACGGGCTAGGAAGGCCATGAAGAGTATGGCAAGAGCTCTATGGCCTGGCGACTCCCCTCTAGAATCTATGGAGGATTTGGCGGACCTGTTCAAAGGGGCTCAGCGCCGGTTTGAACTATGGAAAGCGTCAGCATGCCGTATGGGAGCTCAAGAAGCATTGGCTATGGTGAAGACGCGCTACACTGATCTTGATCCAAATCACATGGCCCATGTGGGACCTCGAGGGTCAGATGGACAGGAAATTCCTCCGTGTTTGGTCTATAACCAAGTAGAAATAGCTGCCAAGCTTTCCCAGCAGGTCTATAAGCTAGACAGCCTTATAGATGGAATAGAAAATGAATAGCCGTTTGATTCTATGTATTAATGTACTTTTACCATCAAACTTACCTCTGGCCGAATTTACATAAAGTTCGTCATGGTCAACCATCTGCTTCGACCTCCATAAACCCAAAGGCTGGAGTGTTTCTGAATACTATTGTCGTGGTTCTTAGTCTAACAGTACGAGTAGGGGGTATGTAAGAGGAGGAAAGGCCCTAGCTATGGTGAGGTTGTACACAAGGTGTTTACGAGTTCAGGCCCTTCTCGGAGGAAGTAACAGCCCTACGTCTCGGTACCCGCAGCCGGTCGACGGGAATATGTATATGTGTGTGTTACAGGGGGTGTGAACCCTTGTACTGGAGGAGGGGGTGGCTTATATAGTGTGCCAGGACCCCAGCCATGCTCCCCGTTACTAAGGGTTCAATGTACATAAAGGCAGGCATTACTGATAACGCCTGCATTAAAGAGTAATAAAGGCATTCATTGTAGCGGAGTGAATACCAGACCGTTGTTGTCCTAAGGAACCTTTGACCTTCGGGGGCCGAGTGCCTTAGATGGGTCGAGTGAAGTTGAGTCGTCTGGTTCGTGGTGTACGGTCGAGTGGGATGCCCTCTTGGGCCGTCTTAGTCGACTGTCCTTGTTACCGTCGGTTTGTCTTTTGAGCTTCTGGGGTAGTAACCTTGGATGGGGTATCTTAGTCAGGCATGTGACCCTACCTTAGGTCTATAACCTCGTCAGTAGCCCCCGAATGGATTGAGGCTTGAGTAGAAGAGAGTGCTGAAGTGAGCCTTGGTCCGGATTCGATGCCCGTGGGGTAGTCTTCTCCGAACTTGTGAACCAGGTCGTCTTTTCAATCTTGTCTTGGTCGCCTTAATCGATTCCGGAACCGTCGAGTGTGCTTGTTGCGTTGACCATCGACTGAACTTTGCGCGTGGCATCGAGCGCCGTTGGTGCGCGTAGTTTTTGGTGGGATCGGTTGCTCTTTGGTCTCCGGATTTTGCGGGATTTCAAAACTTGGGGAAGCGCGCGGGACGGGTCGTGCCGCGGCAATCGGATCGGATATGCCTGGGACGCATCGGTCCTCGCGCCGCATTTTTCGCCATGTATCGCGTGCGTGCCTGTTGCGGTATTTGACGAGATTGCTCGGGGCCACCGGTCAGCCACTCGACCGTTGTGCTATAAATGTGCGCCGCGACCGAGGCGAGGGCACTGTGCGCCCATTCTCTGTTTCCACGCCTCCGTCCCTCCACCGCACCTCTGCTTCTTTCTCTTTCTCCTCGGCCAACACCATCTTGCACGCCATGGGTAAGGAGAAGACCGCGGCGTTGGAGCACTCGAAGAAGGTGGCGACGGGGAAAGCGAAGCGGTCCGGCCGCGGTGGGTCGTCGTCGAGGTCAGGGCTCCCACCTGGCTGGATCCAGGAGGACATGGAGGAGCTGGAGGAGGAGGGCTTGGTCGCTCGTGGCTCCTGGCAGGTGCCGGAGGGCGAGCTCGAGGCCCAGCCGTGGGAGGGCGAGTGCGTTCTCCTCGCAACCCACGTCGACCGAGGTTTCTCCATGCCCCCGCACCCTTTCTTTCGTGCCTTCTTGACTTTTTACGGCGCCCAGCTACACTACTTCACGCCCAACTCCATTGATTTTTTGGCTGCGTTTATCTCGATGTGTGAGAACATCCTCGGTTGTCGACCACACTGGGGTTTGTTCAAACACATCTTCACTTGTCGCTCGCAAACCGTCAAGAAGGCGAATCCGAGTGATGAAAAGACGCACGTCATCCAGGTGTGCGGTGGGCTGGGCATCCAACTTAGAAATAGGAGCACTTTTCCTGCTATAATCCTCCCAGAGTCGGTTCGAGGCTAGCTGTCGACTTGGTTCTACTGTAAGGACATTCCGACAACTAGTCAGTCGACTGGGCTTCCTCCCTTTTCTCTTAGTCGAGCCAGCCAGCCACCGTCGTTGGTTGTGAGTCGGGCCGAGAGGGTGGTGTAGGATCGAAAGTAGGTCTAGAGGGGGGGTGATTAGACTACTTGACAATATAAAAAATCTGCCTTTAGATCATGCAAAGTTTTTGGCAGTTTCACAAACAAGATCAGTTCAAGTAACACCCTACACATGCAATTCTAGAGTTTATGCAGCGGAAAGTAAATTGCACATGTAAAAGAGAGGTGGAGAAGATCAAACGCAGTTTGGTGACACGGAGATTTTTGTCGTGGTTCCGATAGGTGGTGCTATCGTACATCCACGTTGATGGAGACTTCAACCCACGGAGGGTAACGGCTGCGCGAGTCCACGGAGGGCTCCACCCACGAAGGGTCCACGAAGAAGCAACCTTGTCTATTCCATCACGGCCTACGCCCACGGAGGACTAGCCTTACTCGGGGTAGATCTTCACGAAGTAGGCGATCTCCTTGCCCTTACAAACTTCTTGGTTCAACTCCACATCATGACGGAGGCTCCCAAGCGACACCTAACCAATCTAGGAGGCACCACCCTCCAAAAGGTAATAGACGGTGTTGATGGTGATGAACTCCTTGCTCTTGTGCTTCAAGTGATAAACTCCCCAACACTCAACTCTCCTCACTGATATGGCTGTGGTGGAAGAAAGATTTGAGTGGAAAGCAACTTGGGAAGGCTAGAGATCAAGTTTCATATGGTAGGAATGGAATGGCTTGATCTCAACACAAGGGTAGGTGGTTCACTTCTCAGAAAGTGTGTGGTAGAAGTGGTGGTACTTTCTGATGGCTCTCCTCACGAATGAGGAGGGGGTGGAGGGGTATATATAGCCTCCACACAAAATCCAACCGTTACACACACATTTGACCAATCTCGGTGAGACCGAAGTGAAAACTCGGTCAGACCGAAAGTTCAAATATAGTGAACGTTGGGATTTTCGGTGGGACCGAAAATACCATCTCGGTGAGACCGAAGTGAGTCAAAGGTTAGGGTTTGCCATTTCGGTGAGACCGAAAATATAAACTCGGATATTCCGAATCGATGTCAACTGATCACAGAAGGTTGGCAGCCCTTTTTCGATGAGACCGAAACTCAGAATCGGTGTGACCGAGAATCTAGGGTTTGGAGAAACAACTGAAGTGGTTCATCTCGGTGGGACTGAGTTGGAGAAATCGGTGTGACCGAGATTACTTATGGGTGTGTGTTAAGTAGTGAATAGTGCTGATAGTTGAGGGAGTTAGATCACCAAGCACTTGAGCAACAAGAACATTAACACAACCTCATCCCCTTTTAATAGTATTGGCTTTCCTATGGACTCAATGTGATCTTTGATCACTAAACCAAAAATGGAGTCTTGAGCTTTTGCCAATGCTTGTCTTAGCATTTTGAGGGGTCCACTTCTTCAGACATTTCCATACCCACATCATCGAACTTTTCTGAAATGATTCTCAAGAGAATATTAGTTCAATGATATATATGTTGTTATTAATTATCAAAACCACCCGGGGATTAGTTGCACTTTCAATCTCCCCCTTTTTGGTAATTGATGACAACATATAGATCAAAGCTTCGACAAAAGATATAATCAAAGAATAATATCGTCGCTTTGAGAAGTATGTGATAAACAAGAGCTCCCCCTAAATTTGTGCATTATTTAAAATTTGCGTTTGAATGCAAATGCACAATCGATTAGGATTATGGGTCACTCTTCCATGTCACATACATCTTGGTGGAGCGCACAAAATGATAAGAATAAATAACATGCACTCAATCACCAAGACAGGAGTAAATAGCCATACAATAAGAAATAGCATATGATAAACAACAAGCACACATTAAAGCATAGTATGACTAAGCACTCATTAAGGTAGCATCAAACGTAGTAGCAAGCACACTTAAAGTATCTGGAACCAAAAGAAACCAATGTATCTCAAGGAAAAACGGCAAAAGAACGAAAAGACGAAAGAGCACTCTCTCTATCGAAGCCCTATGATCTATAACAATTTCTCCCCCTTTGGCAACAAGTTACCAAAAAGTTCGAAAAGGTATAGAGCTAAACGTCACTGCGGGCTCGGCTGGCTGCTCCCGTCTGGGTCGATGTCGGTGTAGAGATAGCTGCATCGGCGAAGACTTCTGCGGATGTCTGCGCTGGAGGAGTGGATGCTGGAGCTGAAGGAACTGCTGGAGCTGTAGCTGGTGCTGAAGTGGTAGCCCTGGAGTCTGTCACTGGGATAGCTGCAGACCTGGATCCTCTGGGAACCGGAGCAGTCTGGCGATGAGAGTCCTGGACTATATCATCCTGCATAAGCTCTGCCCTCTCCTGCCTAGTCTCCTCCATTTCTGCCTCAAGCTTGTTGACAGACACCTGAATCTCAGTCAGCTTCACGTCTAGAGCGTGGATCTTGTCCTCGACGATCCTCTCAAGGCTCTCCTGAGATTGCTCAATGCTGGCCAGGCGTTGTTCAATTCTCCGGGTTGCTTCAAGAATCTGATCTCCGAAGCTCTTTGGCTTAGCTGCTGCTGCTGCTGCCTCTCTGTCAGCTTTGGCTTTCTTTGCAGCTTCGATCTTGGCTTGCCCTTCAACTGAGGTGGGATCCTCTTCATCCATCACAACTACGTTGTCCTCATGCTCTGGCTGCAGTGGCAAGTGCTTCCTATCCAACATGAATTTGCCCGTGCCAAACTTGGCGTTGATAAGCATCTGTATCTGCGGTGCAAACCCACATGACCTCTTCTGGTCAGCTGCAGTCCTCTTAATGGTTTCAACCATCAAGTCCATCACCTTAAAAGGTGCCTTCTCATCGAGAATGTGCAGCATGTTGATAGAATAGCCTCGTATCATCCGGTGGTCACCTGACTTAGGCATCAAAGTATGCCTCAGAATAGTGTTGGTGGTGGTCAGACCTGCCTGGAGATAATACACTGAGCCGAGTTTCCATCCCTCCAAATCAGCAGCTGGGATCTCCTTGTACATATTCTTCATGGAATCATGACTCTTCTTAGGAATCCCGTAGACATCAATGTCGTCCTCTCTCTGCACTGGAGCGTTCAGAAGTTCTGCCCATTCTGCAACAGTTGAAGAAAACCGTTGACCTTCAGTCATCCAGGTGATCTTGCCATCGGGGTAGAAATGGGCTGTGGCATAGAACTGCATGATCATCTCGTCGTTCCATGCTGTCAGTTCTTGACCCACAAAGTCAGCAACTCCACATGCAGTAAAGCTCTCATGCACATGGGGAAAGAAGTCCCGATGCTCTCTGCTGTCAATGTACTTCCAGTCGACATACCTGGTGTCAGCAACAATGGGCTTCTTATCCATTAGCACGGTCTCATAGAAATCCTGCTGCTCTTTGGTGTGGAATCTGGGGTCCACAGCAGTCCTTCTTCTTACGGCATATGGATCAGATTGTCTCCATAGCCTGAGACCTTTGTCCTTCCTTGCCTTCATATCCTCAGCTTGAGGATGAGCATCATTGTGGAGTGGCAACTTGGGACGGAGCTTGAGCAACACATGCTCTTCATCTGACACAGAAGGTGGCATCTCACCTTTGTTCTTCTCAGAAGCTGGAATGCTTCTGGTTGTCCTCTTGGGCTTGGCTGGAGCTGCCTTAGCTGGAGCAGGCTTCTTGGGCTTGGAGGAGGTTTGAGCCCGAATAGCATCACCCATGAACTTAGCTTTCTGAGGAGGAGGCTGGGGTGCATCTTCTTCTTCTTCTTCAGCATCATCAACTTGAGGTTCAGCATAAACAACTCTCTTCCTTTTGGAAGTCTTCTTCACCTTGCTTGGAGCTGGCTCTTCCAAGTTGAGCTTCTTGGCAACTGCAGACTGCTTCACTTTGCTCGTGCCTTTCTTTGGCTGCTGCCCTTGGAGCTCTTTGGCAACCACTTGCCTCTTTGGCTTGGAGGTAACTTCCTCAGCAACAAAATCGGAATCCTCAGAATCAGACGTTCTCTTCTTCCTGGTTCTCGTAGCAGTAGGAGGCAGACCACTAGGGGTACTCCTCTCACCATCATCACTAGAGCTGCTAGCCTCAGGACTTGTACCTGCCTCTGGAATCTCAGCAAACGGTGATTCGGACCTGTTCTGGCTGTCACTGACATCTGACATGGCTGAAAGACCTGTGAATAGATAAGGTGTAGGCAGAGTAGAAGAGTTATCACAACTGCAGAAGTTTTTGCAAAAAAAATGAGTTAAAAACTTAGTTTTGAGTTTTCACAGAGTGTATTTCGGTCAAACCGATTTCAAGTTTCGGTGTAACCGAAGTGTTCAACAGAACCTACACACCACTTTCGGTCAGACCGAAATGGGTTTCGGTCCTACCGAAAACTTAGGGTTTCACAGAAACTTCACTTCGGACATTCCGATTTTCACAACTCGGTCAGACCGAACTGTGTAGTGCAATGGTCAGAGACCAAATCGGTCAGTCCGAGTTTCAGGAATCGGCTTCACCGAGATGCATTCCGTGGAAACCTAAACCTAAGAATTTTCCTCGAAACTAAACGATCTGAACAATGTATTGGGAACATATCAAACGTGGATTGAATCAGGGCAGTCCTATCATGCAAGAATCAGAAGTGGAGCATGAATAGGGATCGAGACACACCCTAACTTGGTGGTGTCCCTCTACGGCGGCAACGGAGGAGAAGATTACCGTTGACGGCGGCGGAGACCTGCGGCAAGGGCACACAGGCGACGA
>LR738709.1:188060738-188074879 GCA_902687465.1 Secale cereale
TACCAAAACCACCCGGGGATTAGTTGCACTTTCAATCTCCCCCTTTTTGGTAATTGATGACAACATATAGATCAAAGCTTCGACAAAAGGTATAATCAAAGAATAATATCGTCGCTTTGAGAAGTATGTGATAAACAAGAGCTCCCCCTAAATTTGTGCATTATTTAAAATTTGCGTTTGAATGCAAATGCACAATCGATTAGGATTATGGGTCACTCTTCCATGTCACATACATCTTGGTGGAGCGCACAAAATGATAAGAATGAATAACATGCACTCAATCACCAAGACAAGAGTAAATAGCCATACAATAAGAAATAGCATATGATAAACAATAAGCACACATTAAAGCATAGTATGACTAAGCACTCATTAAGGTAGCATCAAACGTAGTAGCAAGCACACATAAAGTATCTGGAACCAAAAGAAACCAATGTATCTCAAGGAAAACGGCAAAAGAACGAAAAGACGAAAGAGCACTCTCTCTCTCGAAGCCCTATGATCTATAACAATTTCTCCCCCTTTGGCAACAAGTTACCAAAAAGTTCGAAAAGGTATAGAGCTAAACGTCACTGCGGGCTCGGCTGGCGGCTCCCGTCTGGGTCGATGTCGGTGTAGAGATAGCTGCATCGGCGAAGACTTCTGCTGATGTCTGCGCTGGAGGAGTGGATGCTGGAGCTGAAGGAACTGCTGGAGCTGTAGCTGGTGCTGAAGTGGTAGCCCTGGAGTCTGTCACTGGGATAGCTGCAGACCTGGATCCTCTGGGAACCGGAGCATTCTGGCGATGAGAGTCCTGGACTATATCATCCTGCATAAGCTCTGCTCTCTCCTGCCTAGTCTCCTCCATGTTTGCCTCAAGCTTGTTGACAGACACCTGAATCTCAGTCAGCTTCACGTCTAGAGCGTGGATCTTGTCCTCGACAATCCTCTCAAGGCTCTCCTGAGATTGCTCAATGCTGGCCAGGCGTTGTTCAATTCTCCGGGTTGCTTCAAGAATCTGATCTCCGAAGCTCTTTGGCTTAGCTGCTGCTGCTGCTGCCTCTCTGTCAGCTTTGGCTTTCTTTGCAGCTTCGATCTTGGCTTGCCCTTCAACTGAGGTGGGATCCTCTTCATCCATCACAACTACGTTGTCCTCATGCTCTGGCTGCAGTGGCAAGTGCTTCCTATCCAACATGAATTTGCCCGTGCCAAACTTGGCGTTGATAAGCATCTGTATCTGCGGTGCAAACCCACATGACCTCTTCTGGTCAGCTGCAGTCCTCTTAATGGTTTCAACCATCAAGTCCATCACCTTAAAAGGTGCCTTCTCATCGAGAATGTGCAGCATGTTGATAGAATAGCCTCGTATCATCCGGTGGTCACCTGACTTAGGCATCAAAGTATGCCTCAGAATAGTGTTGGTGGTGGTCAGACCTGCCTGGAGATAATACACTGAGCCGAGTTTCCATCCCTCCAAATCAGCAGCTGGGATCTCCTTGTACATATTCTTCATGGAATCATGACTCTTCTTAGGAATCCCGTAGACATCAATGTCGTCCTCTCTCTGCACTGGAGCGTTCAGAAGTTCTGCCCATTCTGCAACAGTTGAAGAAAACCGTTGACCTTCAGTCATCCAGGTGATCTTGCCATCGGGGTAGAAATGGGCTGTGGCATAGAACTGCATGATCATCTCGTCGTTCCATGCTGTCAGTTCTTGACCCACAAAGTCAGCAACTCCACATGCAGTAAAGCTCTCATGCACATGGGGAAAGAAGTCCCGATGCTCTCTGCTGTCAATGTACTTCCAGTCGACATACCTGGTGTCAGCAACAATGGGCTTCTTATCCATTAGCACGGTCTCATAGAAATCCTGCTGCTCTTTGGTGTGGAATCTGGGGTCCACAGCAGTCCTTCTTCTTACGGCATATGGATCAGATTGTCTCCATAGCCTGAGACCTTTGTCCTTCCTTGCCTTCATATCCTCAGCTTGAGGATGAGCATTATTGTGGAGTGGCAACTTGGGACGGAGCTTGAGCAATACATGCTCATCATCAGATTCAGACGGTGGCATCTCTCCTTTGTTCTTCTCAGAAGCTGGAATGCTTCTGGTTGTCCTCTTGGGCTTGGCTGGAGCTGCCTTAGCTGGAGCAGGCTTCTTGGGCTTGGAGGAGGTTTGAGCCCGAATAGCATCACCCATGAACTTAGCTTTCTGAGGAGGAGGCTGGGGTGCATCTTCTTCTTCTTCTTCAGCATCATCAACTTGAGGTTCAGCATAAACAACTCTCTTCCTTTTGGAAGTCTTCTTCACCTTGCTTGGAGCTGGCTCTTCCAAGTTGAGCTTCTTGGCAACTGCAGACTGCTTCACTTTGCTCATGCCTTTCTTTGGCTGCTGCCCTTGGAGCTCTTTGGCAACCACTTGCCTCTTTGGCTTGGAGGTAACTTCCTCAGCAACAAAATCGGAATCCTCAGAATCAGACGTTCTCTTCTTCCTGGTTCTCGTAGCAGCAGGAGGCAGACCACTAGGGGTACTCCTCTCACCATCATCACTAGAGCTGCTAGCCTCAGGACTTGTACCTGCCTCTGGAATCTCAGCAAACGGTGATTCGGACCTGTTCTGGCTGTCACTGACATCTGACATGGCTGAAAGACCTGTGAATAGATAAGGTGTAGGCAGAGTAGAAGAGTTATCACAACTGCAGAAGTTTTTGCAAAAAAAATGAGTTAAAAACTTAGTTTTGAGTTTTCACAGAGTGTATTTCGGTCAAACCGATTTCAAGTTTCGGTGTAACCGAAGTGTTCAACAGAACCTACACACCACTTTCGGTCAGACCGAAATGGGTTTCGGTCCTACCGAAAACTTAGGGTTTCACAGAAACTTCACTTCGGACATTCCGATTTTCACAACTCGGTCAGACCGAACTGTGTAGTGCAATGGTCAGAGACCAAATCGGTCAGTCCGAGTTTCAGGAATCGGCTTCACCGAGATGCATTCCGTGGAAACCTAAACCTAAGAATTTTCCTCGAAACTAAACGATCTGAACAATGTATTGGGAACATATCAAACGTGGATTGAATCAGGGCAGTCCTATCATGCAAGAATCAGAAGTGGAGCATGAATAGGGATCGAGACACACCCTAACTTGGTGGTGTCCCTCTACGGCGGCAACGGAGGAGAAGATTACCGTTGACGGCGGCGGAGACCTGCGGCAAGGGCACACAGGCGACGAAGGCGACGATCCTTAGATCAGGGCGGCGGCAGCAGGGGTCTTGGAGGGCGAACGGTTTGAAAGGAATAGATCGCGCGCAGCCCTCAGTATATATAACCCCGTACTGTCGGTGGGACCGAGTTGAAAAACTCGGTGTCATCGAGATGTATTTCTGCTGTGCAGTTACACATATCGGTCAGACCGAGATTTTGAACTCGGTTTCACCGAGATGAAACCTGGATCAATCTAAGTGTTTCGGTTGGACCGAGATTGAGAAGCCGGTCAGACCGAAATAGACTTAGAAGGTTTTGGAAGTCAGCCTTAGACGAATCGGTGGTTCCGAGTGCTCCTCACTCGGACTGTCCGAAAAAGACTTGTTCAAAGTTGTGATATAAGCATGAATAGAATTTTGAGACAAGATAGCATAGATAGCTAGGGAAAGTGCTTAGGCATTCTTGTCCATCCATTTGGCCAGAAAAAGAAACCAAAACAATCAAAACAACAAATGGATGTCCTTGAATGGATAAAATCATGCATCCAACATGCTCACACAATAAGATAGCAACTGAAATATGTGTCAAACATGCACAACCAAAACTCTAGCTACTAGCACACAAATTGTCGATGACTAGGTCATCTATATATGAGTATATTGACTTAGGAGTCAAATGAGAACATTTGATCATAGGTCATACTCATCGTTTAAGCACAAGTGGGGTTACCACTTTTACATAAAGCATTTATGTGTTCACATCATTTGGAGATGCTTTAGCTCATTTTTAGAGCAAAGCTCCCCTAGATGTGAGAACCCCTTTTAAAGGGTCAAACTAACCTTGGGTTGTCGTAGAAGACTTCATGTAGATGTTGAAGATGTGGATGCTCAATGTTGATGTAGACCATCAAGAGTTGGGAGCAATCCTTTGGATTAGGGCACTTTCAATACCTACATGGGTTAGTCCCACAAGGAACAAACAAGAATATCCATGGACATAGAGTGAAGTGCACAAAAGATGATGTCCATGAAAGCAATGATTACCTTGTCCCTTGACTTACCAACAAGAGGGTTTGTGACTCCATGAACAAGTGCATGATGTGGAAGTTGATTGCACAAGTTCTTGCCAAAATGAATGTGAGTGAAGTTTGTTGGCGGAGTCACCCTCAAGAACCTACTAGTTCTTCTTCTTTGGGATCCACATCATCTTGATGGGAATCCTTGGTGTTGTAGTTGAGCTTGACGAAGTAGAACTTGATGTGTCCTTGGGAACCCACTTGACCATGGCTTGAGGTGCTTCAATGAATGCATCAATCTCCTCTTGAAGCTTGTCCTTGGCCTTTAGCTTGTGGTCTTGTGGTGGAAGGTCATCTTGAGCTTGTTCCACATTGGAAGAAGTAGGATCATACTTCTCCTTTTGTGAAACAAACTGTGGAGTAGGGTATTGACCTTCTTCCCACTCAACACCATCGGCGTTGAACTTTCGCTCAAAACCAATCCCTTGATTCTTCCGGTGTCTTCCTTGTTTGCGAACAATCTCCTCAAAGTTCTTGCTTCCGGCAAGACTCTTGTAGACACCCTTCTCTATGATTTCCTTCAATAAGCTATTTTCTTGCTCAAGTGTAACTTGGCTTGAAACATTGTTAGTGGAATCAAGAGAACTACTAGAAGCAACAATATTGGATTTAACATTGTTATTGTTACTACTAGAGGAAGAATTTTTCTTATGCTTGTCATGCTTAGTCTTAATAGGTGGCAAGAAATTAGACAAGAGAAGTCGTTTGGCAAGATATGAAGAACTCTTCTTTCGAAGATCGTCATTGATCGCTTTTAGAAACTCATGTTCTTGCTCTAGAGTGAGCTTCTCGAAGCGTAGCTTCTCATGAGATCTTAGGAGCTCTCTATGATCTTCTTGAGTAGTTTCATGAGCTAACTTAAGAGTGGTTAGTTCTTTAGTTAGACGCTCAATCTCCTTCATAGCATTGTCATTCGACTCTTCTCGACTATAAAGACTACTAGCATTTTCATCATTACTAAGCTCACTAGATTTATCATGCAAGAGCTCATCTTCACCAAGTAAGTCATCCTCATCACTATCAAAGTCAATGAACTCAGGGTGTGTTACCTTGGGGCCTTTAGCCATGAAGCATCTTCCAATTCCCTCATTTGGTGAATCAAATAAGTCGTAGGAGTTGGAGTTGGAGGATACGAGTGCAAGTCCGGCAACACCTTCATCTTGACTATAGTCGGAGTCGGAGTGATAGCTTCCATCGGATTGACTGTCAGAGTCGGAGCCGGAGACCCATTCACCAACATGAGCTTGATGTCTTCTTCTTGTGTAGCTCCTTGATGACTTGTCTTTCCTCTCCGAATCCTTGCTTCTCCGAGAGGGTCTTCGTTCACAACGATCATCTCTACTCCTTCTCTCTTTCCGAGGTGACTCATCTCTTGCTCTTCTTCTTGGAGATTCTTCTCTTCTCTTGTGGGGAGCCGTACACTCATTTGAGAAGTGTCCGGGTCTTCCACAATTGTAGCAGTTTCGATCACGACTAGAAGATCTCTTTCCATCATATGATCTAGACTTTGAGCTTCTTTCTTTGCCTCTATTCTTGTAGAACTTGTTGAAGTTCCTGACCATTAGGCTTATGTCTTCATTGGAAACTAACTTGTCACTTGAGGTAGTAGGAGCATCACTTGTAGCTTTGTAAGCACCACTTGACTTGTTGTGAATCTCTTCCTTATCCTTAAGTGTCATCTCATGAGCAACAATCCTTCCAATGACTTCAGTTGGCTTGAGAGTCTTGTAGTTTGGCATCATTTGGATCAAAGTGCACACGGTGTCATACTTTCCATCCAAAGCTCTGAGAATCTTCTTAATGATGAATCGGTCGGTCATTTCTTCGCTTCCTAAGCCTGCAATCTCATTTGTGATGAGAGCAAGCCTAGAGTACATTTCAGCGACTCCTTCACCATCCTTCATCTTGAACTTGTCAAGTTGACCTTGAAGAATATCTAGCTTTGATTCCTTCACAGATTCAGTACCTTCGTGCATTTCAACCAAAGTATCCCAAATCTCTTTAGCATTCTCAAGACGGCTGATTTTGTTGAACTCTTCGGGACACAAAGCATTGAAGAGAATGTCACAAGCTTGAGCATTGTTTTGCAACATCTTCAGTTCTTCGGGTGTAGCTTCGCGATCCGGAACTTTTCCTTCTTCAAAGAAGTCACCTTGCATGCCAACACAAATAATGCCCCATGCGGCTGGGTTATGACCAAGAATATGCATTTTCATTTTATGCTTCCAACTAGCAAAATTTGTACCATCAAAGTAAGGACCTCTACGATAATTACCCTCACTAGACGCCATACTCTCCTAGGTTGTGAAACCAAGCTTATGGAGTCCAATGCAATGGAAACCAAGGCAATGGAGACCAAAGCTCTGATACCACTTGTAGGATCGAAAGTAGGTCTAGAAGGGGGGTGATTAGACTACTTGACAATATAAAAAATCTGCCTTTAGATCATGCAAAGTTTTTGGCAGTTTCACAAACAAGATCAGTTCAAGTAACACCCTACACATGCAATTCTAGAGTTTATGCAGCGGAAAGTAAATTGCACATGTAAAAGAGAGGTGGAGAAGATCAAACGCAGTTTGGTGACACGGAGATTTTTGTCGTGGTTCCGATAGGTGGTGCTATCGTACATCCACGTTGATGGAGACTTCAACCCACGGAGGGTAACGGCTGCGCGAGTCCACGGAGGGCTCCACCCACGAAGGGTCCACGAAGAAGCAACCTTGTCTATTCCATCACGGCCTACGCCCACGGAGGACTAGCCTTACTCGGGGTAGATCTTCACGAAGTAGGCGATCTCCTTGCCCTTACAAACTTCTTGGTTCAACTCCACATCGCGACGGAGGCTCCCAAGCGACACCTAACCAATCTAGGAGGCACCACCCCCCAAAAGGTAATAGACGGTGTTGATGGTGATGAACTCCTTGCTCTTGTGCTTCAAGTGATAAACTCCCCAACACTCAACTCTCCTCACTGATATGGCTGTGGTGGAAGAAAGATTTGAGTGGAAAGCAACTTGGGAAGGCTAGAGATCAAGTTTCATATGGTAGGAATGGAATGGCTTGATCTCAACACAAGGGTAGGTGGTTCACTTCTCAGAAAGTGTGTGGTAGAAGTGGTGGTACTTTCTGATGGCTCTCCTCACGAATGAGGAGGGGGTGGAGGGGTATATATAGCCTCCACACAAAATCCAACCGTTACACACACATTTGACCAATCTCGGTGAGACCGAAGTGAAAACTCGGTCAGACCGAAAGTTCAAATATAGTGAACGTTGGGATTTTCGGTGGGACCGAAAATACCATCTCGGTGAGACCGAAGTGAGTCAAAGGTTAGGGTTTGCCATTTCGGTGAGACCGAAAATATAAACTCGGATATTCCGAATCGATGTCAACTGATCACAGAAGGTTGGCAGCCCTTTTTCGGTGAGGCCGAAACTCAGAATCGGTGTGACCGAGAATCTAGGGTTTGGAGAAACAACTGAAGTGGTTCATCTCGGTGGGACTGAGTTGGAGAAATCGGTGTGACCGAGATTACTTATGGGTGTGTGTTAAGTAGTGAATAGTGCTGATAGTTGAGGGAGTTAGATCACCAAGCACTTGAGCAACAAGAACATTAACACAACCTCATCCCCTTTTAATAGTATTGGCTTTCCTATGGACTCAATGTGATATTTGATCACTAAACCAAAAATGGAGTCTTGAGCTTTTGCCAATGCTTGTCTTAGCATTTTGAGGGGTCCACTTCTTCAGACATTTCCATACCCACATCATCGAACTTTTCTGAAATGATTCTCAAGAGAATATTAGTTCAATGATATATATGTTGTTATTAATTACCAAAACCACCCGGGGATTAGTTGCACTTTCAGGTGGAGGTAGACATGCTGGTGGACCGGGTCGTCCAGTTGGTCCGCGACGGGGTTACAGGGCTGGATCTGCTTGAGGTGTACCTTATGCGGAGGATCCAGCCTCTCCAAGATCGAGACCACCCGATGTGGCTGTATTCCGGCGTCGATGACTTGTCTCGGGGCCATCCAGAGGAAGCCTCAGCAAAGACGATGGTGCAGTGTCTGAAGTGCATCACGGGGAACAAGGACAACCCCAGGGGGCATGGAAGAGTTCCTCCATTCGACACCGACCATCTTCCTGATAAGGACTGGCCTTAACTTCCGAGTGATTTTCTTGTTTCTTGTTTGCAGTTGTCCTGATGAATCCAACTGATGTTTGGTTAATCCTTCTTTTCTGCACATCTATACCGAAATGTACTCGGTGCCCAACAGGGATCTGGTCCAGTAGGGCGAAGTTGGCGCGGGCGATGTTTCCGAGTGGAAGTCTGATGAGGAGACCGAAGAGGAGAGCGAATAGGTCGAGTCACCTCCCCGCGGCGAAAAGCGCTCCAAGGAAAAGCATGACCCAGAGGTTGTGCACTCCAGGGCGGGCCCCTCCAGCTCCCAAGTGCAGAAGTGGGATCGCACGGCCACTCCCGATCTGACTGAAAAGGCGCCCAAGTAGCCTAAGGTCGCCGCCGTCAAGCCTCAGAAGGTCCTGCCCAAGATCAAGGTGGACGTCCCGATTGCCTCTACGTAAGTGTTGTTCTGCTTTATTTCTCCCAGCTTTTCGGAGGTCGACTTTGCCTTCGTCGACTCACTTTCAAGGAAATTTTTAGTGTTGTTGCTTCTGCGACTTCGATGGAAATCGACAAGGGTCGGGATGACGAGGAGACCGCTGATGCTGCTACGCCCGCGCTGGTGCGAGTTGTAGATCGTACTTTGCTTTTTGTCGATTTTAACTAACGGTCGACTGAACTTCGCGGTTGTTTTTTGAAGCGCCACGCCATGTCATAGAGCTCCTAGACGACGACGACGACGATGAGGAGCGCTTGGGAGAGACTCGACGACACACGGGGAGGAAGGGCCGGAAGGCACCTTCTGGCTCTGAGGCCCAGCAACAGGGGGACGTGGCCCGGACCACGGTCTCCTTCGCCGTCCTTGTGTCGATTGTCCGCCCTCCTTCGTCGATTGGTCCGGCCGTCGACCCAGCCCCTGCTCCGTCGTCCGTTCTCTTCTCCACCCATCACGTCCCGGAGGATCTCGTGGGTGCGGCCCAAGAAGTCGTTCGCCAGGCGGGGCTGATGATGGAGAGGACGAAGGCGGCGTACGAGGCTAGCGTGGCTGCTTACAACGCTAGCTCCGCTCTTCGGACCAATGTCCAGGTTTGACTCTTGCGACTGATTTGCTGTATTGTTATAGTCTTCAGTTTGAGAAATCTACTGCCTAGATCGTGAGATGATGCCACACCCACTAGGTGCCTTATCTTGTAGTTTTTAGCTTTTGTAGGCCAACCGAGAGTACCAGTGGGGGCACACTCAGTGCGCCCACTAGGTGTAGTCCCCGAGGCCATGGTCGACTGAAGTCAGTCGACTATGGTCTTTAGAATATGTCTTGTTTGTTCCATGCTTCTCTTACTCGTGCAGACTCTTGTCAGGCTGATCTGGTCGAGTGAGAACCAGTGCGGGCACGCTAAGTGCACCCACTAGTTGTAGTCCCCAAGGCCGTGGTCAACTGCTGGTAGTCGGCCATCGTCTGAGTGTAGAACTTTTCCTCTTTGTTTTTTTGAACTCTGGTCAGACTGATCTTGGCCAAGTGAGAACTAGTGGGGGCACGCTCAGTGCACCCACTGGGTGTAGTCCCTGAGACTGCGGTTGAGTGTTTGACTCGATTGTAGTATTAGAATTCTGATTTGTTGTGTTGATGCAGAGATCTTGTGAGTTCGGGGCCAAATTTGCGGATCTCGAGAAGAAGCAGGTCCAGCTCAATCTTGACTTGCAGCTGGCTCGGGACCACTTGAAGAAGACTCAGGACGAAGCATCTGGTAACTAACACGAGCAACTCATAGACTGACCTTCGATAAATATGCCGTGTGTATCCTCATGGTCATCTGTCTAGTGATGTCTCTTGTAGATCAGCTGAAGGCGGCTCTGGAGCAGAGGAACCTCGACTTGGTGGCGGGGCAGCAAAGGGCGAATGAGAAGACTGAACTGGCGGAGAAGATGCTGGCTTCAGTCGGCGTGCTTCAAGCAGAGATCACCAGGCTGAAGAGCTCCCTCGACGCGGCCAACCAAGAAGTGACACGACTGAAGGGGGTTAAGAATGCCCTGAATGAGAAGTACGAGGGCCTCTTTTAGAAGAAGAATGACTTGGAAGCCTATCTGTGCGGACTGACCAAAAAGTGGTATCTCGTGCTTGAAGGTATGCCTCTTTTGCTCTGGTCTGGGTCAAGGTGGTCAACTCGTCACTCGCTTACTATTTCGATGCGTTCTCCCTCGTGCAGAATTCTGCCGCAACTTTGATGAGGAGACTGGGCGGGTCGAGCCAGGTTCGGACCCCACCAACTCTATCGTCAAGGATGAAGCTGCCATGAACATTTTGTGGTTGGAGTCACGCCTTACCAGCGCTACAGACTATCTTGGTCGACTGAAAGCAGTGATGTCCCGAATAGACGCTACACTCTGGAGGGGAGCCATGCAAGAGAACGACCTCGAGTCCCTGGTGACTCGACTCAATGAGATTCATGGTCGGGTGCAGAAGTGGAAGAAGTCATCTGCCCGTTGCAGAGCCGATGTGGCACTGTCTCTAGTTCGGGTGCACTGTAAAATGGTGAAGGAGAAGAGGTTGGCTGCGCTCAAGGTCGCCAACACGAAGGAGCTGTAGTTTCAGTCATTTGTGGAGACTTTCTTGGAAGCTGCAACTCGCATCGCCGACGGGATCGACCTGGATGAGTTTATTGCGCCTGTGAGCCTACCTCCCCCTGAGGAGTGAATGAACTTTTGATACTTCGATTCAATTGGGCTCGGAATGCCGAGTGATCCTGTAACCGTTAAACCCTTGTGGGCCCGTTGCTCATGCACTCTTTCCCGAATCTTGCGGGACTTTATCTGGATTTGATTCCCTTTGATTCGCTTGCTTCGCTTTCGACTCTTTCTGGTCTTTTGGATTTTGAGTCCACGTCCTCTCTGGGGCTTGGCTCGGACGGTTCGAACCACTTGTTGGTGACATCGTACTTGTGGCAGAGCTCGGAGGACCGTAGGTAAGCCCTCCGAGTGTGAGGGTTGCTCTTCACTCGGAGTAGTTTTTGTAACTTAGGAGATTATGAGCCACGTTGTACTTGTGGCAGAGCTCAGAAGACAGAGCCACGTTGTACTTATGGCGTAGCTCGAAGGACCGCAGCTAAGCCCCCGAGTGAGAGGGTTGCTCTTCACTCGGAGTAGTTTTTGTAACATACGCGATTACGAGCTACGTTGTACCTATGGCGGAGCTCGGAAGACAGAGCCACATTGTACTTGTGGTGTAGCACGGAGGACCGCAGCTAAGCCCCCGAGTGAGAGGGTTGCTCTTCACTCGGAGTAGTTTTCGTAACTTAGGCGATTACGAGCTGCGTTGTACTTGTGGCGGAGGTCGGAAGATGGAGCCACATTGTACTTATGGCATAGCTCGGAGGACCGCGGCTAAGCCCCCAAGTGAGAGGGTTGCTCTTCACTCGGAGTAGTTTTTGTAACTTAGGCGATTACGAGCTTCGTTGTACTTGTGGCGAAGTTCGGAAGACAGAGCCACATTGTACTTATAGCGTAGCTCGCAGGACCGTGGTTAAGCCCCCGAGTGAGAGGGTTGCTCTTCACTCGGAGTAGTTTTTGTAACATAGGCGATTACAAGCTTCGTTATACTTGTGGCGGAGCTCGAAAGACAGATCCACATTGTACTTATAGCGTAGCTCGGAGGACCGAGGCTAAGGCCCCAGTGAGAGGGTTGCTCTTGACTCGGAGTAGTTTTTGTAACTTTGGCGATTACGGGGTCGCAGCTAAGCCTCCGAGTGAGAGGGTTGCTCTTCACTCGGAGTAGATTTTGTAACTTAGGCGATTATGAGCTACATTTTACTTGTGGCGGAGCTCGGAGTACAGAGCCACGTTGTACTTACGGTGTAGCTCGGAGGACTGCAGCTAAGCCCCTGAGTGAGAGGGTTTCTCTTCACTCGGAGTAGTTTTTTTAACTTAGGCGATTACGGGGTCGTAGCTAAGCCTCCGAGTGAGAGGGTTGCTCCTCACCCGGAGTGCTTTTTGTAACTTAGGCGAATCAGGTTCGCGGCTATGCCTCCGAGTGACAGGGTTGCTCTTCACTCGGAGTAGATTTTGTAACTTAGGCGATTACGGGGTCGCAGCTAAGCCTCCGAGTGAGAGGGTTGCTCTTCACTCGGAGTAGATTTTGTAACTTAGGCGATTACGAGCTACATTTTACTTGTGGCGGAGCTCGGAGGACAGAGCGACGTTGTACTTACGGTGTAGCTCGGAGGACCGCAGCTAAGCTCGTAGGTGTGTGCATGCGCTGCTCTGTCTCCCTTCTATGCATTTACATGACGTTTTCCATGAAATGCCCGAGCCACACTTAAGCTTTCTCCTCTCCAAGCTCGACCTCCAAGCTTCATTTTCCTCAAGATTTGTCTAGGTTTGACGGTCCGACCCGTCTCGTCCCCGTCCTCACCGCCGTCGATCGCCCGCGCCACGATCACGCCGCCAGCACCACCGTGGTGAGCTTCTATTACTGTAAAAGACGACACCATTTTAAAATTTACAAATGCCAAAAAACAGGGTGCCATCGATATTCAGCGTAGATGGAAATAAAGAGTGCAAAATGTAAAGGATACTAAACATGCTAATGTACGCCTACATTCAGCCACCAATAACAGATAACAAGTGACAATAGCAATTAGTATTACCTAAAAGCAAATATATAAGGGACTAGGTCATTCATACAACTAGGCATTATCCATTGGATCCCTTGTCGCTTACAAAATATGTAAAGCTAACAACATTGTTCAAAGCCACAAAAGGGCATGCACCTGAAGAGCACGTTTTGGAATGCTGCCACGGAACTAAACCATTAGGCACACGCACACACACCCAACGACTAGTTTTTACAAAGGCATTTGTGCCACCATGTTAAATGCATGAAGCAGAAAGGACTTTCAGCAATCACCCGTCAACCAAATCCACAAAGCAGGGAATATAAGGTAAACAAACCATGAAATCTCCAGAATCGCACATAAGATGCACTTCCCTGCTATCCATATTATAGTACAGATTCACCTCCTTCCAGTCAGTAAGGAAAATCAAATTACGATCCGGGTGAATTGCCAACATCTCATACTTAAAGGTCTTGTCCTCTTCGTCACAATCCTCTCTGGCATATTCCCTTCCAAACAGTTGGCGAACATCAATAGTATGCTTTAGGGTCCACACTTCACTAGCATAATCCTCAAGTACCCACACAGAGAGTTGGTAATAATAAGGAACCATATACTTACCAAGCATGAAATTTCCCCTGAGAGTATCAAATTGAGCTATAACCAGACCTGGTTTGTTCCATTCCTTCCCGGAGAGCAATTTCCCGGCAAACATCCCCCTTTGAGTCCACTGCAGCTATAATAGGTTCCTCGATCAGCAAATGCATAAAATGCATCATGCCATTCACGAAGGCAGATTCTGCAGTAAAAGGAGGACACTATCTGGTATCCCCCACTCACAGCTGTTCCCAGTCCAACGCCCGGTTTCCGACGAGTATATCGCCACATCGTCGTGCAACTCTACCAGGGGTGTAAACACCACAAAGCGGAACGGAACGGCCGTGTCAAAAAAGCCAGGAAGGGCTGCGTCAGTTCGAAGTGCACAGGTTCATCATCCTCTTCATCCTGCCATACTATAGGAGGCATCACTGTCCACTGCCACGTCATAGGATTGCACACGGCGTAATCACATTCCTCGTCTTCTAGCGATTCCCAGAATTTGTAGAGGAGAAGGCTGCTGCTGCATTGTTCGAGCTTGACCCTAGCGTAGCTCCCG
>LR738709.1:188074889-188086825 GCA_902687465.1 Secale cereale
CGCGGCTAAGCCCCCGAGTAAGAGGGTTGTTCTTCACTCGGAGTAGTTTTTGTAAATTAGGCGAATCGGGTTCGCGGCTAAGCCCCCGAGTGAGAGGGTTGCTCTTCACTCGTAGTAGTTTTTGTAACTTAGGCGATTACGGGGTCGCGGCTAAGCCCCCAAGTGAGAGGGTTGCTCTTCACTCGGAGTAGTTTTTGTAACTTAGGCGAATCGGGTTCGCGACTAAGCCCCCGAGTGAGAGGGTTGCTGATGGAGGCAAAGGTGTCCCGTCTTTCGATGAGATGGTGGCTATCGTTTTGGAGGAAGTCGACTTTGATGATCTGACTACGAACGTGCGAGGACATCGCGCCTTACCAATCGCTAAACCAACTCCGAGAGGTTATTGACCACACCGGAGCACGATCAACCTGACCACGAAGGTCTGTTTCCTGCAAGAAAACGAAGAACAAGCAAGAAACTAAGATTGCAATCTGGATATTGCTAATATAAGAGGGAAGCTTTATTGATCAAGGTGGGGTTCTGTGACACCTTTGTCTGGTCATTGAACACAAACGAAGTACGCGAAGTTGCAGCTATGGCGAACTTTTAATCTAAACAAAACCCAAAGTCTAAACGACGCCCTAAGGGCTGTATATATGGGGGGAAGAGGGGGGAATTTCGTGGCCCTTGGTGGAGGGTCCGAAACCAACCCTAACTCTTGTTTCCCCACACATACGGACTCTAAAAACAGCCTATAATCAAGTATTTCGAAATTACATGGGCCTGGCCCAATAATAAGGTGACGCAGCACCTATAATAGCCTCTGGACGAAATTTATGAAGTGGCATCTTGTATATTTTGTCCAAGGATTCTCGCACTCATTATGGTGGTTTGAAAGTCCTGAAATCATCACTTGTAACTCCATTCTCGTTCCCCTTGCGCATGCCATCATCTCCAAGCTTGATCTTGCTCCAATGTTCATCCTTCTTATCCAATCTAGGCCCTTCATTTGTAAGCAAGACAAATGTATCCAATTTAGGCAGCATCATATTCTCATGAACATTAGAATCCTTACCAAGAAACGAAAGTACCTGGTAATTTAATTGGCGTGCGCGCGCTCTAGTAATTGGTCCTGTATATGTGTCAGTTGGAGCTGTGGGTGTAACCTTGTTAGTGATGTCCTCATCATCCTCCCCTTCTTGAATTGAAGTTGTCCTCGACGGAAGCTCATCTTCTTCACCCAAGTAAGGCTTCAAATCTGCAATGTTAAATGTGGGACTAACCCCAAAATCTGCAGGCAACTCAAGTTTATATGCATTATCATTTATTTTCTCTAACACCTTGAAAGGACCATCAGCACGTGGCATTAGCTTTGACTTGTGCAAATTAGGAAACCTATCCTTACGCAAATGTAACCAAACAAGATCTCCAGGTACAAAGACAACACGTTTTCTACCCTTATCCCCAACAAGTTTATATTTAGCATTCATGCGCTCAATATTTTCCTTAGTTAACTCATGCATTTTTAAGATCAATTCAGCACATATTTTAGCATCAAAATTAACCTTCTCCGAAGATGGAAGAGGCAACAAATCAATAGGTGCACGAGGTAGGAAACTATAGACAATTTCGAAAGGGCACATCTTAGTAGTAGAATGCAACGAACGATTATAAGGAAATTCAATATGAGGCAAGCATTCTTCCCACATTTTCTTGTTAGTCTTCAAAACAGCCCTAAGCATAGTAGACAAAGTTTTGTTGACTACTTCAGTTTATCCATCAGTTTGGGGGTGGCAAGTAGTACTAAAAAGCAGTTTAGTCCCCAACTTAGCCCATAAACATCTCCAAAAGTGGCTAAGAAATTTAGTATCACGATCCGAAACAATAGTATTTGCCACATCATGCAAGCGAATAATTTCATGAAAGAACAAATCAGCAACATTAGCAGCATCATTGCTTTTATGACATGGTATAAAGTGTGCCATCTTCGAGAACCTATCCACGACAACAAATATGCTATCCCTCCCCTTCTTTGTTCGAGGTAAACCCAAAACAAAGTCCATAGATATATCTTCCCAAGGAACACTAGGGACAGGCAAAGCCATATATAAACCATGAGGATTGAGTCATGACTTAGCTTTTTGACATGCAGTGCAGCGACCAACAAAACGCTCAACATCCCATCGCATCTTTGGCCAAAAGAAATGTGTAGCAAGTACATCCTCCGTCTTCTTCACACCAAAGTGTCCCATTAATCCTCCTCCATGCGCCTCCTGCAACAACAAAAGACGAACAGAGCTAGCTGGAATGCATAGCTTGTTAGCACGAAACACAAATCCATCATTAATGACGAACTTGTTCCATGTTCTCCCTTCTTTACAATTCTGCAATACATCTTTAAATTCAGCATCATTCACATATTGATCTTTGATGGTCTCCAAACCAAATATTTTGAAGTCAAGTTGTGAAAGCATAGTATAACGACGAAACAAAGCATCAGCAATAACATTTTCTTTTCCCTTCTTGTGTTTAATAACATAAGGGAAAGTCTATGAATTCAACCGATTTAGCATGTCTACGGTTCACTTTTTCTTGACTTTTAATGTTCTTCAAAGATTCATGATCAGAATGTATAACAAATTCTTTGGGCCATAAATAATGTTGCCATGTTTCCAAAGTCCTAACAAGAGCATATAATTCCTTATCATAAGTAGAATAATTCAGACTAGGCCCACTCAATTTTTCAGAAAAGTATGCAACAGGTTTACCATCTTGTAATAACACACCTCCTAACCCAATTCCACTAGCATCACATTCAAGCTCAAAAGTCTTATTAAAATCAGGAAGTTGGAGTAAAGGAGCATGTGTCAACTTATCTTTCAATACCGTGAATGCGTCTTCATGTGCAGTACCCCAAACAAAAGGCACATCCTTCTTCGTAAGCTCATTGAGAGGTGCAGCAATGGTGCTGAAATCTCTCACAAAACACCGATAGAATCCAGTGAGGCCAAGGAAACTCCTCACGTGTGAGACCGTTTTGGGCTGCGGCCAACTCTCAATAGCTTCAATCTTGGCTTTATCAACCTCAATTCCCTGTGGAGTAACAACATAGCCAAGAAAAGAGACTCGGTCGATGCAAAAGGTGCACTTTCCAAGGTTACCAATCAAACGTGCATCACGTAGAGCAATAAAAACAACACATTAATGTTCCAAATGTTCCTCCAAAGATCTGCTATAAATCAATATATCATCAAAGTATACTACCACAAATCGTCCAATGAAAGCACGTAAAACTTCATTCATTAATCCCATAAAAGTACTAGGTGCATTAGTTAACCCAAAAGGCATGACATGCCACTCATATAATCCAAACTTAGTTTTAAATGCTGTTTTCCATTCATCTCCCGATTTCATACGAATTTGATGGTATCCTCTACGCAAATCAACTTTGGAGAATATTGTAGAGCCACTCAATTCGTCAAGCATATCATATAGCCTAGGAATAGGATGACTATAACGAATAGTAATATTATTAATGCCTCTACAATCAACAAACATATGCGATGTACCATCCTTTTTTGGCACTAGAATAATAGGGACAGCACAAGGACTAAGGGTTTCGGGTATATAACCTTTGTCGAGTAGCTCCTGTACTTGACGCATAAACTCCTTCGTCTCTTCTGGATTGGTACGGTATGGTGCGCGGTTGGGTAGCGATGCAGCGGGAATTAAGTCAATCTGATGCTCAATCCCTCGAATAGGTGGTAATCCCGGTGGCACGTCTTGTGGAAAAACGTCGGCGAACTCCTGCAAAATGTTAGTGACAGCAGGAGGCAAAGAGGAAGGCACGTCCTCGAATGAAAATAATGCCTCTTTGCACACAAAAGCATAGCAAACAGAATTGCTAAAATCTAGCTCATCAATATCAGATTTGGTGGCAAGTAAACATGTACTTTTCAATTTAATTTCAGAAGCAACAGTAGATGGTTTATTATTAGGCTTCATTTGTTGCTCAAATTCTTTTGCCACAATCTGATTTTCACTCTTACTTTTCTCCTGTTTTGCTTCATTAGCTCTATTAATATCATCTTTCAAAATGGAATCAGGAGTCATAGGAAGCAAAGTAATATTTTTATCCTTATGAACAAGAGTATACTGATTGTTTCTATCATGGTGTACATAATTTTTATCTAATTGCCATGGTCTACCAAGTAATAAGGAACATGCTTGCATAGGTACCACATCACAATCAACATAATCATAATATGTAGAGATACTAAAATGCACACGAACAGTACGTGTTACCTTAACCTTACCGCTGTTGTTGAACCATTGGATGTAGTAAGGATGTGGATGTGGTCTTGTGGTGAGAGATAGCTTCTCCACCATCTCCATGCTAGCCAAGTTGTTGCAACTCCCTCCATTTATGATCACACGAACAGAACGTTCCTTCACAACTCCCTTTGTATGGAACAAATTATGCCTCTGATTTTGCTCAGCTTATGTAACCTGCACACTCAAAACACATTGAGCAACTAAACATTCATACCTGTCAGCATCTTCAGGAGCCATGTATTTCGTCTCATGATCAGAATCGTCTCCACCATGTTCTTCACGTGTAATAAGAGCCAAAGTCTCCTCATCATAGTCACTAGCGGATTCATATCCACCATCCTCAGTAGCAATCATCACACGCTGAGATTTGCATTCTCTCGCAAAATGTCCTCTTCCCTTACAACGACGACAAATAATATCATTGGTGTGCCCTGTTGATGCCATGGAAGAAGAAGAACTCTGTGCAGGCCCAATAGGTGTGCTCTTGGCAGATAATGGTGGTTGTGCCTGCTTCCTTGTATCACGGCTAGAGGTAACAGCTGATGGAGGTGTCGGTGTAGTAGAATGTGTGGAAGTAGAGGATGCACGCGGTGTCCATGATGAAGGTCGACCTGCAGAAAAGTTAGTCTGCGCCAATGCCTGTCGATCCTGCACTTCATGTTCAGCTTTACAAGCAAGATGGAATAAACGAGTGATATTATTATATTCCTTATACTCTAGAATGGTCTGAATCTCTCTACTTAATCCACCCATAAAATGTGCAAGCATAGCTTCATTATCCTCAACAATACCACATCTAATCGGGCCAGCTAGTAATTGCTGATAATACTCTTCTACAAAAAAATTTCCTTGTCTTAAGCGCTGCAATTTTTGAAGTAATCCACGTTGATAATATGGTGGAACCCAACGAGTACGCATAGCAGTTTTCAAAGCAGCCCAAGTAGTTGGAATATTATCCGGATGTAGTCTACAATATTCAGACCACCACACACAAGCAAAACTAGTGAAAGCACAAAGGGCAGCAGCAACACGTCTCTCCTCGGGATATTTTAAACATGTAAAACGTTGTTCGGTTTCTAACTCCCATGTAAGATATATATCAGGAACATATCTACCCTCAAATGGTGGAATATTCAATTTTAGTTTAGGGAGATGGTCATGATCGCATACGTGAGGGTATGGTGCAGACCTACCATTGTGATTATATGCATGTGGACGACCTGGTTATTGTGGTGCTGGTTGTTGCACGTAGTTCTGATTTTGATCAACCTCTTCCTCGTAATCCCCCGCGTAATCGTTCTCTTCCTCAGCAGCAGCAGGAGCCACAGAAGTATGAACAGCAGCACCAACAGGTTGGCCAGGCTGAAGAGGGACATGGCTCGCTTTGCGGAGGGCGATTTCGCGATGTGAAGGTGGTTGTTGTAGTTGTTGCAATGGTGCAGCAGGTGGAGGTAGACGCGCAAGCACTTCAGCGAATTTGGCATCCAACTTGGTGTCAATTGACTTCTCAATGCCATCCATCCTCGCTAGTGCGTTGTCAAAACTGGTCATGACATCTTGTTGACCCATCATTTGCTGAAATTTATCATGCAACTCCTAGTTTGTCATGTTCTCCCAGTCAGTCTCATCGACTTGTGATCCTGGCATGGTTAGCAGCAATAGAAACTAACAAAAATATGATCCTACAGACTACTAGAAAATGGTGGTGATGGGGCGTCACAAATCCGTCAAGCAAATCTCAAATTCTTACCAGTTCTTACCCACCAGCAAGTGGTGATAGGCAACCGTGGTAGTCAAAACTCTCAAAGGTTGGATCGATTACCAGGGAGAGTCAAACGCACGATGTAGATGTATGTGGAGCTTGGAAGGCTTATAAGATGGTAGCAAAAAGGGTCAGCAATAATCAATTCAGAGATACAAAGTTGAATAAACGCTCAACGACGGTACTGTGCTGGTCCTAGGCTAGACCGTACTAGAGACGTGAGCCTAGAACACTAACAAAATAACGGCGCTGCACGTAATCAAGGGGAAAGCACACTCTAAAAAAAAATCGCCTCTTTTTTTTGCGGAAAATCACTATAATGGCGAGTGTCTGAAAACACTTCCCATGTGAAACTAAGATGATAGGCACGAAATTTTTTGCCGAATTATTTTTTTCGGAATCAGGGGAGCGACGACGAAAAAGTGCGGTAAAAAAAAAGTATGATGCCACGGGTCTCAAAAGACTCAGAAAAGACTAAAAATAGGATAGGGAAAAAATATTTTCACCTGTCGAAATTTTGGCCTAAATACTGCCCAGGGGTCGAAATTTTGGCCTAAAAACTGGCCTGTCGAATTTTTTTTCCGAGACCTACTCAGGCAAGGAAACACGAAACCGAAACTAGATGGATCTCGAAAGCCAATCTAAAACGAAAAGAACTCGGATTGGTGGTGGATATGTGGTGGTATAATATGGCAGCGGAGGTGGTATATGGATACGGATTGGTGGTGGTATATGGATACGGATCGGTGGTGGTATGTGGCAGTAGCGATGAGGATGTTGCGGCGGCGGCGTGATAACTTATGACCAGAACTCGAAACTCTAAAAGACTAGATGCTAAGACTAGCAACTTGACACGACGATGCAACCGCAAATTCAACTAAGCAAACACGGAAAAGATTATGGAATGGCTTAGACTGGTTCGGATATGATGAACTAACCCTAATTTTTTTTGGATTTTTCGTGGACTGTAGGTATGAAGAACAGACTCGATCTAATCTACGAAAAACAGTAAAATCTCACCGAGCAACCTGGAAATTTGATACCACTGGATAGAGGCAATGGTATCCCGTCTTTCGATGAGATGGTGGCTATCGTTTTGGAGGAAGTCGACTTTGACGATCCGACTACGAACGTGCGAGGACATCGCGCCTTAGCAATCGCTAAACCAACTCCGAGTGGTTATTGACCACACCGGAGCACGATCAACCTGACCATGAAGGTTTGTTCCCTGCAGGCAAACGAAGAACAAGCAGGAAACTAAGATTGTAATCTGGATATTGCGAATATAAGAGGAAAGCTTTATTGATCAAGGTGGGGTTCTGTGACACCTTTGTCTGGTCATTGAACACAAACGAAGTACGCGAAGTTGCAGCTATGGCGAACTTTTAATCTATACAAAATCAAAAGTCTAAACGACGCCCTAAGGGCTGTATATATGGGGGGAAGAGGTGGGAATTTCGTGGCCCTTGGTGAAGGGTCCGAAAAAAACCCTAACTCTTGTTTCCCCACACATTCGGACTATAAAAACAGCCTATACTCAAGTATTTCGAAATTACATGGGCATGGCCCAATAATAAGGTGACGTAGCACCTATAATAGCCTCTGGACGAAATTTATGAAGTGGCATCTTGTATATTTCGTCCAAGGCTTCTCGCACTCATTATGGTGGCTTCAAAGTCCTGAAATCATCACTTGTAACTCCATTCTTGTTCCCCTTGCGCATGCCATCATCTCCATGCTTGATGTTGTTCCAATATTCATCCTTCTTGTCCAAGCTAGGCCCTTCATTTGTAAGCAAGACAAATGTATCCAATTTAGGCAGCATCAAATTCTCATGAACATTAGAATCATTACCAAGAAACGAAAGTACCTGGTAATTTAATTAGCGTGCGCGAGCTCTAGTAATTGGTCCTGTATATGTGTCAGTTGGAGCTGTGGGTGTAACCTTGTTAGTGACGTCCTCATCAGTTGCTCTTCTCTCGGAGTAGTTTTTGTAACTTAGCCAATTACGGGGTCGTGGCTAAGCCCCCGACTGAGAGGGTTGCTCTTCACTCAGAGTAGTTTTTTGTAACTTAGGCGAATCGGGTTCGCGACTAAGCACCCACTCGGGGATTTTGAAGACCAGCATCTTAGAAACCAACAATTATTAAGGAATCATTGCGATCTTGTCTTTGAAACAAACTGGAAAATCTTTATTACAACTCGACTGTTCGAGCGCTTTAAGTGTAGAAGCGGCGGAGGAGGTCTGCGTTCCATGAACGATGTTCATCTCTCTTCTTAGCGACGTTGTAGAGGTGATACGCTCCATTATGCAGTACTTTGGTGACGATGAAGGGGCCTTCCCAAGCCGAGGCGAGCTTGTGCGGTCATTTTTTATGCACTCGAAGAACCGGGTCTCCTTCCTGGAAAGCTCGGCTTTGGACGTTGTGAGCATGGAATCGACGCAGCTCTTGTTGATAGATGGTCGACCGGATCAAGGCCATCTCACGATCCTCCTCCAAGAGGTCGACTGCATCCTGGCGAGCTTGCTCTGCTTCAGCCTAGGAGAAGAGTTCCACTCGGGGGGCATTTTGCAACAAATCACTCAGCAGCACGGCTTCAACTCCATAGACCATGAAGAAAGGGGTACGGTCAGTGGAACGGTTTGGAGTTGTCCTCAGACCCCATAAGACAGATGGTAGTTCGGTCACCCAAGCTCCGGCAACATGTTTGAGGTCACGCATGAGCCGTGGCTTCAGGCCTTGGAGAATCAAACCATTCGCTCTTTCTGCTTGTCCATTCGACTGCGAATGCGCTATGGAGGCGTAGTCGACTCGTGTTCCTTGAGAGGAACAGAAAGCTCTGAATTCATCCGAGTCAAAGTTGGAGCCGTTGTCCGTGATGATGTTGTGGGGGACTCCATATCTGAATATTAATTCCCTGACGAAGCTGATGGCGGTGCTTGACTCGAGGTTCTTGATGGGCTTGGCGTCAATCCACTTGGTGAACTTGTCGACTACCACGAGCAGGTGAGTGAATCCGCTTCTGCCAGTTTTGAAGGGGCCGACGATGTCCAATACCCAAAAGGCAAAGGTCCAAACTAGTGGAATGGTCTTCAGGGAAGACGCTGGCTTATGGGACATGTTGGAGTAAAACTGGCAGCCTTCGTACTTGTCATGATATGTTTAGCCATCTCGTTGGCTCGGGGCGAATAAAACCCAGCTCGTTACGCCTTGGCCACTATAGTCCGAGAGGAAGCATGGGGGCCACAAGTCCCCGAGTGAATCTCATTCAGAATGAGTCGACCCTCCTCTAGGTTGATGCAGCGCTGAGCAACTCCAATGACTCTCTCCCTGTAGAGCTGACCCTGAATGATGGTAAAAGCCTTGGATCGATGGACGATCTGGCGTGCTTCTTCTTCATTTTCCGAGAGTTCTTGCCTGAGCAGATACGCTATGTATGGCACAGTCCAGTCGGGCGTAATCACTAAAATCTCCATGATCAGGTCGACCACTGCAGGTACTTCAACTTCAGTCGGATCTGACGCACTGACTGGCTGTGGGGGTTTCTCCGTGAAGGGGCCTTCTTTGACTGAGAGGGTGTGCAGATGCTCCAGAAATACATTCTTGGGTATAGGCTTCCGAGTCGACCCAATTTTGGCGAGATCATAAGCAAGCTGATTCTTGGCTCTGCGCACGTGATGGAGCTCTAAACCTTCGAACTACTTTTCAAGCTTCCGTACTACACTGCAATAATTGGTCATTGCCGGGATTTTGACGTCCCATTCCTTCATCACCTGGTTCACCACTAAGTCTGAATCACCGTAGACCATCAGGCAACAGACGCCGAGTGAGATGGCCATACGCAATCCGTAAAAAAGTGCGTCATATTCAACTTCGTTGTTTGATGAGTCAAAGTGGATTTGAAGGACGTTGCTGAGCTTGTCGCCCCTGGGAGATACCAGGACCACGCCTGGGCCAGATCCGTTCAACATCTTGGATCCATCAAAGAACATAGTCCACTGATCCGACTGAACCTGAGTCGGCAACTCTTTTTCGATCCACTCAGCCAAAAAATCTGCTATTTCCTGAGACTTGATAGCTTTCTTCGCTTCAAACTTGATATCTAGCGGAAGGAGTTCAATAGCCCATTTTTTCACTCGACCGTTTGCGTCTCTATTGTTCATGATTTCTGATAGTGGGGCATCGCTGACGACTTAGATTGTATGATCGTAGAAGTAATGGGCAACCTTCTTTGCGTTCAAGTAAATCCCGTACACAAGCTTCTGGTAATGCGGGTACCTTTTCTTGGAAGGAGTCAATACTTCGGATATGTAATAGATTGGGCGTTGGACTTCGTAGGCCTTGCCTTCTTCTCCCCGATCGACCGTGAGTACAATGCTGACAACTTTTCCGGTGGCTGCAATGTATAGGAAGAGAGGCTCTTTGCTGACTAGGGTAGCAAGCACCGCTGGGTGGACAGCAGGGCTTTGAGCTCTTCAAACGCTGCTACAGCTTCGGAATTCCACTCGAACTTTTCTGATTTCTTGATCAGTCGGTAGAGAGGTAATGCCTTCTCACCAAGACGAGAAATGAATCGACTCAATGTGGCCAAGCAACCAGTTAGCTTCTAGACGTCGTGTACACGCTCGGGGAGTTTCATTCGGAGGATGGCACCGACATTTTCTGGGTTGGCGTCGATTCCCCGGTCGGAAACGAGAAAACCGAGTAACTTTCCGCCTGGAACTCCAAACGTACACTTCGACGGATTGAGCTTGATATCATAGCTTCTGAAATTTGTGAATGTCTCAGCGAGGTCAGTCAATAGGTCGAAACCTTTACGCGACTCGACCACGATGTCATCCATGTACGCTTCGACGTTCCGACTGATTTGCTTGAGCAGGAACTTCTGAATCATGCGCATGAAGGTAGCGCCGGCATTCTTGAGACCAAAAGGCGTGGTGACATAACAGAAACACCCGAACGGGGTGATGAAAGTTGTCTTGATTTCGTCGGGTCCAAACAGTCGGATCTGATGGTACCCGGAATCCGTGTCCAGAAAGGACAAACGCTCGCATCCTGCAGTCGAGTCGACTATCTGATCGATGCGGGGGAGAGGAAAATGATCCTTCGGGCTGGCCCAATTGATATGCTTGAAATCGATGCACATGTAGAGAGACTTGTCCTTCTTGGGGACCATGACTACATTGGCGAGCCACTTGGAGTGGTAGATCTCGCGGATGAACTCAGCTGCCAGAAGCCGAGCCACCTCCTCGCCAATCGCCTTTCTCTTCTCCGTGGCAGACCGACAGAGATATTCCTTCACAGGCTTCACTTTTGGGTCGACTCGCAAACGGTGCTCAGCCAGTCCCCTGGGTACACCTGGTATGACGCCCGAGAAATTACGCTACAGTAATTCCATGCTAATGATGCCACGTCACCTCGATCACTGTTGCTAATCTCGCATTAGTACAGAACGATCCAAATTCATATTTTGAAACTAAGGCAAACAACAAAAGTTTTGAAACATTAAAACCAAAATGTTCGGTTTGTGGAAAATAATCCATGTTAACTGTCGGTGAAGGAACCATACCTTTATAATGTGTTTAAATACACTATCATAAATCAAACAACGATAAAAACTATTTTGTGAATACTCTTAAATTTATAAACAAATACAAACTACTTTAATTATAGTGACAAATTATTTATGGCAGTAGCTCTATTAATACTAATTTAGGTGCTAGTTGTAGTTTTCATAAAACTAGATTTAAAAAGAAACTAAGCTAAAATAAAACTAACTAAAATAAAATAGTTATAAGGAAAATAAATGAAAAGAAAAGAGAAAAACAAAGCAAATAAAAAAAGGAACAATAGACCCC
>LR738709.1:188095040-188233591 GCA_902687465.1 Secale cereale
AACCCAGGAAACCCTAACCGCCCCCCACTCTTCCCTCGTACCCCCACCTCCCTCTCCCGATCTGGGCCACGCCCCGCCCCGACGCCGCCGGTGCTCCCCGACGCCATCGCCGGCCTGGTCCTCGTCGGCGCCACCCCGCCTCCTCACCTCCTCGCCTCCTCCTCGGCATGCCCCGACGCTCGCCACCCCGTCTCGACGCCACCCTGGTCCACCATCGCTGTCCCTCCTTTGCCTTGTTGTGTCGCTCCACTGTCGCCGGAGTCCACCTCACCGGAGCTGCCCCGCCGTCGTCCCCATCATCTTCCTCGACACACGCTGCCATACCCCTGCATCGGGGGTGAGAAAACCCCCCTCCTCTGCCTCTCTGCTCCCCCTCCATGCGCCACGTTCATCCCGCGTCGGCCGAACCCCGAGCCCAGTCGCCGCGCCCTTGGCCGCGACGAGCTCGCCCCGACCAGGGCCGTCCGAGCGCGTGCCTCGCCGCTCTAGCCCCGCTCCCCTGGTGCCGCCTTGCCCCGCCGCTGCTCCTCTCCTGCGGGCCGCCGCACAACACCCCGCCGTTGCTCCCTCGGTGCCCCGCGCACGCCCATACACCCTCCGCCCGCGCCTCTAGTGCTCGCATGTGTGCCGCCGCCGCCCGGCTCCAGCCACTGTACCGCGGCGAGCTCGGAGGCCCCGCGACCTTCGCCCTGCCCCCTACCTAGCTCACCGTGGCCAGCGGCCCCGCCGTCCCGCTGCAGTGTTGTGGCCCTTGGCACCTGGCAGCGCTCTGCCGGGTCCGGCCGGCGACCACGCCCACAGCGCCCAAACGGGCTGGGCGCTAGCACCCAAAACCAACACCCATCGCCCGCTATGGTCCCCCTGGGCCACTGCCAGGTGGGGCCCCGTGGCCCCAGAACGTTGAAAAAAAAGAATTACAAAAAAAAATACCAAATTAATTAAGTTAATTAATCATTTTTAGATTAATCTAATCAGTAATTAACCTAATCAATTAACTAATCTAATTAAACCTGTTTAGTTAGTCTCAGACTATGACAGGTGGGTCCCACTGGACCCACCGGTCAGGTTTGACTCTGGTCAGCGGACCGTTGACCGCTGACGTCACCTCTACGTCATGCTGATGTCACCAGGAACTGTTCTGGATAATGTTGAATTAAAATAAATTAATAAATTAGAAAATATTTTAAAAACTTTATAAATTAATATAAAATAATCCGTAACTCGGATGAAAAAACTTTGTACATGAAAGTTGCTCAGAACGACTAGACGAATCCGAATACACGGTCCGTTCGTCCGCCACACATCTCTATCATACCGAACATGGAACAATCCCCCTCCGTTCCATCTAACCGAAAATGCCTAACACCGGGAATACTTTCCCGGATGTTATTCCTCTTCGCCTGTATCATCGAGCACTGCTTCAGGTCACACGTAGCACCGCGTTTTGCCATGTTACACTTTGTGATGCTTTGATTGCTCTGTTATTTATTATGTTCCCCCTCCGTTACTTCTCTCCGATAGACACCGGGACTGAGACTGTTGACGGTGCCACTGTGATCGACCGCGTCGACGACGACCCCTCCTTGCCAGAGCAACCAGGCAAGCCCCCCTCCCCCCTTGATCACCATATATCGCCCATTCTCCTCTCTCTTATTCTTGCATTAGATTTGCTACTGTTGATGATTCGATAGCTCCTATTCTGTTGCATAGCCTGGCATTGTTGCTACCACTGTTGATACCTTACATGCTATCCTAATGCTTAGTATAGGATGCTAGTATTCCATCAGTGGCCCTACATTTCTTGTCTGTATGCCATGCTATACTATCGGGCCGTGATCACTTGGGTGGTGATCATGGGTATATATTGTATACATACTTTACATACACATGATGATGATTCGGATATGGGGGCTGAAGGGGCAGCTGGTTCCACACAGGTAGTGGTGGGCCTGGGTTCCCGGCAGCCCCCTGATGGTTACTTTGTGGCGGAGCGACAGGGTAGGTTGTGAACACCTAGGAGACAGGTGGGCCTGGCCCTGGTCGTTGTCTGCGGTTATTTCATAATAACACGCTTATCGAAATCTTGGTATTTGATCTGAGTCTGGCCATTGGCCTATGCGCACTATCCAACTACGTGGGAATAGTTATGGGCACACGACGTAGTGGTATCAGTCGAAGCCTTCTTGACGTCAGCGACTTAGCGGCACGCGCCGAATTGGACAGGAACGCCTACTCTGGTATTAGGAGAGGCTAGGTCTGCTTACCGGCCGCCCTCGCAACGTGCATGTGTGCATTGGGCGATGGGCCCAGACCCCCGTGCCCTTAGGGTTTACACTGGCATGCTGACCTCTCTGTTGTGCTTAGGTAGGGCTACGACGTGTTGATCTTCCGAGGCCGGGCATGACCCCGAAAAGTGTGTCCGGCCAAGTGGGATCGAGCGTGCTGGGTTATGTGGTGCACCCCTCCAGGGAAGTTAATCTATTCGAATAGCCGTGTCCCTCGGTAAAAGGACGACCCAGAGTTGTACTCTGACCTCATGACAACTAGAACTGGATACTAAATAAAACACACCCAGACAAGTTCCAGATATAACTCGGTGGTTGCTCTCTCACAGGGTGATGTGCGAGAGGATCGCCGGGTAGGATTATGCTATACGATGTTACTTGGTGAACTCTTCAGCTACTCAAGACGGAGGTTGTCAGAAGCTTGGATACTTTTCCATCTTCTCTCTTCTACTGCTGCAAGATGGAGGTGGCCAGAAGCGTATTCTTCGATTGGATTAGCTACCCCCCTCTTATTCTGGCATTCTGCAGTTTAGCCCACAGATATTACCCCCTTACACATATACCTTTGCATATGTAGTGTAGATCCTTGCTTGCGAGTACTTTGGATGAGTACTCACGGTTGCTTTTCTCCCCCTTTTCCCCTTTTGTTCCTTCTTCTCGGATGACGCAACCAGATGGTGGAGTCCCGAACCCAGAAGATCCCGAGGATGTTTCTACGTGAAGATCGACTTCGAGGAGTAGTTAGGAGGTCCCAGGCAGGAGGCCTTGCCTTTTCGATCGTTGCTACTTTTGTGCTAGCCTTCCTAAGGCATACTTGTTTAACTTATGTCTATACTCAGATATTGTTGCTTCCGCTGACTCTTGTGTTTTCGAGCTTTTGTATTCGATCCCTCGAGGCCCCCTGGCTTGTAATATAAAGCTTGTATAATTTTAATTTGTGTCTAGAGTTGTGTTGTGATATCTTCTAGTGAGTCCCTGATCTTGGTAGTACACATTTGCGTGCATGATTAGTGTACGGTCAAATCGGGGGCGTCACACCTGGCATGTTAGATGGTTTCCATGCAAAGATGTCCCAGTTCTCACGGAGGAACTGGAGGAGCGCTTCTTCCTATTTGTTGTCGAGTGAGGTTGAGATGTGGGTCGGTGGTGCATTAGGGTCGGTGGGGTGGATGTGTACGGGCTTCGTCTCCCCAGCCGACTGAAAAGCTGACTTGGAAGCCGGCTTCTTGGCCCGTAGCAACTCACTCAGATCCACGTTTTTCTGGTACTCCTCCATCTCTACTGCTGCCATCTGCTCGTCAGCGATCGTCGAGCCCTTCTGGAAGCATTCTTCCGCTTTCTAACGGTTCCCCGTGACGGTTATAACGCTGTTGGGTCCCGACATCTTCAGCTTGAGGTATACATAACACGGTCGAGCCATAAATCTGGCGTAGGCGGGCCTACCCAGAATGGCATGATAAGCGATGTTGAAGTCCACCCCTTCAAATGTCAACTTCTCTTTGCGAAAATTGTTCGAGTCGCCAAAGACTACGTCGAGTGCGATTTGGCCAAGTGGGTCAGCCTTCTTCCCGGGGATGACCCCGTGGAACCTCATGTTGCTTTCACTCAGCTTGGACATCGGGATGCCCATATCTCGGAGGGTTGCTGCATACAGAATATTCAAGCCACTTCCACCATCCATCAGGACCCTGGTCAAACGCGTGCCATTGACCACTAGGTCGACCACTAGCGCCTGCCACCCAGGGGTAGCAATGTGCGCAGTGTGATCGGACTGGTCGAATGTGATGGGGGTCTTGGACTACTTCAGGTATATGGTTGTTGCTAGGGCAACCATGTTGACCTCTCTGTTGATCACTTTCAGTCGACTTTTGCTCTCGACATCAGTGAAAATCACCAGAGTGGAGTTGATCTGGGGGTAACCTCCATCCCCTTCTTTGTCCTTGGTCTCTTCAGATTCCTTTTCCTTCTCAGTCAATGATCTTTCTGGAAGTTCTGGATAAGGAGCTGGCACCGTCGAGTGGTGTGCTTGGGATATACCAAGTTCTCCTCTTCATCTTTTTTCGTGTGGATAAGACACGGCTAGTCGAGTACGTCATTCCCAACTTGATCTTTTACTTTCTTGGGGACCCAAGGCGCCTTGGGCTTTCCTTTGCCTTTCCCTTGGTTGGCCACTTCAGCTTCACCCTGAGCGGCTGGCTCGGCCTTGCGCTTGGGTTTTCGATTGGAGTAATGATCATCTTGTCTGTGGGGACCCCAACTTAAGAGTCGAGATCACCGAATGCACATGTATAGTGATCCCAGAGATCAATGCTCACTGAACACACAGAAGCTGAATAATAAGAGTCTTACATCCATACATATTGTCTTACACAAATTATGACCATTATGGCCATGTCTTACATAGATAAAGCCCCATGGGCTGAATAGCAAATAAACTCGAATAGCGGAAGTCTTGGTAGATAAGTAGAACCCATGCCATCTGCATTAACCCTACATGCATTCTGACTGGGAAAGCGTCGTAGTTCGCATGTTCGTCTCCATAGAATTCTTCTTCAAATTCCTGCTCTTCCATGCCTGGCTAATTAAATAACCAATGGCAAGCCAATGAGTACTTTGAATGTACTCGCAAACAACCCATGTTTTCGGAAAAAGTATGACAAGATATGAAATAGTACTAATAGGATATGTTTGCAGAAAGCAAATTTGTGAATGCAATGTCATGAACTACCTGAAGCATGGATCACAGGAAAATAGGTTACAGATATCAACATAGCCAAGTTATGATATCTTCCATCTTGTCAAGTCTTTTTGACTTAAATCAAATGGAGCTTCCACACACACACACAGGGTTTCGCAAACATTGGACGTAGCCCAAGTGCGGTTACCCAACTGTCCTTGACCGTGGACACGGCTATTCGAATAGTCTTACACTCTGCAGAGGTTGCACACTTTACCCACTAGATTCGGGGAACTTCCATGTCATCCACGACCCGCGGTACCTCAAGTACCCGGGGTAAGCACCCGATCACTATCTTTCCCTAGGCGACCCTAACATGGAGTCCAATCGATTGGTAGCAACCCCGTGCCCCACATTTCACATCTTAAAATCGTGGAGCCTCGCTCCCATATCACATACCACGGGCACGGGGTACCAACGGTGTGTTCGGTGCCCTATGAAAACAGTCATGGCCGCCTATCCAAGTACGACCCCGTCCCGAGAGTGACCTCATGTCACTCCCGTCACTAGTAATGAGGGTACCATGCTAGTATCGGCCTAGGTAATCAATAATGCCCTTTCCCATATAAGGGTAGAGTGGTTGCGCATGTAAAGTTGGAATAACGGTCACAACTTAAACCAATCCGTTTGAAAAACATCACATACACACTTGTCTTGGTACACCACTTCGTCATCAAGTGGTTACCCAACTCATCATCTCCCTCGGGCATAAGTGACACCCGATGGTTTTTTTGAAAGAGTCTTCCGAAGGTACTATGCTTCCACCATTATGCATATTCCCGTTCCACCTGCATAGCCACTACCATAGCAACCTATCTATTCCGACCCGCATAACCCTCACAGGAAGGTAGGGTCATGCTTGATGCAAATTTCAATATGAAATAAACAAGGTGACCCACACAAGTGGTCATCGTCTCAACATGATTCCGGTGCATTGACAATAAGTACTATATGACATGCATGGAAAAGGGGGTTTCATAGACATGGTCAAAGGGCTGCTTGCCTTGGTTGGCTTGGTCTTCAAAGCCTTCAAGTCCTTCTCCTTCTTCTTCTTCAGCAACTTCGTCAAACACGGTTTCTAATCGTCGCAATAAAATAACGGAAAATAAGACAATAATAAAAACAGAAAAATCAAAGTGCTCAGAAAAAAGTGAACTTATTCTTATAAAATACTAGAAGGAAAACTAAGAAGGAAAAAATGCTTATTTTTGGATTTGGAGTGATAGAATGGGGTAGATGGATTTTTGAACAGAGGTTTTAATGTTCAAATTTAAATTTAAATTTGAATAGTACATAAAAGGTTCATGAATATGTGTGAAAGTTATATCATTAAATAGGTTGGAATATTACAAGATTTTAGGAACTAGAATTATTTCATTTGGATTAATATTTAGTCCAGAGGAATTTTTGCAAGTTTTGACAGAAAACAAAAAGTGAAAAGGCTTTGTGCCTGCTCGGCCAGAACAGCCGCAGCGCAGCAGGCCCAGCCAGAGAGGTGGCCCAGCGCACTGGTGCCTGGGCGCGCGCCAGGTTTTATACCTGACGGGCGGGCCCCAGGCTTCAGCAAGAGAGAGAGGGGCGATAGAGAGGAGAGGCTGACAGGCAGGGCCCACCTGTCATCCCTAACCCTGAGACAGAGGGCCGGCGAGCTCACCAGCGTCGATGCAGGGCACAGTTAGGTCGGCCGAGCGTACGGCTGGACTCAGTGTCGAGTCGCCATTCGGGTGGAGGTGGTTGCGGTCGCCGAGGTGGCCTGGTTCGCCGGCGACGAGGTCACGCGGCAGAGGAGCTTCGGGCGTCGAAGGTTCCGGCCGTTTCCGGCTGCAAGAGAAGCGTGGGAAAGAGGGGAAATGATCAGTGAGCCACGGTGGTTCCAGATCGAGGAAGAGGAGCGGCGGAGAGGGCTTGTACCCTGAGGTCGATGGCGACCCGAGGCGGCGGAGCTCGAGCTTGATCTCGCGCTCGGGCTCGTCTGGAGAGGGGTGAGTGGTGTAGGGGGTGATTAGGGGAGTGACAGAGCGAGTGGTGAGGAGAGGAAGGCGCGAGGTGTCCCTTTTATAGGCGAACGAGGGGGTGCCATGGACCCGTGCGTCGGCGAACACCTTCTCGTTGCCACATGGCTCGGGAGGAGCTGGCGCCGTGTCTGCGTTGTTCCTGGATTCAGTCCAGAGATAGGGGAGAGAAGAGAGAGAGTAGGGGGGCCAGGGGCACCGCGGGTGTAAGCTTGCTCATTGGGGCTCTCGGGTGGCCGGCGCGTGTGCGAGCTGGGGCGAGAGGAGGGAGAAGCAGGAGGGGGACAAGGTTGTGGTGTGTCGCGTACGTCGAGGAGCATCGTCGGGCGCGCTGGGGAGGCTCAAGGTGGCCAGGCGCCGCTGATTAGGGGTGGCTACAGTGCGGGTGTGCACTGTAGCGCGCTCTGGAGCACGCCAATTGCATGCCAGGGCATGTCTTTGGCTTGCTGGGCGCGACCACTTTGTCTGGGAGCCCTAGGGGGAGTAAAGAATGTCGGAGGGGAGTTGGATGCCATGGAGGGCCACTGGAATGAGGATGGAGGTGAGAATGAAGAAGAATGATGTTGTCCAGAAGGGTAAATGGGGATGTTTCACCCTTCAATCATTGAGCTGAGGCTAGGGAAGAGTTACTGGAGGTGCAAGGGGACTTCGGGGTGCTGTGGTAAGAACCTGAGGTAAGGGAGAATAGTGTAAGGGGTTAAAGCAAGGGTTGTAGTTAAACAACAGAAGGTGTTTGATGATGTTTTGGGCAAGTAAATGATTTCCAATTGACATGAGACTTACAGGATCAAATGGTATATAGAAATAGGGTGTTCCACCAAGTTTGAGCTCATTTGAAGAAACTTGCCAATGTAACTTTGGTAAACCCTAGAAATCAACAGAAATGGATTTTCCAAGATTAAGTTAAGAAACTCATCCCTCCTTGATGCACCACTTGGTGTAGTGCCATCATTTGGGGTTGTGAGTATTTCCACAAAAGTTGAGGTCACAAGTAAAAAGTTGGTAATGTAAAGTTGTTCTAATTTGAATCTGAACAGAATTGATTTTGGGGCACTCTGATCAAGTTACCCTTCTCCAAAACTTGTGCCATTTGGTCTAGATGCATAAATAGACCATTTTAGAATGTGCACCAACTTTGAGAGCATTTGGACAAGTTTGGCAATGTAAAGTTGCTCAAACTTAAAAAATGGACAGAATGGTTTTGAGTGGTTTTGATGATGTTTTCTTGCTTCCCAAGGCATGGGGCTTGGCAAGATCATCCAATATGTCATATCTGACATGATAGAATTTCCCTGGAATTTTTAGAGAATATTTCCTTTGTAAATATTTCAAAAGCTTGAAATATCCAGAAAGGGTTTCTGAGGGATTTGCCCAATATTTTGAACATGACCACGTGTTGAAACTCTCATATATGGACAATATATGTCCAAAGAGTCTCTCTGAATTTTGGCAAATATTTTCGAAATAGTTAAATAATTTTTCCCTATTAAAGACCATTTCTGCCGTTTAGAAAAAGCTTTTAAATAAAATAGGAAAATAACTTTTAAAATTATATTTTTGTGGTTTATGGGAATCCTATATCTAATAGGTTTCAAATATACTCTTTGAAATATTTTTACCACCCTAAATCAAGTACTTGAAGTGCAAGTCTCAATTCAGGGGCTTTTGGAAAACTAATTTTTGAAAATACTATTTCGCCAAAATATTTTTATAAGAATATACTATGCTATTATGTACACTTGGTATGATCATTGGGCAGAAGTTTGGGGTAAGGAGATGAAGTATAGAAGGTGAGGCTATGTTGACTTTCAAAGAGCACTTGAAATCAGAGAAAAACTTAATTCCAAATAAAAGCCAAATGATGCCAAAAAAAATTGTTGGTCCAAATTTTCATGCTTTATTAATGCAAATGACATGTTACAAAATGCAGGGTGTGACAGACGTACCCCCCCCCACCCCTTACAAGAATCTCGTCCCCGAGATTCCTAAACTAGGCTTTAAAAGAGATCGGGAAACTCGGAGCTAAGGTAGTCTTCATGTTCCCAGGTTGCTTATGCTTCCGTGTGGTTGCTCCACTGGACCTTGAAGTACTTAATGGTGCAGATTCGCGTCCGTCGCTCTACTTCATCCAGAATGCAAATGGGCCTCCCGCGGTAGGTCAAATCAGGCTGAAGGTCAATGGCTTGGTGATCGTCATCCTTGTAGAGATCTGGCTTGTCCGGAATTTGGAGACACTTCCGGAGTTGTGACACGTGGAATACTTTTTGCACATTGGATAGCTCAGGTGGTAGTTCCAGCTAGTAAGCCACTTCTCCTCGTCGGTCGGTGATCTTGAAGGGGCCAATAAATCTTGGTGCAAGTTTCCCCTTAACGTGGAAACGCTTGGTTCCCTTCAGAGGAGTTACTCGCAGGTACACATGGTCTCCAACACGGAAACTCATGTCTCGGCGATGTGAATCGGCGTAGCTCTTCTGTCTTGATTTGGCGGCCTTCAAACGTTCTCTGACTAGTTGGACTTGCTCTTATGCTTTGCGGAGAACATCTGGTCCAAAGTTTAGCCCTTCACCGGTTTCTGACCAGTTGAGGGGTGTGCGACACTTGCGTCTGTACAACAACTCAAATGGTGCCATCTGAAGGCTCTACTAATAACTATTGTTATAGGAGAACTCGGCAAAAGGGTGGCAATCTTCCCACTTGGCTCCATATGCCAAGACACAGGCTCGGAGCATGTCTTCGAGTATTTGATTTACTCGCTCCGTCTGTCCTCTGGTTTGCAGGTGAAAAGTGGTGCTGAATGACAACTTGGTTCCCAAGGCTTCTTGTAATCTTTTCCAGAACCTTGAAGTAAACTGGGTTCCTCGATCTAACACAATCTCCTTTGGAACACCATGGAGTCTCACGATTCGGTCGATATAGAGGCTGGCCAGCTGGTTCCCATTGTATGTTGTTTTGACGGGAATGAAATGGGATACTTTGGTCAAATGGTCGACTATGACCTAGATGGAGTCATGTCCTTTATTCGACCTTGGTAATCCAGTGATGAAGACCATTCCGACTTTATCCCACTTCCACTCAGGAACCTTGAGTGGTTGGAGCAATCCAGCGGGTCGCTGATATTCAGCCTTGACCCTTTGGCACACATCACACTTTGCAACATTGGTGGCAATCTCTCTTTTCATCCCGTGCCACCAAAATATTTCCTTCAATCTTGATACATCTTGGTTCCTCTGGGGTGGATGGAATACGGAGTGTCGTGGGCTTCTTGCAAGATCAAATTCTTGACCTCTATCTTGTTTGGTATGCAGATGCGGCCTTTGTACCAAATAGTCCCGTGCTCGTCCTCAGAGAATCCTAGAGCTTTGCCTAGCTTCATCTTCTTCTTGATGCCTTCAATGCTTGCGTGCCCACCTTGTGCTCTCTTGACTTTGTCCATCAGGGTTAGTATTATTTCTAGATGGTCTAGGAATCCATGTGTGACCAATTCCAAGCTGAATTGTTCCAACTCTTCAAACAGGGCTGTCTGTCTTCTTTGAATTATGGCATTCAGGGAGCAAGCCTTTCTGCTTAAGGCATCAGCTACCACGTTAGCCTTCCCGGGGTGATATTGAACACTGAGGTCATAATCCTTCATTAGTTCCAACCATCTTTATTGCCTCATGTTCAATTCCTTCTGGGTGAAAATATACTTTAGACTTTTGTGGTCCGTGTATATCTCACACCGTTTCCCTAGGACGTAATGCCGCCATGTCTTCAAGGCATGAACCACTGCTGCTAACTCAAGATCGTGAGTAGCATAGTTCTCTTCATGAGGTCGTAGCATAGTTCTCTTCATGAGGTCGTAGACTGGTGCTTATCCCTTGTAGGCGGCGGCTTCTGGAGTTACATCGGCTCCATCTGCTCCCGCGCCCCATTCTGATCCTCCTGCGGCATCGTGGTCGCTCCTCGCCGTACGATGCACTAGCGCCCTACTAGACAAGAGTTTGGTGGTCATCAATTTCAGCACGGTGGCTATGGTCCTGCCCCTTACCAACCAAAGGTGCACAGGTTTTGTCCCTCTGATCCCGGTTCTTCCTCGTCCAACCACAATGATGGCATTCTCCCCCTCCCCCTGCAACAAGGCCATTTCCAATCCAGATGCTTGAAACACTACTGCAGGATGCTGCTAACGCGACACTACGATGACGATACTGTGTGCAATGCATTAATCGCAAACAGTGATGTAAAAAACCATCAAAAAAGATGCAAAACGTTTGTGGTGACGGATGCATCCAAAACGGTTCAAAATTTAGTTGCGTGTGCGATGACGGGCATACGATTCAGTATAGTGAATTGTTTGCGATGAGGTAGAAGAACAGAAATGGGCAGTCAGATGAAGGCATGTGCGATATATGGCATATAGTTCACTGGGATTAACTGTTTGTGATGAGGCGGAACAATAGAAACTGTAAGCCAGATGAAGGTGTGTGTGATTGAGGGCGCACCCTTTAGAAGGATTAATTGTTTGCGATTAGGCAACATAATAGAAATGGATAGCCACATCAACGTATCTGCGATTGACAGCAAACACTTCACACGGATGAACTGTTTATGATTAGCCGCAACAAATAGAAACAGTTAGACAGATCAATGTGTGTGCGCTAGACGGGCACGCATTCTAATTAAAATAAGCGTGCGCGATGGTAATATCGAGCGCGCATGGTTGCTGGAACTAGACGTGTGTTGACACTGCCTATTGCGGGGCATCGTATGGTGCAGACGCCACGTACGCAGCCGAGAATGCGTGCCCACATTACGCCTTCCGAGAATATTGCCACACTTAGAAATTATAGAACCATCAATAATTTTTGAGCATGCGTCCCGTCACATTCCAAATTGCAAACCTGTTCACACCGATCAAAACCTAAACGGTTTCCCACTTAGGAGTGTATTAGTACTCGATTATAAAAACTACTACTTCAAGATGACTACACATTCCTCCTCAGCTCCTCATCCACAAAAACAAATAAGTCATCCAACATAGTTTCCTTGTGTCTACCATGGCCAGCGTGAGTTCTGGGTCGAGGGATTACCACCAAGGAGAGGCAAGCATGGAAGCGGAAGCACGAGAGATGTCCCACCTCGCCACCAAAGCAGGTGACATGTCCCGTGTTAGATAATAACGAGAAATAAACGAGACAGAGAGACACGGATTTAATGTGGAAACCCTCGCGGGAGAAAACCACAGACACATAAAGGCGCAATCACTGTGAGGAGGAGTATTACAAGCACGAGATGACAGGTCGTCTTAGGTGCGACAACATGGGGTATAAATTGAGGGCAATACATAAGAGTCCTTGGAGGACAAGGAAACAAGTTGTACTCATACGAATCGGTACCAACACAAAGGCCCACACCGTATGTACTACGTCTAGTCCAATACGGTAGAAGTTTGGTCACAATTTAACAACCCGCCACGCGGCCGTAGCAACACAGAGGTCCCAACGCGCCGCCGAAGCAGCACGAAGGTCCCGCCGTGTCGTCGATGCAACAGATTGGTCCAGTCGCACCGCGAATGCAGCAGATATGTCCTCTCGTGCCGTGGCGGCCTAGGAAAATGTCTCTCGGGCAGGCAAGGACTTTTACAAGCGCATGAATACAATCGTCCATAGCCAGATGGATCAGATCTCTGCCTAGCCCAGGTTGCAGGACAACAAGAAAGCCTTGTTTGAATAGGGTACCGACGTCATCCGACAACATAGGAAGGGCAATGTGAAGCTCCGGGACGAGCAGGATCAGATCATTGCCTTGTTGAAGAGGACTGACATCATCGTCAAGAAACTTATGGACGAGAATGACATGCTCCGCATCGAGTGAGAAAGGCTGCTAGAGGAATCCGTAGATGCTCTCAAGCAGCGTCTTGCGGAAAAGAAAGAGCTCATCGCCGCTCGCCACGGAGACTAGTTCCTTCTTCTTTAGCCCTTGTCTATTTTGGCGTTGCCGAATGTGGTTTTTTTAATTATCTTCAAAAATATGTAAGACAATTGTTATCCACTGTCATCGTCCTTAAATTCATCAGTCTTGCTATAAGTCACAGTCGACTCTATATAGGTCCGCCAGATCTTACATCAATATATGTCCAAAACTTTCTTTTCATATTTTCATTTTTCTCTCTTAAATCTCAGTCGAGTGAGACATAGCCACGCCATGAAACAGGGGCTCGGGGGCCATTAATGGAGACGTTGGGAGGGAGGTGGGTGGCGGATAGAGGATAAAGCGCTCTCCTCCCATTGAGTACCCCGCATGGCACCTCCTAGCCAATGAAAAAGGGGATGCGTGGCAGCACGGAATTGGTAGGTAAAACGCCCACGGTTTCAATAATACTTGTGTTTCCGATTAGTAATATGACAACATTTGTTCCAAACTGACTTTGTTGAATGTTAATGTTGGTGCCATGTCATGACACCATGCCAAGTTTCATGATTTCCAGGCCATTTTGGATTTACGGGAATTTTAAACGTAGTTTCTCGATGTTTCCGGCCGAGCTAGGATGCCCAGATGTTTGAATTCCATTACCACGTCTTCCATGGGACCTAGAAGTTTACCCAAGTAGACATAAATGATTTTCCAACTAACTTTTGCGCACTGGAGCATGCGCTTGTACTTCAAATTTGTATTTTGTGCATTAAATGTCTGGAAAATGAATTAATGTATAGAAAAGCCAAACGAACCCGGAATAATTCCAAAATTTAGCACAAAACTCCTATTGGGTCTAAGCTGCCTGTGTAAAAAAATCAAGGCAGGAGAAGGCAGTGTATGTCGTTTCGCACACGGAGGTGACACGTCCCCTCCCAGAACCATGAGCCTTCTTGAGAGAAGCTTCGTTTTGCAAGAAGCTTATACCAAAGCTTGTCCAACTTCGGCCAAAAAAATTACCACAGCATCTTGGTGCCATGTCATGACACCATGCCAAGTGTCATGATTTTCAGGCGTGTTTTGGATTTACAGGAATTAAAAAACCAAGTTTCTCAATATTCAAGAAGAGGCACGACGCCCAGATGTTTGAATTCGATTCTCATTTCTTGCATGGGACCTACAAATTCACCCAAGGACACACATGTGATTTTTCAACCAACTTTGGTGCACTAGAGCATCTGCTTGTAGTTCATATTTGAATTATGCAGATTAAATGCCCAAAAAATTCAATTAATGTATAAAAAAGGCCAAATGAACGCAGAATAATTCCAAAATTTAGCAAGATACTTCTATTTGCTCTAATCTACCAGTGTAAAAAAATTAAGGCGGGAGAAGGCAGCGTATGTCATTTCGCACACAGAGGTGACATGTTCCCTCTCGGAACCACGAGCCTTCTTGAGAGAAGCTCCGATTTGTAGGAAGCTTTTACCAAATCTTGTCCCAATTCGGCCAAAAAAATTAACACAACATGTCGGTGCCATGTCATGACACCATGCCAAGTTTCATGATTTTCAGGCGTGTTTTGGATTTACAGGAATTAAAAAACCAAGTTTCTCAATCTTTCTGGCTGAGCCACGATGCCTAGATGTTTAAATTTCATTCCCATTTCTTGCATGGAACCTAGAATTTCACCCAAGGACACACATGTGCTTTTTCAACCAACTTACGTGCAATGGAGCATGTGCTTGTAGTTCAAATTTGAATTAAGCACATTAAATGACGTGAAATTCAATTAATGTATAAGAAAGTCCAAACGAACCCGGAATAATTCCAAATTTTAAGACGGAACTCATATAGTTCTATGTTGCCTCTGTAAAAAATGAAGGGGGAGGCAGCGCATATCGTTTCGCACACAAAAGTGACACGTCCCCCCTCGGGAACCACGAGTCTTCTCTACATAGCCTCCGGTTTGCAAGAAGCTTATACCAAAAACTTGCCCAAATGTGGCCAATTTTTTAACCACAACATGTTGGTGCCATGAAATCACACCATGCCAAGTTTCATGATTTTAGGGCGAGTTTTGAATTTCGAGGAATTTAAAAACCAACTTTCTCAATGTTCTAGGCCGAGCCACAATGCCTAGATGTTTGAATTTCATTCCCATTTCTTCCATTGGACCTATAAATTCACCCAAAGACACACATGTGATTTTTCAACAAACTTTGGTGCACTGGAGCATGTGTTTGTAGTTCAAATTTGAATTATGCACATTAAATGCCTAGAAACTCAATTAATGCATGAAAATGCCAAACGAACCCGGAATAATTACAAATTTAAACAAGACAATCATGTAGTTGCATGTTCACTGTACAAAAATGTTCTAGCAATTCAAATACCATCCTTTCCCTCCGTAACACCGTTTTGTCTTTCAAAACATAATGAAAAAATCAGGTATACCACAAACAGTTTACTACAAAGAATTGTATGGGATATGATATGAAATATCTTGGCGCACTGTCTTGTCTGGCTTACGCAGGAAACTTCGTCGGCTACAATCCATCGCCCCAGCCTGAACCACACTTGCGCGCAAGTATCTCGCGGCACCGAGCGATATTTTTCTGTCACTGAGGAAATATCTATCTCCCCACCCCTCCCTCCCACCAAACTCCACATATCCACTGCTCCTCCTTGCTTTCTAAGTACAAACCTTCACCGCTGCTTCCTGGCAGCTCAGCCTCCTCACAGGCGACCCTTCTTCTTGCAGCGCCACCTCCTCGTCGGCTACCCTTCTTCTTGCAGCGCCGCCTCCTCGCCGGTAACCCTACTTCTTGCAGCGCCGCCTCCTCGCCGGCGACCCTTCTTCTTGTTGCACGACCTCCTCGCCGCCGACCCTTCTTCTTGCTATGCGGCCTCATCGATATGGTCAGGTAATCCACACCCCACCCACAACATCCTCCTCCTTCCCTGTCCCACATGCACCGACCGGCAGTGCGACACCTTCTGCAAAAATCACTGCCCCCCTCCTCCCATTAAGCGCCGCCCACAGCCATTTTGCACGCAGTATAACATGAAGCTTAGTAACACACGCGCACGAGGTCACTATGGCTTCCATGCGTGCCGACTGCCAGATCTTGGAGGAGCACCTTGCCTTCGAGGCCACCATCGACACCACCACACAATTGTGTACTTAAAAATACAGTATGTGTTGTTTTCTCGAGGCCACCGCCAGTGCCTTCTAGTGATATGTCCTCTGTAATGTTAATATGCAATCTGATGTTCATTTAATGGTTTGCTCCTCTGAAATCTGATGTTCAGTTAACAGTTTGGTCCTCAGAAATGTAATGTTCAGCTAACAGTTTGGTCCAATAATTGCTATATTTTGAAGTATTGTTCTCAAGCATTCTTTGTTTTGTTAACTGTCTTATCTTCTAGTACATGTTTCTATTCTGCAATGTCGTGCTCAGTTAACTGTTTTGGTTCATTTGGTCTGTCCATTTAACTATTTGGTTCAGTTCTGCAATTTGATTTTCATTTACTGTGGGTAGAATTTTGTATTGTAATGCATATGTAATAAATCGAATTTGGATGTACACAATACATATTCTCCTGATATTATGGCAACTCTCAGTTAACCTAAATCAAGATCCTCCTTATGTGTGTTGCAAGGAAACAATGGGAGACACTGAGGTTTGCCATCGAGGTTTGCTCATGCATGGTCCTTTCGCTAATAGCACACTATTCTGAAGTTGCAGGAATCATTCTAATATATAGGTTTCTTACAATTTGGTCTTTCACATGGAGGTCCTGCTGTCAGAGGCTTAGACCCACTCTTCGACCCATTTTGCATATGGGGAAATGAGATGCGCATGAATATCAGTCAAGTCAAGAAACTCAGAAAGATTGTTAGGATGGAGAAACTTGTGACGAATAACAACAAGATCTTTGTTTGCATAATGAAGAAGACATCAGTCAAATATAGGATGGTACTAAATCTTTGACCTTGTTTTTTCCCCTTGCTCCATTTAAAAATTTATAACAGCGATTTAGGCATATTTTTATTTTCAGTACTTTTCAAAGTAGTTCACCGATGATTACCTCTCAAACCACCTGCATGGTCAAGAGGACAGGAAGGTATTCATTCAACACCCATGGTACAATATTGAAGTCTTCCTGAAGAGGACGAAGGTTGGGTGGGAAATTATCCATATCAACTAGCCTAAAGTTGTAAGGACATTCAACATCACTGAAGGCTCAATATTTTTCTTCCGCTACTGCAGTTTCCCAGATAATATTCATCTTTCTATTTACCATGTATGATGCTACTTTCCAAATGTTTTCGATGCTGCATGTGAAACTTGGTGCTATTGTGTAATGGCGTAACTGAGTGCTGAAGCTATCTGATGTAATTCGGTTATGAATTCCTGGTTACCATTATACGGATATGAAATATCTGTTGTGTTTTATAAGAAATATAAATTTGATTAGTACATGGATTATAAACAATAGGCTAATTACCCTACTTATTGGGATTTTCTATTGCAGACGGTTACTCAGACAGCACTGTGGGCGATTAAATCAAACAACCCACATGGTATCTAGAAAATAGGCGTGTTCGATCAACTATCAATCACATACGGCTTCCGGCAAAGAATTGTTTACGTTAGGCAACCTTGCACAAACGTTTCCACACAAAAAAGTGTGTGTGATATACATACAAATGGAACTGTTTTTCTAGGTTTCGCCGTGTGGGATGTAAAAACAAACGGAAACGATTGGGTTTTGATGCCTCGCCATATCGCACACGAGCTCATTTCGCCCCAACCTATGTGCCACGAGAGCCTATCCCCGACGATTTATGGGTCGTGTGGGAAGGACCCCCCTATCACCCACACTCACTTGGCGATGGTTCCAAACACCGTCATGGAAAGGGGTTAAAAACCATTTGTATAAGACCTCGTTGTACCAGTGAACCCCCTGTTCTGTCTCATTTGTTAGGTCAAGGACCACCTTACTGTTGAATGTCAAAATCGTTGTAAACCACCACTACACAAAAAACACTTATGTGATGATACCTCTTTGGCATAGTAGGTCAAGAGTGACCAACACGTGGCATCCACCGTAACAGGTCGCCGTTAAGCTATCGGGTCCAATTTTGGACCCGATAACCCATTAATAGCCACGACCAATGGCGATTTTCCAAATGTAAAATTCTCGTTGGCAGAAGGAACCACGTGTCAGCTCCACGTTCGGACATATGTCAACCGTCTAATGGACAGGAGGCGCCTATGATACGGCGACACATGACACGACCCAACAGAGGCCCATTTAGCTTAAAATGGCCGACCCAGTCAAAGGTTCATATAAATTAATCTGGTACTAGTGGACTGGCCCACCAACAGCCTGCATGAACATGGCCCATTTAATGCCCACCGCCAGAACTGACAAGTTAATTGTTTGCTTAGTCTTTGGGCCCCATGATGGCCTAGTGAGTTTTCGGCCTGTTAGAGGCCCAATATGGGCATGGGCCCATTTCAGCCCGATGAGTCTTCTGGCTTGGTAACGGCCCATGCTACCCATGTGCCATATAAGTCTGACGCGACATTTGGCACATTAACGGCCCGCGATCACAACGGCTCCAGTTCAGTCCAGCCTGCCATTTGGCCTCTTAAAGGCATATTGTACAATTCATCCTATTGATGCCTCCGATAAGCTTTCGGTCTCTTAAAGGCCCATGATATCAGTGGGCCGACCAAGTGCCGAGATATGTTTCGACCTGGTAACGGCCCATCATATAACTGCGCCAACAATGGCCCTGGTTCTATTTTAGCATGCTAATGGCCCGTGGACGACATTCGAAAACTGTGACCCAACATGCATTTTGGCCTACTAAGGCCCATTGTGTCTTTTGGGCCATAGCAAGCTAACTGGCCTGAAGCTACATGGGCCCAACTAAACGTTGGGTCCGGTAAAGGCCAAATAAATGTTGGGCCAAATGAAGGCCCATGTGAATTACGGGCCTGATGCACCATGTCCTAGATTTTTTTTGAATAGTGAAAATAGCAAGAGAGGTTCCTACTGTTGCTTTTTTATATTAAAATAAAACAGATGTTACATTTTACAGTAATTACATAGTACTAAAGGCAGCTAAAGGTGGGGGTTCTACATTAGAAAGAGCGGTACCGTCTAAGCCACGAGGGTCTATAGGAGCCCTTGGATGCAAGTTTTCCTATCCTCATCTACCCTAAAGATCATAAATCTCGAGATCTCTCTTTAACATTCTCAACCAATCAAAGTGAGAAGCTACTTCACCATCAAACACCACCTTGTTTCTCTGCTTACAGATGTTCCAAGCTGCGAGAATAGTTATTTCCTTAAACAAAGGCTTCTGCCATGCAGCCTTAATTAGCCCTATCAAACATCATCTGAAAAACCTCATTTGAATTCCAGTTGACGCCCATGATTTCCCAACATCTTCTAGCAAACGCACAGTCATAAAAGATATGTTTATTTGTCTCTAGATCAGTGATTTGTCACCATGTCCCTCATGGGCCTATATGGCCGGTCGCAAGACCAAATTAGTTGAGGGCTGGCCGAATTATGGCCCGCTGAAATGTATGCATGTTTGAGGAAAATGTTTCGGCCCGGTAGCCTACATCAGATTTTCGCTGTTTTTTCAGATAGCGAATGATGGCATAAACGGTAACAAGGATTTATAACAAACATACCATATACAATAAAGAAATTATGATATAGTAACCTAGAATAAACCTACAATATACAATAAAGGATTCATGGCATATTACATTCACTTGGCATCAAAGTTCACCACCGGTGATCATAAAACACAACCAAGAAGTAGATTACAAAAACTGGGCATCAAAAGGCCCTACCATTCCAGCACAACAAAATAATACTGAACCAAGACCCCTTCCAAGACAGTTCAAGAAATGTTAGCCTTGCGATGGAGCTGCTACGCAAGCAGCTGAGCAAGGCTGTGAGACCGGGCTAGCATGTCGGTCATATGTTCCAGCTATAGTTGTTTAGCAATAAGGTTATCATTGGAGTTCTCCGCGATCTTCCTTAGATATTGAACTCCAAGTCGAAGTTGAGTTGAAGAATGCATTTCTGCTTGAAGTTGAGACTGGATAAGCCAAAATTATTCAGGCAGCAAATTATGTGAGCATGTCTGACAGCTAGTCTCAAGTAACTTGAACATTGCATAAAGACATGACTTTGGGGTTGTCTCATTATCTTCAGGATGTTTTGCCTTCTTTGATACAATATATGTTGGGTTTGTCTCACAGTCTTCAGCGGACTTGTGCATGCCATTAGACATATCACCCTAAACCAAGTAGACAGGTGACATGTTTTGCATGTTTATAAACAAAGACAGTAAATGAGCTGTCAATTGCATCCAATATTCATCTTATAAAATAAAGAGACGGTTGAAATTGCCAATAGCATAAGTTGACATTGTTCATAATGCGGGAAGATTCACCACACTACTGGATTACATATCAACAAAATAAGCAATCAGGGCAAAATACAATCATTGTCTCTCTTTTGGTTAATGTGCATGGCATGTTTTCATATCATCGGCCATATCAGTAAGATAAAGCAGGAAATGACAAGCTGCAAATGTGGGCTGCTTCAGCACACACTGGTTTATAGATAGTAAAACCCTAATTTTTGGCCCTTTCTTTTTTCTTTTGGATTTATTAAATTTTTGATTTGGGTTGCTTTTCCGTGGCTATGTTGTCACATCCCTAGTCAGTGCTTGCTTTAGGACTAGCTAGAGTGTGCATCATATTTACTTTCTACAGAAAATTGAAATGGGAATGACAGAAACCCCAGCACCCCTCTTCTAACAACTAGGGTTTAATAAAATATTTTCCAATGTACCCAAAATGCCCTTCAAAAATGTTCATCATCTTTGCCTTGGTCTTAAACCTCTGACAAAAATGGTGCACAACTTTCTAGGACATCCAAAGGTCTCTGGATTAATTCAAATTCATATTATATATAAAGTGGGCATGACTAGTTTCATGATTTATAAAAATGTTCTAGCATTTTTATTAATTCATCAAAGTTGAAAAAGAAAAACAAAACAGAAAGAAAAATAGAAAAGAGAGAGAAGGAGGGCACAGCCCACTTACCTGGACCAGCCTGCCCACGTGGCAGCCCAGCACTATGGTGGCCCGAGCCAGCCAGCTGCTTCGGCAGCCAGGCTGGTAGGTGACGCCGGCGCACGGCCGCGCGCCACCGCGGCAGCTGCTTGCCGCCCTGGCCGCCGCCTCGCCGCGGAAACGGCCTGGACGACCTCCATGTCGCGCGTCAAAGCCGCTGGACGTCTCCACTTCCCCCTGCCTCTCTCCCTCGCCCTCCCCGTGCCATGGCCGACGCAGCCGCCGCCGTCGTGCCGCCATAGCCGCAGCCACCGAGCTCCCCTCGCCTCGCCGTCATGTCCCCGAGCTCCGCCACCGTCTGTTACGCCTCCCCGTCAAGCCACGCCTCGCCGAAAGCTTCAACGCGTCGTCTCCAAGCACATCTCCCCCGTTCGGCCGTCGAGATCGCCGGTGACTTCACTGTCGCAGCAGCTCGTCCCCGACCTCGCCGTCAACTCCAACGCGGCCGTCGTGAGCCCGGCTACCTCCCGACCCTCTCCGTTTCCCCCCTCGAGCCCTGTACCGACTGCACGAAGCTCGCCCGCACGCGCCGCCGTGGAGCTTGTCTCCGACGAGGCTCCGGACACCCAACGGCCGCGCCACCCTGTCCGTCAGTTTCACCGCATCCCTAGAAGCCCAACGCACCACTCCAAGAGCCTCGTCGTGCTCTCTAGCAACTAGCCCGAGCTCACCCGTGCTCCGACAGCCGTTGGACTCATCGCCGGCGCCTTTTCCGGCGACCCCGAGGCCAACCACCACCACCACTCGCTGCGGCACCTCACCAGCAGCACGTAGACGTGGTCCGCCGCTGATTTGGTCGCCGGAGCATGATTCCCGCACCCCACCGCCGTGTTTGGCCTCGCCGGCGGCTAAACGCCGGCCTGGTTGACCCCGTTTGACCACGGGTGGGCCCAGGTTGACCCCCTGGAGTCAATGACATGTGGGACCAGCCGGCTAAGTTAATTAGGATTAGCAGTTAATTTAATTAGTTAACCTAATGACACTGACACGCGGGACCCACCAGTGAGGTTTGACCTGGACCAGGTCTGTTGGCCTGCTGACTTTAGCATGATGTCATCCTGACGCAGTAAGTACCTGTCTGGGATTAATTGATTTAAAACAATTCAGGAAATTCCAGAAAATGCTTTAAACTTCAAAAAATCATATAAATTCAACAGTAGCTCAGATGTAAAAGTTTTCTATATGAAAATTGATAAAAAAATCCAATCTTTCCAATGGCATTGGTTTCATGCATGTTTGAGCAAGTTAACCTTGATGTTCACATTAAAACATGATAAGGCACTTTAATAAATAATAGTTTGGGTATAAATTTGAATCTTTGATTCAAATGAACCCAAACCCTTCTGGTTATAGTTGCATTAGCCCAAAACACATTCATCTTGCCATGTCATGAGCATGCATCATATTGTTGCATTTGTTTGTATATTGATTGTATCGTCGGTGTTCTCCGTGGTAGGTCATGCTCTCGAGGATACTTCTGCGTATCCAACTGAAGAGCAGTACCCGACAACCACTTTGTCAGGCAAGCAACCATTGATCATTCCGATATAAACCCATCTTCTCGCTCCTGCTCTCTTTTACTACATTAAGGCAACAACGTGTGAACTGCTACTTGTTGTGGTAGTTGAACCCCAATCATTTGCATGACCTGTCATTGCCACAGTAAATAGTTGAAACCCAGTAGCATGTGTAGGAGTTGATTGAGCCATGTGATGTGTGATCCACCATGCTATTTGTTAATGTTTCCTGCTATGCTTAGAGTTGTGTCAGGTCTGGTTCATCTGGGTGATGGATCAGAGTGAAATGATCATACTCGGTAAAGATAGGGAAGTGTGGAACATGTTTGGTAAAGGTATCGATAAAAGGCCATGTAGGAGTACATGGTGGGTTGTTTCATTGGAACCGTCCATCGGACCTGAGACTCTATATGTGTGGTTCAAGTATCAGCTACTACCACACATTGGGATCCTTAATTGACCCTCTCGACTTATTAACTGCCCTTGTCCTCTGTCCAGGAGTTGCAACTAGATTTTGGTGTTTGTAGTTTACTGGTGGTCGTGCACAGCGCTGACCCTCGGGGTGGGCTGTGATCCTGTTTGCTTAATAACTGTTGCAGAGGAGAACCCTGCGCCTTCCGATGGGTTTTACATAGACGTTGACGTCGACGAGTAGCTTGCTACCCAGACGGAGATCCTGAGCTTCTGAAGGGCCTTGTAGATAGTCAGGCTACACCAAGCCTGTTTTATTTCCAAGTTGTCTGTACTCAAACATGTTAGCTTCCGCTTGTTCTTGTATGATTGTATGACTTGAGTGTTGGGTCATGTGACCCCTACCTGTATGGATATGTTATGTATGGATCTTCGGAGCCTCTTAAATAAAGTACTTTGAGTCATAGAGTTCTGTTGTGATGCAATGTTGTATTTGCACATATTGAGCATATTGTGTGTATGATTGAAATGCTTGGTATGTGTGGGATCCGACACCTAGTTGTTTACCTTTGGTAGCCTATCTTACAGGGAAATGCCTCCTAGTGCTTCCACTTAGCCTTGGTAGCTTGCTACTGCTCGGAACACGTAGGTTGGCCGGCATGTGTCCTTCTTCCTTCCTGTGTTTGTCCCTTAGGGAAATGTCACACGTTGTTCCTTTAAGTCCATGTAGCTTGCTACGACTTGGGTTCATACGTTGATGACCGACACGTTCATTGCTGGGTCATGGACGCCTGTCTCTGTAATTTAGTGCCACTTTTGGTTTATAACTAGCCATGTCGGCCCGGGTTCTCTGTCATATGGATGCTAGCGACACTGTCATATACGTGTGCCAAAATGCGCATACGGTCCCGGGCCAGGTAAGGTGGCACCAGTGGGGATACCGTGCGTGAGGCCGCAAAGTGATATGACGTGTTACAAGCTAGATTGGTGTGACTTAGGATCGGGGTCTTGACAGCGTTGGCATCAGAGCCGGACTGCCTGTAGGTTTCTCAAGCCAAACTGGTCGATGTTGAGTCTAGAAAATTCTTAGTTATATGTAGGGGAATTTATTGTGGAAGGGAATGTAAGGCTCTTTTTACTTCTTTACCTTATGCCCTTCTAATCTGAGTCAGGCTATTCTTTCTATGGGGGTTTAGGACTAGGCCTCTCATCCTTACTAGGTTCACGTGTTACTAATCCGTAGACTCTTAGGATTGTTGGTTTCAAGCCTCAGTTCAGTTTCTACCCTTCTAGTATGATTATTAGTTGGACCCGGAACTTTGATATGATATTGTTGAGTGGCTATGCTATCTTTTGTATGATGTCTCAAAATCTTTTTTGAGCATTTACAGTTGTTATGCTGCCCGATTTGTTCCAGAAATTCTAATGCCTTTGCATTATTTCGTGTTTCAGATGTCTGGTCGCACACCTCACCAGGTGGTCCGTTTGACTCGATGGATTAATGTGCCCGGTCACACAGCCATGCTAGTCTGTGTGTTGACTGAGACCAGTTACCATTGGTATCCTAAGTACATCGTGGAGGAATAGTACCGGGATTTCAACCAGAGTCAGTATTTCTGCACCCTCCGGATATACCCCTCATATCCCGGAGCTACCGACCCCATCCATTGGTCTTATGGACTTTGGGTTACCATCGAGATGGCAGTGCAGGATGCCGCTTACTCGATGATGACCATCATCCGGGCTAGGCATGCCCTGCTGCTGAACACTGAGTTCTGTTACATGCCAGCCTCACTTCCTGTAGAGGAAGGCTACTACACTGGTCTATATACTGATGCCGCTCATGAGGAGCCACTGCTTCAGACTACTACTCAGATGCTGGAGGATAGGGACCGTGAGGTCCGTGCCCTCCGGATGGAGCTTTATAACACTCGAGCCGCCCACTAGACTACTTTGACACGGCTTGCACCTGTCGTGCACGTCGGATATCTAGATATGCGGGATTTGTACCTCGTGCGGACTCGTCTGCCTGATCGTATGGATTAGCGTGACATTGGGGGTATTACCCCTCCACGTGGGCGTCGGTTACCACCAGTATCGGGACCGAGACCGAATCCATGTCCCTATGGTCCACAGCCTTCGAGTGCTCGAGATTTTCGAGATCCACCTGTTCGACTTCCAGGCTACAGTGGTAATCTTTACGAAGATTACTACGGGAGTGTCTGAGCTAGACCGTGGCAGTAGTAGTATCGTAGTAGTTATATTTCCACAGTCCTGCGCGTCTTGTGGAATATGACTTAGTTTGTACTAAGTTCCGAAGGCGTAGTCAAATAATGTATAGGAGCTTGGAATGCCTCTGATGAGATGTATCGTCTTTCACCGCAGTTGTACTTTAGCCTTGGCTTGTACTAAACTATGTATGGTGTGTATGACAACTGGTGTATATATGGCAGTTTCTATATTACCATGTCGTACGGATGAACATCTCTGCATTCCGTGTCATCCATTACATTCTGCACTCCTATGTCAAAGTTTTGCCATCCTTGTCTAAACCGTTGTTTTGTTTTCCTAGGATGGTCAACACTCGCAGCACTCCTGCTGCTCAGGAGCAGGGTGAGGCCAGTGGGGCTAGAAATGAGAATCTGCCCCAACCACCCTCCTTGGCTGAAGTTATGCTCGAGGCAGAAAGGAACAAGAGAGAGACCAACCGTCTGCTGGAACACATAGAGCAGAATACTGGGTTCCTCCAGAGGGATGACGTGGTGTCAATCAATGACTTTATCAAGATGTGCCCACCGAAGTTCCATCATTCCGATGAACCTCTAGATGCGGATGACTGGCTTCGCAGTATCACCCACAAGCTACACTCTGCCCGTGTGGCCGAAGTTGACAAGGTTATCTACGCTGCCTACCATCTTGAGGGCCCTGCCAGCCTCTGGTGGGAAAATTTTGAAGCTATGCGTCCTGCTGGACAAATCACTACTTGGGCTGAGTTCAGTGAGGCATTCCGTGAACATCACATTCCGGAAGGTCTCATGGATCGCAAGCGGGAGGAATTCTGCAATTTCACCCAGGGCCGGCTAACCGTGGATGGCTATAGTCGCGAGTTTGGCAACTTGGCACGCTATGCACCCGAGGAAGTATCCACCGATGCCAAGAAGCAGGCGAGGTTCCGCAAGGGACTCAGCCCTGAACTTCGCCGAGATCTACGTCTGCACGAGTGCACCGCCTTCTAGAAGTTGGTGAACAAGGCCATCAGTGCTGACACGGGCGAGACTGATTTCGAAGCCACATGCAAGCATCCTCGTGACTTAGGTTCCTCATCCGGCTCTGGCTCTCACAAGCGTCGTGTGTGGGTTCCTAACACTGCTCTGCCACCCAGGTTCACTCCGAGGCCATCCTATGAGGCGCCTCGCCCAACCCAACATTATGCACCTGCCAAGACTTATGGAGGACACCCTGCCAACTTTGCTCCACGCACTGGCACTGTGACATGTTTCAAGTGTGGAGAATCAGGTCACTACATGCGTGAGTGTCCTCAGAACTAGCCAGGAAAGTCCGTTGGCCGTGGTAAGCCAACAGGCAAGGTGAACTATGTCAAGCCAATCCCCACTGCACGTGGTCATGTCAGCTATGTCTCTGCTGAGGAAGCTTATGAGGACCCTAACGTATTCCTTGGAACGCTTCTTGTTAACTGCCATCCGGCATCTGTTCTTTTCGATACTGGAGCATCTCATTCGTTCATATCTGAGAGCCATGCTCGAATGCACAACATGACTTTTTGTGACATGCCCACTTCCATGGTTATTCAAACTCCTGGTTCAAAGTGGCAAACCTCTAGGGTAAGCCATGGAAATGAAATTCTTGTTGATAGACTTGTTTTCCTTGCATCACTAATAGCTCTCAAGTCCTCGGACATAAATATCATCTTGGGTATGGACTGGATGACAACTCATTATGCCAAGATTGATTGCTACACTAGGACTGTTCAACTTACACACCCATCCGGCAAGAGAGTCAATGTCTTGGCCCGAATAGCTGAGCGTCAGCTCTACTCTCTTAATGCCAGTCCTCTACATGAACTTGAAGATATCCCGGTAGTCCGTGACTTTCCGGATGTCTTTCCAGAAGAACTGCCAGGTGTTCCACCTGACAGAGATGTCGAGCTCGTGATAGATCTTATTCGAGGAACTGTCCCAATATCTAGGAGACCCTATAAGATGGCACCCCTAGAATTAGCCGAGCTTAAGAAACAACTTGATGAGTCCTTGAAAAAGGGTTTCATCCGTCCTAGTTCTTCTCCCTCGGCTTGTCCCATTCTCTTTGTCAAGAAGAATGATGGAACGGAACGGATGGTTGTAGATTATCGACCTGTCAATCTGGTCACCATAAAGAACAAGTTTCCGCTCCCTAGGATCAACGACCTGTATGATCAGCTCGCTGGATCCTCAGTCTTTTCCAAAATGGATTTGAGGTTGGGCTACCATCAAATCAAAATCAAGAACGGGGACATTCCCAAGACGGCCTTTGTTACTCATTATGGCCAATACGAGTACACCGTCATGTCCTTTAGGTTAACCAATGCCCCAGCCACTTTCTCCCGGCTAATGAATTCTATATTCATGGAGTACTTGGATAAATTCGTCGTGGTATACCTCGATGATATACTCATCTACTCCAAGTACAAGGAAGATCATGCCGAGCATCTAAGGTTGGTATTGACGAAACTTCGAGAGCACCGTCTTTATGCCAAATTCTCCAAGTGTGAATTTTGGTTGCCAGAAGTGACCTATCTGGGTCATGTAATCTCTAATAAGGGTATTGCCGTCAATCCCGAGCGAGTTCAGGCCGTCCTTGATTGGACTCCTCCTGAATCGGTCAAGCAAGTTAGGAGTTTCCTTGGCTTAGCGAGCTATTGTCGACGCTTCGTCGAGAATTTCTCCAAGGTTGCTAAACCTCTAACTCAACTCCTCAAGAAAGATAAGAAGTTCGAGTGGACCCCATAGTGCGAGTCCAGCTTTCAGGAACTGAAAAGACGCCTGACATCTGCACCCGTACTGGTACCACCAGACTTTTCCAAGGACTTTATTATCTATTGCGACGCCCCGCGACAAGGACTAGGTTGCATACTCATGCAAGATCGTCAAGTGATCGCATACGCATCTCGATAGTTGCATCCACATGAGGATAACTATCCTACACATGATCTAGAGCTTGCAGCTGTAGTCCACGCACTCAAAACATGGCGACATTACCTTCTTGGTAATCGCCGTGAAATCTTCACTGATCACCAAAGTCTGAAATACATCTTCACCCAACCGGATTTGAATCTCAGGCAAAGACGTTGGGTTGAGTTACTCATAGATTACGACTTAGGAATCACCTACACCCCTGGGAAGGCCAGTGTCATGGCTGACGCACTGAGTCGTAAGTCTTATTGTAACAACCTGATGTTACAACAGGGGCAACCACTTTTGCACGAGGAATTTCGTAAGCTTAACCTTCACATTGTTCCTCGAGGATTCCTTTCCACCTTGGTGGCGAAACCTACCCTTATAGATCAAATCATACCTGCCCAGCGGTATGATAGAGGAATATCTCGGATCAAGGAGAACATTGCTAGCGGTGTTGCTAAAAGTTTCTCTATGGATGATCGAGGTGTTGTGTACTTCGAGAACCGCTTGGTGGTACCCAAGAACAACTACGGCAGTTGATCCTTAAGGAAGCTCATTAATCTCCTCTCACGATTCATCCCGGTAGCACTAAAATGTATCAGGACCTACGCCAAAGGTTCTGGTGGACTAGGATGAAGAGAGAAATCGCTCAGTTCATTGCTAACTGCGATGTTTGTCGTCGAGTTAAAGCAGAGCATCAATGGCCTCCTGGCACCCTTCAACCTTTAGCTATTCCTGAATGGAAATGGGACAAGATCGGCATGGACTTCATTACCGGGTTTCCCATGACTAGGAAAGGGAATAATGCTATCTTCGTCGTTATCGACCGCCTCTCCAAAGTAGCCCATTTCTTGCCTGTTCGAGAGAGTATAACCGTTAGCCAGCTAGCAGACTTGTATATCTCTCGGATAGTATCTCTTCATGGTGTGCCGTTGGAGATTAACCCAGACCGTGGAAGTCTTTTCACTTCACGATTTTGGGAAAGTTTCCAGAATGCTATGGGGACTCATCTCTCTTTTAGCACCGCCTTTCATCCCCAGTCAAGTGGTCAAGTAGAACGAGTCAACCAAATTCTGGAAGACATGCTTTGAGCCTCTGTCATCTCTTTCGGTATGGATTGGGAGAAGTGTCTTCCATTCGCCGAATTCGCTTATAACAATAGTTATCAAGCCAGCTTGGGCAAAGCTCCCTCCGAAATTCTATATGGACGAAGGTGTCGAACGCCTCTTAACTGGTCAGAAACCGGGGAAAGAAAATTCTTTGGTCCAGATATAATCCAGGAAGCAGAAGAGCAAGTTCGCATCGTTCATGAGAAATTGAAAATAGCCCAGTCTCGCCAGAAGAGCCAATATGATAGTCATCATAAGGTTGTGACTTTTGAAGTCGGCGATAAGTCTTACCTTCGGGTTAATCCTCTTAAGGGAACCCATCCCTTCGGTATCAAAGGCAAATTGGCTCCTCGTTACATCGGTTCTTTTCGCATTCTTGCCAAACGAGGAGAAGTTGCCCAACAATTGGAAATACCTCCGCACCTTTCCAGAGTACATGATGTCTTCCATGTTTCTCAACTCAGGCGTTGCTTCTCGGATTCTATCCGCGGAGTGGACCACGAAACGCTTGATCTCCAGGACACTCTCACATATCGAGAATACCCCGTTCGTATTCTTGATCAAACCGAGCGTACCACTCGACGTCATAATATCAAGTTTCTCGAGGTTCAATGGTCACATCATTTCGAGAGTGAAGCTACTTGGGAAAGAGAGGATCATCTCCGACTTGAGTACCCCACCCTTTTTCCGGAGGAACCCGAATCTCGGGACGAGATTATTTTGAGTGGGGGTGAGTTGTCACATCCCTTGTCAGTGCTTGCTTTAGGACTAGCTAGAGTGTGCATCATGTTTACTTTCTACAGAAAATTGAAATCGGAATGACAGAAACTCCAGCACCCCTCTTCTAACAACTAGGGTTTAATAAAATCTTTTTCAATGTACCCAAAATGCCCTTAAAAAATGTTCATCATCTTTGCCTTGGTCTTAAACCTCTCACAAAAATGGTGCACAATTTTCTAGGACATCCAAAGGTCTCTAGATTAATTCATATTGTAATTACATTTGGCATTTAAATGCTATAAAATATTTTAGGTGCCCAAATAATCATAAAGTAAAATGTTCCAAGATGTTCATATTGTATACAGTGGGCATGACTAGTTTCATGATTTATAAAAATGTTCTAGCATTTTTATTAATTCAACAAAGTTGAAAAAGAAAAACAAAACTGAAGGAAAAATAGAAAAGAGAGAGAAGGAGGGCACATCCCACTTACCTGGACCAGCCGGCCCACCTGGCGGCCCAGCACTGTGCTGGCCCGAGCCAGCCAGCTGCTTCGGCAGCCAGGCAGGCAGGTGACGCCGGCGCACGGCCGCGCGCCACCGCGGCAGCTGCTTGCCGCCCTGGCCGCCGCCTCGCCGCGGAAACGGCCGGGACGACCTCCACGTCGCGCGTCGAAGCCGCTAGACGTCTCCACTTTTCCCCTGCCTCTCTCCCTCGCCCTCCCGGCGCCATGGCCGACGCAGCCGCCGCCGTCCTGCCGCCATAGCCGCAGCCACCGACCTCCCCTCGCCTCGACGTCGTGTCCCCGAGCTCCGCCACTGTCTGTTACGCCTCCCCGTCAAGCCATGCCTCGTTGGAAGCTTCAACGCGTCGTCCCCGAGCACTTCTCCCATGTTCGTCCGTCGAGATCGCCGGCGACCTCACCGTCGCAGCAGCTCGTCCCCGACCTCGCCGTCAACTCCAACGCGACCGCCGTGAGCCCAGCTACCTCCCCATCCTCTCTGTTTCCCCTCTCGAGCCCTGTACCGACTGCACGAAGCTCGCCCGCACGCGCCTCCATGGAGCTCGTCGCCGACGAGGCTCCGGCCACCCAACGGCCGCGCCACCCTATCCATCAGCTTCACCGCATCCCTAGGTGCACAAAGCACCACTCCACGAGCCTCGCCGTGCTCTCTAGCGACTAGCCCGAGCTCACCCGAGCTCCGGCAGCCGCTGGACTCGTCGCCGGCGCCTTTTCCGGCGACCCCGAGGCCAAACACCACCACCACTCGCTGCGGCACCTCACCAGCAGCACGTAGACGTGCTCCGCCGCCGATTTGGTCGCCGGAGCACGATTCCCGCACCCCACCGCCGCATTTGGCCTCGCCGGCGGCTAAATGCCGGCCTGGTTGACCCAGTTGTGGGCCCAGGTTGACCCCCTGGAGTCAATGACATGTGGGCCCAGCCGGCTATGTTAATTAGGATTAGCAGTTAATTTAATTAGTTAACCTAATGACACTGACACGCGGGACCCACCAGTCAGGTTTGACTTGGACCAGGTCTGTTGGCCTGCTGACGTCAGCATGATGTCATGCTGACACAGTAAGTGCTTTTCTTGATTAATTGATTTAAAACAATTCAGGAAATTCCAGAAAATGCTTTAAACTTCAAAAAATCATATAAATTCAATAGTAGCTCAGATGGAAAAGTTTTCTATATGAAAATTGATCAGAAAAATCCAATCTTTCCAATGGCACTGGTTTCATGCATGTTTGAGCAAGTTAACCTTGCTATTCACATTAAAACATGATAAGGCACTTTAATAAATAATAGTTTGGGTATAAATTTGAATCTTTGATTCAAATGAGCTCAAACCCTTCTGGTTATAGTGGCATTAGCCCAAAACACATTCATCTTGCCATGTCATGAGCATGCCTCATATTGTTGCATTTGTTTGTATATTGATTGTATCGTCGGTGTTCTCCGTGGTAAGTCCTGCTCCCGAGGATACTTCTGCGTATCCAACTGTAGAGCAGTACCCGACAACCACTTTGTCAGGCAAGCAACCATTGATCATTCCGATACAAACCCATCTTCTCGCTCCTGCTCTCTTTTACTGCATTAAGGCAACATCGTGTGAACTGCTACTTGCTGTGGTAGTTGAACCCTATTCCTTTGCATGACCTGTCATTGCCACAGTAAATAGTTGAAACCCACTAGCATGTGTAGGACTTGATTGAGCCATGTGATGTGTGATCCACCATGCTATTTGTTTATGTTGCCTGCTATACTTAGAGTTGTGTCGGGTCTGCTTCATCTGGGTGATGGATCAGAGTGAAATGATCATACTCGGTAAAGATAGGGAAGTGTGGAACATATTTGGTAAAGGTATTGATGAAAGGCCATGTAGGAGTACATGGTGGGTTGTTTCATTGGAACCGTCCATAGGACCGGAGATCTGTATGTGTGGATCAAGTATCAGCTACTACCACACATTGGGATCCTTAATTGACCCTCTCGACTTATTAAATGCCCTTGTCCTCTGTCCAGGAGTTGCAACTAGTTTCTGGTGTTTTTAGTTTACTGGAGGTCGTGCACAACGCTAACCCTCGGGGTGGGCTGTGATGCGGCAGGTATGTGGCATGGTGTACGGGTCGCCCGTTTGGTGACTCGGGAACCTTGTACACATTGTTTGGGGTCGTGAGCGACACCCCGGCCGGATCTCCCCATGGATGGAACCCAAATAGGCGATAAACCTGGACTAGGGACTTGTGTAGTTAGTCAGGTCGAGGCCGACACCATCGCTGGGCTTCCGCTTGAAGGTTGCCGAGTACATGTCGAGTAAGCGGCGATAAGTGGTGGGAGCGTGTGTGAAGAAGTACACCCCTGCAGGGTTACCAATCTATTCGAATAGCCATTGTCCGCGGTACGGACCACTTGGTTACTTATACTATTCATAGGCAAGTTGATGGTTACTACTAAAAGCCTCAAGACAAGTGTGAGTGCCGTGGATGGCCCTTCCGTAGAATGACGGAAGAGGATCCACGGTGGTGTATTGTTGTGGTGAGTAGAGGACTCGTGTACGTAGTCTTATCTTGCAATCTGCTGAGAGTCGTAGTATAGGTTAGCCAAGAGTCAAAGCTGGCTTCCTGCTATGATAGGTTCTGTTGTAAGACTTGCTGAGTACCTTTGTACTTATGTTTGCTTAAGAACTGTTGCAGAGGAGAACCCTGCCCCTTCCGATGGGTTTTACATAGACGTTGACGTTGATGAGTAGCTTGCTACCCAGACGGAGATCCTGAGCTTGTGAAGGGCCTTGTAGATAGTCAGGCTAAACCAAGCCTGTTTTATTTCCAAGTTGTCTGTACTCAGACATGTTAGCTTCCTCTTGTGCTTGTATGATTCTATGACTTGAGTGTTGGGTCATGTGACCCCTACCCTTATGGATATGTTATGTATGGCTCTTCGGAGCCTCTTAAATAAAGTACTTTGAGTCATAGAGTTCTGTTGTGATGCAATGTTGTATTTGCACATATTGAGCATATTGTGTGTATGATTGAAATGCTTGGTATGTGTGGGCTCCGGCACCTAGATGTTTACCTTTGGTAGCCTATCTTACAGGGAAATGCCTCCTAGTGCTTCCACTAAGCCTTGGTAGCTTCCTACTGCTCGGAACACGTAGGCTGGCCGGCATGTGTCCTTCTTCGTTCCTGTGTCTGTCCCTTAGGGGAAATGTCACGTGTTGTTCCTTTAAGTCCATGTAGCTTGCTATGACTTGGGTTCATACGTTGATGACCGACACGTTCGTTGTTGGGTCATGGATGCCTGTCTCTGTAATTTAGTGCCACTTTTGGTTTATAACTAGCCATATCGGCACGGGTTCTCTGTCATATGGATGCTAGCGACACTGTCATATACGTGTGCCAAAATGCGCAAACGGTCCCGGGCCAGGTAAGGTGGTACCCGTGGGGATACCGTGCGTGAGGCCGCAAAGTGATATGACGTGTTACAAGCTAGATCGGTGTGACTTAGGATCGGAGTCCTGACATATGTTGTCCTGAAGCCTGGGAAGATCATCTCTTCTAAAGGTCCCAAGTGGCTTGTCATCTTCAAAACCATCCCAAGACCAAGTCATTTCCATCTTTGATCCCAATATTCTTTTATTGCGAATATTCCTTTTTCTATTAAAGGAATAACCCTATTTGCCCTAGGTTGTGAAGCACATTATATCTTTGTGACTCCCAAAATTCCCAAATAATTCTCATAAATTGATTGGGTCATACCTCCCACAAATATGTCAAAATCCATCCTTGCCCTAGGAAGTGTCATTTATATCTTCTTGTTTTCCCTCAAACTTTTTCTGCACTCAATCCTATCCATGTCATTGCGACATACCAAAATTCAACTCAAATTTGCCCACCACATCGTCCTCAGCAAATTTCGCAAGTTTTTTTATCAGAAAGAAGCTTTGTGGAGGAAATACTAGCTATGTTAATCTAACTGGGTTTAATTTTTTGCAAACTCCTTCATATGCTCAAGTAATCCATATCCACAAAATTTCAGCTCATTTACATTATCTATGTGAGCACACCATCAAATATTTGTTTCTGTCAATTATTTCTGAAAAAAAATCCAGGACATGCTCCTACTCATAAAACTTCCCTCCCCAAAATTTGGGATCATTTCATTAAGCCAATATGTCTCAATAATTTTCTCAAGATTCTGTCCAGAGAAGACCACTATGAAGGAAGTACCATTTTGGCATGTCCAAATGGCATGAAATTTATATAGCGTGTACTTATGTATAAATCATATCCCTCTGCTAAGTTTTAGCCCAGTGCAACACTCCAAGTGAGTGCTACTTCATGATCTTGATTTTGGACCAGATTTGGCCCTTGCAAAGCAACTATATTAAAACTTAGTCCAAATTCTTCCAAACTTCAAAGGATTGTTGTCCTTCCTACCCTAAATCTCATTGCCACCCTACTTGCCTCATCTCTCTTCTCTCTCAATCACAGAGATGTAGCCAAGTTTGCAGCAGGAAACATCCCTTGATGCCTCACATCAGTCCAGAGCCCCTTATGATGATATATCACTTGAGAGTAGTCCCGGTATGTAAGGACAACACACCAGACAACATTTGCAAGCCCCTCTAGTCCTATCCTTGCTAGTCGACATGGTTACCACGTGTTTGCATGCTTGTCCACGAGTTCTGGTAGCGTTGGATGCGCTTTGGGCATCCGGACGCGTCGTCCTCCATCTTCCCGGTAGCGTTCGCGCGTCCCCTAGTGTCGACCTGACACCTCCTTCTCTCATGTTGCTCTGTAGGCCATGTTCCCCTCCTGTAGCTCATTTGTCGGCGCTCGCCGCCTCATGCCCACAGACTCATAGTGCACCGACCACTTCTGAGCTCGCTCCTCTCCTTCTCAATCCCCCTTGACGCGGTCCTTGGCTCCATCGTTATCATCTTCCTCCTCCCGTCACCTCCATTGCTCACGAGCACCCTGTTCTTCGCCAGGCTTTTGGCTGAGCCTTCACAACGGATTCTGGCCATGGGCATCATTGCCTCGGCTATAAAAGCCATGCCCGAGCCCCTCCGAGCCATCCATCAGCTTCACTACACTTCACTAGTCCCGCCCAGCCACTCCGGCGAGCTGGAGGAGTTCCACGGTAAGTGATATTGATGATGTGATCACGATGGTACGTGATATGGATATTTCTGGTGGTTATGAGATAACCTCCTTATAGAGTAAGTTGGTCCATGATATTTCTAAACATGATGCATGCTAGTACTAGTATCATCTCATTCGTACCATGTACATGACATGCTCATTTTGTTCTAGTAATGTCGTGCTCATCATGGATGATTAATCTGCAAATGCCATGATGTTGTTTGTCTTGATTACTTTTGGTTGCAATGAGGTTGTGAGTACATTCAAAGTACTCACCTGGCGTGTTATGCTAGATTGCAGGTCATGGCGTGAGTTGATTGTTTGTCGAGGATCCCGAGTTTGTGAGCTAGGATACATATTCTAGCTAGAGTCCCTGTGGAGTGGACTCCATAATTTTCATCGTCGTTCCGGTGCTAGAAGTAATTCTGCTGCTTCGAGTTATTCCGCTGCTAGCATATAACTACCTGAGTAGGCGTAGTGTCGCCTTGCCGATGTAATTCCCTGTTATATTGGAACCCTTGTATCCCCAAGTATTTGTAATAACAAGCTGATGTGTTCTATGCCAAATGGTGTCGTATTCCATAATACTTGATCTCTGGGATGGAATACGAGGTGTTCTCGTCTCTCTGAGCCGGGGTGGCACATAGATCAACAAAACAAGCATACATGGAGGGCTAAAGAAAAGCATTGGTATGTATAGACTAATGTGCCTGGTATGAATAAGGAATTTGATTTTGCGACTAAATCTTCGAGCTTACAGTTGTTGCGAACATGCATTTTGATAGAAACAACAAACAAACAACAGTAGGCTATAGGGAGTATGAGGAAATTAAACGACAGTTGACGATAAAGGCTTTAAAAGGACTTGACTTACATTAATAGTTAACATTGGCTCTATAATGGCCTTCTCCATGTGAAGGGAACGATAACTCAAGAATTTCAGCACATAATCTTCTTCATAAGCATTGCCAGTACCCTACATTTTGTGGAGAGTAATTATAGATACGATAATACTGGAAAGGCTAAAGGATTATGAAGATAAGATGCAGATTCATGCTACATAATCAACTACCTATCCATGTAAGTACAAGCGTTGCAGGACAAAATGTAATAGCAATAGCAATGGGCTACACTTCTGCACCGACATTGTCTGTGTATTCAACTTTTTGGTAAGATTACATATAGATTTGATATTTTTTTGTAATTGGTGGGCGAGGTAAGATGCAGAGTAATGCTACACAACGAACCACTCCCTCCTTGCCATAATATAAGAGTGTTTTTTAAACTAGTGTAATTTATAAAACGCTCTTATATTATGGGACGGAGGGAGTAGCTATTAATGTATGTACAGTGATTCAAGACGTTCGGTCCTTACAAGAGGACTGCAGCACTAAACCTCTTCAAAAGCATTGGGTTGATTCTAAATTTATGTAAGATTCAATGGTGAATATGGATCTTATAATACCCAACAAATGGAGGATAAGGAGGCTAACATGTCCATTGATGCTACATAATCAACAAGCAATGAAAGCAAGTGTTAATACAGGGCGAGAGGTACTCACCAGAGCAATGTAGTGTGCAGTATAGTTCTGAGATTTTGTGGTCCCTTAAGAACGGATATTCTTCTGTATATAGTTTTTGTACAAGTGAGACGGTAAGGCACATGCAGAAATGTAGTTGAAATTGTGATGCGATATCATAAACAGTACCTCACGCTGGAGACGAGACTAATGTGTAACAAGATTGTTCCAGTCACTATCTACAAAATGTAGCACAATAGACTTGAGATAAATTTCATTTAGAGGCTTGCCTCAGGTAGCAATGACACTTCATCAATGCATCCTTGAAAAGCGCAACCAAGCTTTGCTCGTCTTTAGTTTTATCCTCGCCTATTTAAAAGAATGATTTTTTTTCTTTTGTCAGCAGAAACATATGCGCTAATTAGCATGAATAACATTAGTACATTACTTACATGTAAGTTACGGAGGAAGATTGGAAATTGTTCTTTGTCTGTGGTATAATATTTCCATGATGGAAAGATACGCACAAAGTTCCTGACAACAAAAAAACATTGCCTTCTAACTAGGAATAAGTGGAAGATGGGTCCTATTTGCTGCAACTAGAGCTCTCAGTCGTTGAAAAGGGATTTGGCAACTGGAGTTGGTGCACTCTTTGTTGGAATGTGGGTTTTGCATCATATAGCTGGTGCTATGCCAAATGTCATCGTGATACTGTTTGCTACAGTTGCGGTCTGCTGAGTTGGGGCATCTGAGATGGCCAGTGGAGTAGGGCTAGAGTCTGCAAGATTTGGGGTTGTGTTCTATGGGTCTGGTGATATTGCCACTACACCTAATGGGTTATTTGGTTTATTTGGTGTCACCACCTTTTCCAAATACTTTGGTTGTGCTCCTTCACAATCCGCAATCGCCCTCTTCCTTTTGAATGTCTCACATACAAGAACAACATTTGAATGGAGAAATATGGTATGATGATATATGGAATATGTAGGGAAATTTGATAGGCATGGCATATTCACATACATGATGTCCAAACTAAGCAAATGACAGTGCAACAAAGTAGAAGAAATGGAAAGCATCATTTTGCAAGATATGTGCAACCAATATAATCTTGCAAAGTTAGAGGAAGCACCTTGATGGGTGAATAAGATAGTGCTTTGGCCTCTGACTCCTCCACTAGGGAGCTACATCGACTTGGGTCTCCCTTTAGCTCGAAATCATTGTTTGGATAATATTCCGAACACAAATCTGTAGGTGGAGAGCATGTGCATTGCATTCCATCCAGACTCGATCTCAGTCCCTTAACGCTAAGTTCACAACCATGTCATTGTTCTACTTTATTCTTCTCATGTCTGCAAGCTCATAATGAGTATGATGATGTTCAGTATTTGTCGGTGTATTCAGATCGACACCTATGGGATCAAAAGAATCAATACTATAGTTGTGGGGCGCGGGGTTGAGAGAAGAGCGGATCTAACAGTTAGGACACGGTTCCTTTACCCAGGTTCGGGCTGCAAAGATGCGTAAAACCCTACTCCTGCTTTGGTGGATTATATGTTTATGTTTTTCAGCTAGTGAGGAGCTCCAAAAGAGTCGTGAGGAGTTCTAAAAAGCCGAATCCTTCTCCTGGTCGCCTCGGGCCTCCTTTTATAGAAAAAGGGGTTGCCACAGTGGCACACATGAGGTGGAAACGGTACAGTGATAGGAGGTTATCCCTCGCATTACAGGACAAGGCGCATTTAATGCGCTTAGCTTAGGTGTCCTTGCTTTATCAGGAACTAGGGGAGACATCCATCTTGTCCGTCGCCGTTCCTCCTCCTGTTGACACGTGCCCTGGCAAGCGGTGCTTGAGGTGCCATGTAGGCAGGCAGGCAGCTGAGGTGGCGCAACGGCGGGTCTCCACGAAGATCTGCAAGTTGCCACGCAGGAGCCTGTCCAGCTGGTCGGGTCCGCAGCTATGTGAGGCGGTGGAAATACAGTTGGTGCGGGCCTGATGGTGGCCCTGCTAGTGTCCTCGGTAAGGGCCTTGCCGGGGCCCCGGCAAGAGTCTTGCCGCGGCGCCTGCTGTCATCCCCGGCAAGGTGCTTGCCGGAGGCCTTGTGGTCCTCCTTGGCTGGGATCCCACCAAGGGTCGTCGTCTTCTTAGCTTGTATCTGGCCTTGGATGTCTTCACAAAGATCTGCATGCCACCACGGGGATATCTCCCGAATCCTCGCCCCATGGGGGCGGTGGACTCAAGGGTGATCCGCTCCGTAGGCGTGGGGCGAGCTGCCGCGGCAAGGATCTTGCCGGGGCTGCCAGAGCCGGCCCCGGCAAGGGTCTTGCCAGGGCTGCTGAAATTGGCTCCCGGCAAGGATCTTGCCGCTTCGTCCCTTTGCTCTTTGTGGTCTAGTTCTTGGCGTTGTTCCAGTCTCCGTCAAGCTTTGGTCTTGCCCCGGCTCACCTCCCTGGCCATGCTTGCTGTGGTGGTGCCCGTGGCTCAGACTGCCCGTGCACAGTCATAGGGGTACAAAAAGTGTGCCCCCCTTTTTGTACATCGACAGGAGCCCCCGGGACTGGGCCACAAATGAGCGCGACGCGTTGTTGGGCCAGGCCCAGAATGGTACGCGGGTAGGCGGGGAAGTTTTCACCATGGTAAAAAAATTCTGCGCGTTGTGCCTCCCACGACCCGCGCGCATGGCGCGGGGTGGAGGGATGTGCGTGACGTGGGCGGCATGCATGGGGCGGTTCCCGCAGGCATGCGTCATGTCGCAGTAAATGCGAAAGGAGGTGGCTCGCGTCTTCCCCCATAAAAAGGAATAACCGCGAGCGCACTGCTCACTTCCTCCATTTTCCTCGCGCCTCTTCCATCTCAGAGCCGCTGTTCCCTCTCTTCCTTCCTTCCGAAGCCTTCGCCGTCGCCTGTTGTCGTCGCTTCGCCATCCCTCTTCTTCAGCCATCCAACTCAGCCGCCATGGCGTCCAAACCAGCCAAGGGCAAGGGGGCGGCTAAGGGCGCCGGGCCCGTGGGGCCGTCGGAGGGCGCGTTCACGGGGGACGGGACGAAGGCCGCCTTCTTCATCCCGTCGTCGGTCGACGTCCACGAGCTCCGGCTGCCTTCAAACCCCTTTGGGGGGCGGAGACCGGGGGTGGGGGGGGGAAGAACTTTGGCCATCCGGCTACGCGCGTCATTCCGGCCGCTTGCGCCCAACCGGGCAAAAATCGGTACCCATTCTTTGTTGATTACTTCTCTTGCGGGTTGTGTCCCCCCTTCTCCGATTTCTTCTGTGACGTCATGCACACCTTTGGCTTGTATGGCTTCTCTTGCGGTGGCGTGCATGGCTTTATTCGCGCACCTCTGTGAGGGCTTCGTCGGGGTGCAGCCCAACACGGCGCTCTTCCACCACTATTTCACCCCTCGGATCCAGCCGGGAGGTGCCGTCTCTGGATGCATCACCTGGATTCCGAATCCCAAGGTAGTGTACCCGGAGGGTGCCGTGAAGGAGAGGTGGGACGAATGGCGCTCCCGGTGGTGCTGGATTGAGGAAGAGGAGCTGCCAACATTCAGCAGGGTCCGCCGGGTGCCGCCGGTCCGTGGCAGCGACTGGAGAGACGTCGACGCCGCCGACGGGAGGCTCACTGTTGCCTTCACTAGGATTAACCGGCTCGTCCAGGCCGGGCTCACCCTCGAGATGATCGGGGCGGATTTCATTCGTCGTCGGATCGCCCCGCTGCACAACAAGGGGAGCCCAGCCTGGCTCTTCAGGAACCCGGCTGACGTCATGCGGCTCCGCCCTAGCCTCGACCACAACCTCACAGTGATGGGACACGCCCATTTCTGTCAGCGGCTCTTCCAGCTGGATGTGGGTCGTGATGGCGAGGTCGAATGGACCGGCAAGGCTGCGAAGGCTGCCGCAAAAGCCGGCAAGGCCGTCAAGGGGCACCTCTTCAAGCTGCCAGCGGGAGTGGTCCCGCTGTGCAACAATTCGTGCCAGTCCGAGATCGTTGCCATGATGCCGGAATGCAACGCGCATGGCCCCGTCTCAAGCTGGCAGGAGCCGGAGGACAAGGTCGTGCAGCAGTTCTTCGACACTCTGGTGGAGATATGCGTCAATCCTGACGCCGAGCGGTGGCTTGTCAGGGACACAACCCCGGAGGAGCTGGACTACATCGCCGCTAGGGCGAGGGAGGCACAGCTCATCAGGGAGGCCGGTAGCGCCGGAGGTATGGAGGACCAGGATGCCGCGGCTGCGGAGGAGGAGGAGCTCGCCCAGTGGGCGGCGGCTGCCGGAGAGGCTAGCAGCGCCAGCACCGGAGCTCCGCTGGTAGAAGACGCAGCCGACGGGTCGTCGTCAGAGGAGGAGGCGGCGGCCGGCCCGGCACCAGCCAGGGGAAGAGAGCGAGTCCTGCGGCGGGCCTGTTCCGGGGAGCCGGTCCGGCCCGGCAGGACTGCGCGGCCTCAAATGGCCCTGGAGGGGTCCGGGCGCCTCACGAGGGCCAGGAGGCGAGGAGGTCGACGAAGGCCACCGAGAAGAAGAAGGCGGCAGCTCTTTCTTCATCTAGGCGCGCACAAACTCCGCCCCCTTCCTCGCCTCCCCTGGCAGACGTCAATTCAAATGGCAACGCGGAGTTCCCCTTCGACCTCAGGCCCCTCAGCCCGAAGAGGAAAAGGAAAACGGCGGAGGAGGAGGTACCGCCGGAGGTATGGAGGACCAGGATGCCGCGGCTGCGGAGGAGGAGGAGCTCGCCCAGTGGGCGGCGGCTGCCGGAGAGGCTAGCAGCGCCAGCACCGGAGCTCCGCTGGTAGAAGACGCGGCCGACGGGTCATCGTCAGAGGAGGAGGCGGCGGCCGGCCCGGCACCAGCCAGGGGAAGAGAGCGAGTCCTGCGGCGGGCCTGTTCCGGGGAGCCGGTCCGGCCCGGCAGGACTGCGCGGCGTCAAATGGCCCTGGAGGGGTCCGGGCGCCTCACGAGGGCCAGGAGGCGAGGAGGTCGACGAAGGCCGCCGAGAAGAAGAAGGCGGCAGCTCTTTCTTCGTCTAGGCGCGCACAAACTCCGCCCCCTTCCTCGCCTCCCCCGGCAGACGTCAATTCAAATGGCAACGCGGAGTTCCCCTTCGACCTCGGGCCCCTCAGCCCGAAGAGGAAAAGGAAAACGGCGGAGGAGGAGGAGACAGATGACGAGTAAGTATTCTATCCTTACCGTCATTTCCATCTTCCTGGACCATGCCACCCATCTTGATTTATTCTTTCTTCTTCAGGGACGTAGAGACGTTGGCCCAGAGGGTAAAGAGGGCCAAAGCTTCGTCGAGCGGCCAGCCCCCGGCTGGGGCTTCAGGGACACCGCTGGTGGTGTTGACCAGCTCTGACGGCAGCCCCCGGCACAGCCCCCAGCGTAAGTCCGCCATCCTCTTCTAGCTCGTCATGCAGTAGGCGTTTGATGTTAAAGGTGCTGACCTTGCCGGTTCTGTAGGATGGGAGTAGCAGCAGGAGGAGCCGCAGGGGGCTACTCCCAACGCACCACCCCCATCGACCACGCCGTCACGACGGGCGTCCCCGGCAAGGGCACCAAGCATGGAGCCCACACGCATGGAGGAAGAGGGGAACTTGGGCGCTGGTGGCTCGGCCCCGGCGCCGGACGCCGGCGGGGAGGGGACTTGCGCTTCACAGCCCGGCACTGGTGAGTCGCCTGTCTTCTGTCTTTGCCTTTCCCTTGCGCTTTTTCTTGACTTCATCATCCCCATCACGGCCCAGGCCCTCCTTCAACAGATGCGAAGGACGTGGACGCCGTCATCAAGGAGGTTGCTGAGGAGTCCGCGGCGGAGGCCGACAAGATCGCCGCCGAAGGGGCCGCCAAGGACGTCGCCGGAGCCGCCGCGGATAAAGACACCGAGGACGCCGCCAGAGGCGCCGCCGAGGGTGCCGGCGGTGGGCCTGCCGGCGAGGCCGGCGAGGCCACAGCCGAGGAAGAGACGATTGATGATCAGCCTTCTTCCTCCGCGACCTCGGGCCCCGGCAGGTATCTGAAGGTGAGCGACAACCTCTTCGTCCATCTTGCCGGGTCGTCAAGCTCCCGAGCGCCCGTAGGAGGGGATGTCTTTGATGGCGAGCTGCTCGCCACCACCGGGCTTGCGGTTGTTGATGAACCGGGCGCCAGCGGCGACGGCTCTCCAGAAGGGCAGCTCTTCCGGGCCATGAGGGCCAACTTCCGGAAGCTCCAGGCACTCTACCGTACCCGTTTGGACAAGGTTAAGTCCAGAACGGCAGCGGTGGACGATGCGGAGGTGGACTTCCAGGCGCGCGTCGCTGAGGCGCAAACCTGGTTCCACCAGTCCCGCGAGGAGCAGAGGGCCTTCCATGAAGAACTGGCCAAGCGTAATGCGGAGCTCATCATGAAGATGGCCGACATCGAGAAGGCCCAGGAAGAGGCAGCGAACTTGGCTGCCGCGGGTGAGGCCGCCCGGAACCAGCATCAAGCCGCCCTCGATTCCTAGGAAGAAGACCTCTCCGCGCGTGAGGCGAAGCTTGCCGCAACGCTCCGCGGCAAGGATGAGGAGCTCGAGGCTCTTGTCGAGCGGCGGACTCGTGAGCTGGGGCAGAGGCACAAAGAGGCGCTCGATGCCCAAGCTCTGGCCCATGCTGGCAAGGTACAAGAGCTGGAGGTGGAACGGGACGGGATGAAGGAGCAGGCCCTCAGGTTGTCTGACGAAAAGAACAGGCTCAACTGCGCCTTGACAGAGGCGTAGGGAGCGGTCATCTATAGGACTGGGGAGCTCTCCGAGGCGCAAAACTCCATCAGAGATCTCAGGTTGAGGCTGGAGAATCTCGAGAAGATGTTGGCGGAGAGCTCTGCTCGGGAGGAGGCCTTGGCCAAGAGCCTGGAGGAGGAGAAGCAGCAGCGGGCGGACGAGGGCGCCTCCCACCAAGAATACGTGGCAGATGAGAACATCGCCGGCAGGGCTACCTCATAGTTGGCCCTCATGGGGATGCCAAACGTGAGGTATGCCCCTGAATGGAGCGGGTCCGTCAACGCCAAGCTTACCTTGTTCTTCGAGGGCGTTCTCAGTGCCTTGACTGATCTTCACTCCAACAGAATGGCCACGCTCGCCGGGGAGGCCCGGCGGCTCTGCCGGGGGGTCATGACCAAGGTCCTCACCAAGGTGGCGTTCTGGAACCCCGTCCTCGACTTCGAAGCCGCGATGGACAGCTTGCCGGAGGATGCCAACCTCACGGTGCTCAAGGAGCGCGTCAAGCCCGTCATCAGCCGCATCGACGAAATCAAGAGGGTGGAGGGCCAGCGCCGGCATTAGGCATCCCATTCTTCCTTGTCGCAGTGGGTTCATGACCAAGACAAATTTTATCTTTAGTTAGAACCGCACCGATGGCATGATGTAATATAACTTTGAAATATCTTCAGAATCATGCATATTATTTTCCTGTTTGTTGCCTCTTTGTGTGTCCAACCTACGTTAACTGGGTAGGCTTGCCAGTGCGAAATACCCAAGGCGACATCTTGGGGACGGCTGCCGGGTCCGCCACCTTGCCGCTATTAACGCAGCTGCTCGAAGTGTCGAGTTTGACTCGAGTCAGAGTCGTGAGCTTTGTCAATTGCGGAAGGCTACCCTACCGTTTCTAACGCAGTCGTTTGAACTGTTGAGCGGACTCGAAACAGAACAAAGGTGTTGCCGATCGGGAAGGGTCCCATTTGCGTGCAGGTTTCTTTTTGCACAAAGAGTGACAGCTCCGAGGAAAATAACTTTAAATAATAGGGTAGAAATATCCGAGGCTCAATGTAACTTAGCTTCTATTTGTAGTCGCTCGAGCGCAGATCTTCCGGCCTCCTTCCTTCTCAAAGGGCCACGAAGACGAGAGAGCATCATGCCAACTACTAGAGCCGATTCTCACAACTGCGCCCCCTACCTGGCGCGCCAAAGATGTCGGTGTATTCGGATCGACACCTATGGGATCACAAGAATCCCTACACGGTTGCGGGGCGAGGGGTTGAGAGAAGAGCGGATCTAACAGTCAGGACACGGTTCCTCTACCCAGGTTCGGGCCGCAAAGATGCGTAAAACCCTACTCCTGCTTTGGTGGTGTCAGGACCCCGATCCTAAGTCACACCGATCTAGCTGTAACACGTCATATCACTTTGCGGCCTCACGCACGATAACCCCACGGGTGCCACCTTACCTGGCCCGAGACCGTTTGCGCATATGACAGAGAACCCGGGCCGACATGGCTAGTTATAAACCAAAAGTGGCACTAGATTATAGAGACAGGCATCCATGACCCAGCAACGAACGTGTCGGTCATCAACGTATGAACCCAAGTCGTAGCAAGCTACATGGACTTAAAGGAACAACGCGTGACATTTCCCCTAAGGGACAGACACAGGAACGAAGAAGGACACATGCCGGCCAGCCTACGTGTTCCGAGCAGTAGCAAGCTACCAAGGCTCATTGGAATCACTAGGAGGAATTTCCCTGTAAGGTAGGCTACCAAGGGAAAACAACTAGGTGTCGGATCCCACACATACCAAGCATTTCAACCATACACAGAATATGCTCAATATGTGCAAATACAACATTGCATCACAACAGAACTCTATGACTCAAAGTACTTTATTTAAGAGGCTCCAAGAGCCATACATAACATATCCATACAGGTAGGGGTCACATGACCCAACACTCAAGTCATACAGTCATACAAGCACAAGCGGAAGCTACATGTCTGAGTACAGACAACTTAGAAAATAAAACAGGCTTGGTGTAGCCTGACTATCTACAAGGCCCTTCACAAGCTCCAGATCTCCGTCTGGGTGTCAACCTACTCGTCGACGTCAACGTCTATGTAGAACCCATCAGCAATGGCAGGGTTCTCCTCTGCAACAGTTAATAAGCAAACATGAGTACAAAGGTACTCAGCAAGTCTTACCACAGAACCTATCATACATGCAACATTATCAAAGGGGGTAGTGGAGTTCATAGCAGAAAGCCAGCTTTGACTCTTGTCTAACCTATACTACAACTCTCAACAGATTGCAAGATATTATTACGAACACGAGTCCTCTACTCACCACAACAATACACAACCGAGGATCCTCTTCCGTCATCCTACGGAAGGGCCATCCACGGTACTCACACTTATCTTGAGGCTTTTAGTAGTATCCATCAACTTGCCTATGAACTGTAAGAGTAACCAAGTAGTCCGTACCGCAAACGACGGCTATTCAAATAGATTGATAACCCTACAGGGGTGTACCTCTTCACACACGCTCCCACCACTTATCGCCGTTTACTCGACATGTACTCGGCAACCATGAATAGATTGATAGCCCAGCGAGGGTGTCGGGCACGACCTGACTAACTACTCAAGTCTCTCGTCCAGGTTTATCGCCTATTTGGGTTCCATCCGTGGGGAGATCCGGCCGGGGTGTCGCTCACGGCCCCAAACGATGTGTACAGGGTTCCCGAGTCACCAAACGAGCAACCGGTACACCGTGCCACGTACCTGTCGCATCACAACCCACCCAGAGGGTCAGCGATGTGCACGACCTCCAGTAAACTATAAACACCAGAAACTAGTTGCAACTCCTGGACAGAGATCGAGGGTAATTAATAAGCCGAGAGGGTCAATTAAGGATCCCAATGTGTGGTAGTAGCTGTAACTTGAACCACACATATAGATCTCGGGTCCTATGGACGATTCCAATGAAACAACCCACCATGTACTCCTACATGGCCTTTCATCGATACCTTTACCAAGCGTATTCCACACTTCCTTCTCTTTATCGGCATGATCATTTCACTCTGATCCATCACCCAGATGAACCAGACTTGACACAACTCTAAGCATAGCAGGCAACATAAACAAATAGCATGGTGGATCACACATCACATGGCTCAATCAACTCCTACACATGCTAGTGGGTTTCAACTATTTACTGTGGCAATGACAGGTCATGCAAGGGAATAGGGTTCAACTACAGCAGCAAGTAGCAGTTCACACGCTGTTGCCTTAATGCAGTAAAGAGAGCAGGAGCGAGAAGATTGGGTTTGTATCGGAATGATCAATGATTGCTTGCCTGACAAAGTGGTTGTCGGGTACTGCTCTTCAGCTGGATACGCAGCAGTATCCTCGGGAGCAGGACCTACCACAGAGAATACCGGCGATACAATCATTAAACAAACAAATGCAACAATATGATGCATGCTCATGACATGGCAAGATGCATGTGTTTTGGCTAATGCAACTAAAACCAGAAGGGTTTGAGCCTATTTGAATCAAGGATTCAAATTGGAATTCAAACTATTATTTAATTAAATGCATTATCATGTTTTAATGTATACAGCAAGGTTAACATGCTCAAACATGCATGAAACCAGTGCCATTGGAAAGAATGGATTTTTCTGATCATTTTTCGTATATAAATTATTTCCATCTGAGCTACGGTTGATTTTATATGATTTTTAGAAGTTTTGGGTATTTTCTGGAATATCCTGAATTATTTTTAAATCTAAAAATCCCAGAAAATCCTTTACTGCGTCAGCATGACATCATGCTGACGTCAGTCAGTCAACAGGAGCTAGTCCAAGTCAAACATGACATGTGGGCCCGGCATGTCAGTGTCACAGCTATTTAGCAAAGTTAATTAGTGTTAAACTAAAGACTAATTAGCTGTCAGTGGGGTCTGGGCCCATGGGTCAGTGACTAACCTAATTAACTAATTTAATTAACATTTATTTAATTAAACTAGCTAATTAGGGGAGGGGTGGCCCACGCGTCAGCAACCCAGGGGTGGTCAACCCCCCGGTCAAACGAGTCAAACTCGCCGGCGAAGTGACACCGGTGAGGCCAGACACGGCGGCGTGCTTCGGAAAACGTCCACAGGGCTCGGTTCGAGCCGCGGTTGGGCGCGTTGGAGAGCCCTTGCCGAAGCGCGTCGAACGGTGGTGGTCGCCTGGGCTGTGGTGGCCGGAGACGACGGCAATGAGCTCGACAGCGGCGGACGACGTTCGGGTGTGTGTGGAGACGCGGCTACGGTGGCCTAGGCGATGCGTGGGTGGTGCCTAGCTCGTCTACCTGCTGCGGCGAGCGAGATGGACATGTGTCCGTGACCAAATGGTCATCGGAGCATCACCGGCGGCAAGCACGGCGGCGGTGGGCTTCGGTGATCGGCGGAGTAGCAGCTACACGGCGCAAATGAAGCGGAGGAGAGAGGGGTTCGGCGTAGGGGCTCACAGCGGTGCTAGCGAGCTCGACGGAGGGGTCGGGGACGCTCTGCAGCTTCTTAATCGACGGCGAGGTGCTCCGGCGATCCGAGGTTGGGGACGTCGGTGTGAAGGCGTTGCAGGGCTCCCGGCGATCCGTGGCTCAGCGAGGAGGTAGAGGGCGTCACGGCGAATCTTCTGAACACGGTCACGGGACGAGGGGGAGGGTCTAGGTGCGGCAACGGCAAGCTGCGGCGATGAGCGGCTCGGTGGTGAGAGGGAGAGAGCTAGGGGAAGGCGATGGGGACGAGGGGAAAGTGCGAGAGGGGTCAGGGCAAGTGCGTGGCGACGCCAGGAGACGTCCAGGCCGTCGGGGAGGCAGGCAAGCAGGGTGGAGGTGGCCGGGCGCGTGCCGGCGCACGGTGGCCACGCGCGCTGCCTTCTGGCGCGAGGAGGAAGGCGACAGAACGGGGCTGGTGGCTGGGCCGGCCTGCAACAGTGCTGGGCCCAAGGTAAGTGCTTTCTCTCTCTTTTCTTTTTTCCTATTTCTTTCTGTTTCATTTGTTTTGCAGCTTTGTTTAATTAATAAAAATGCCAGAACATTTTTATAACTCATAAAACTTGTCATGCCGACTGTATATATTATGAACAGTATGGAACATTATAGTTTATGATTATTTGAGCATTTAAAATATTTTATAGCATTTGAATGCCCAAATACAAATACCATATGATTTAATCCAGAGCCCTTAGATGTCCTAGAAAATTGTGCACCATTTTTGGCAGAGGTTTAGGACCAAGGCAGAAATGATGAACATCTTTGAAGGGCATTTTGGGTACATTGGAAAAGATTTTATCAAACCCTAGTTGTTAGAAGAGGGGTGCTGGGGTTTCTGTCATTCCCATTTCAAGTTTCTTTGATAAGTAAACATGATGCACACTCTAGCTAGTCCTAATGCAAGTGCTAACTAGGGATGTGACAACTCACCCCCACTTAAAAGAATCGCGTCCCGAGATTCGGGTTCCTCCGGAAAGAGGGTGGGGTACTCAAGTCGAAGATGATCCTCCCTTTCCCAAGTAGCTTCACTCTCGGAATGATGTGACCATTGAACCTTGAGAAACTTGATATTGTGGCGCCGAGTGGTGCGCTCGGTTTGATCAAGAATACGAACGGGGTATTCTCGATATGTGAGATTGTCCTGGAGATCAAGCGTTTCGTGGTTCACTCCGCGGATGGGATCCGAGAAGCAACGCCTGAGTTGAGAAACGTGGAACACGTCATGAACTCTGGATAGGTGCGGAGGTAGTTCCAATTGGTAGCCAACTTCTCCTTGTTTGGCAAGAATGCGAAAAGGACCGATGTAACGAGGGGCCAATTTGCCTTTGATACCGAAGCGATGGGTTCCCTTAAGAGGAGTAACCCGAAGGTAAGCCTTATCGCCGACTTCAAAAGTCACAGCCTTATGATGACTATCATATTGGCTCTTCTGGCGAGACTGGGCTGTTCTTAATCTCTCACGAACTATGCGAACTTTCTCTTCTGCTTCCTGGATCATATCCGGGCCAAAGAATTGTCTCTCTCTGGTTTCTGACCAGTTAAGAGGTGTTCGACACCTTCGTCCATATAGAACTTCGAAGGGGGCTTTGCCCAAGCTGGCTTGATAGCTATTGTTATAAGCGAATTCGACAAATGGGAGACACTTTTCCCATTCCATACCGAAAGAGATGACAGAGGCTCGAAGCATGTCTTCCAGAATTTGATAGACTCGTTCCACTTGGCCACTTGACTGGGGATGGAAGGCGGTACTGAAGGAGAGATGAGTTCCCATAGCATTCTGGAAACTTTCCCAAAATCGTGAAGTGAAAAGACTTCCACGGTCTGAGTTAATCTCCAACGGCACACCATGAATTGATACTATCCGAGAGATATACAAGTCTGCTAACTGGCTAGCAGTAATACTCTCTCGAACAGGCTAGAAATGAGCTACTTTAGAGAGGCGGTCGATAACGACGAAGATAGTAGTATTCCCTTTCCTGGTCCTGGGAAACCCGGTAATGAAATCCATACCGACTTTGTCCCATTTCCATTCAGGAATAGCTAAAGGTTGAAGGGTGCCAGCAGGCCGTTGATGCTCTGCTTCAACTCAACGGCAAACGTCGCAGTTAGCAATGAATTGAGCGATTTCTCTCTTCATCCTAGTCCACCAGAATCTCTGACGTAAATCCTGATACATTTTGGTACTACCGGGATGAATCGTGAGAGGAGATTCATGAGCCTCCTTAAGAATCATTTGTCGTAGCTGTTGTTTCTTGGGTACCACCAAGCGGTTCTCGAAGTACACAACACCTCGATCATCCATAGAGAAACTTCTAGCAACTTCGCTAGCAATGTTCTCCTTGATCCGAGATATGCCTTTATCATACCGCTGGGCAACTATGATTTGATCCATAAGGGTAGGTTTCGCCAGCAAGGTGGAAAGGAATCCTCGAGGAACAATGTGAAGGTTAAGCTTACGAAATTCCTCGTGGAGAAGTGGTTGAACTTGTTGTAACATTAAGTTGTTACAATAAGACTTACGACTTAGCGCATCAGCCATGACATTGGCCTTCCCAGGGGTATAAGTGATTCCTAAGTCGTAGTCTGTGAGCAACTCGACCCAACGTCTTTGCCTGAGATTCAGATCCGGTTGGGTGAAGATGTATTTCAAACTTTGATGATTAGTGAAGATTTCACAGCGACTACCAAGGAGGTAATGTCGCCATGTTTTGAGTGCATGGACTACAGCTGCAAGCTCTAGATCGTGAGTAGGATAGTTATCCTCATGTGGACGCAACTGTCGGGATGCGTAAGAAATCACTTGATGATCTTGCATGACTATGCAACCTAGTCCTTGTCGCGAGGCGTCGCAATAGATTATAAAATCCTTGCAAAAGTCTGGTGGTACCAATACAGGTGCAGATGTCAGGCGTCTTTTCAGTTCCTCAAAACTGGACTCGCACTGTGGGGTCCACTCAAACTTTTTATCTTTCTTGAGGAGTTCAGTTAGAGGTTTAGCAACCTTGGAGAATGTCGGGGAAACTGATCGGCCCCGAACACCTATGGGACGGAGCCCCTTTTCGGTACGGCAAGGGAGCGGAGGGAGCACAAAGAGCAGATCGAGGGGCGCAAGCGAGCAGTTTACCCAGGTTCGGGCCGCACGGATGCGTAAAACCCTACTCCTGCCTTGGTTGTATTGAGTTCTTGGCTCGGGAGCAAGAAGATCTACAGTACTAGCTACACCGAGCGTGGGAGTGATCAAGTTTCGGAACCCCCTCTACGTTGTGCATGGGCCTCCTTTTATAGTTCAAAGGGGTCACCGACAGGTGTCAACGTAGGTGAGGGTAAAAGCGTAAAACCGGTGGCAGTTGTAACAGTGCATGTACAGTGCACGCACAGTGGTCTATACCTAACCCAGACGGTGGGGGACAAGGGCATTGAATGCCCGTCGCCGTCGCCCCAAAACAGTGTAAAAAGCGTCCGTCCGGGCGTCTCCGTTCGCCACGATGGAGGCCTCGTCATCGTGGCTTGCCACCGTGTACCCCCAGGCTGCACAGCCATCCGCCACGTGCCCCAGGAAGGGCCCCAGGGCGACGCGTGGCTAGGTGAGCTGGAGCGCAGGCACACAGTGGAAGCTTGCCGCGGCAAGCACCTTGCCGCGGTCGCTACCTTGCCGGGCCCGGAAGCTTGCCGCTCTCCGGGTCTTGCCGGGGCGCGTGATGCGCCACGGCATGTCTCCTGAAATGCTGTTCTTTGGCCTTCCCGGCAAGCTCCTCTTGCCGGGGTCTTGTTTCTTAACTTGAATACTTTGTTCTAGAATGGCTTCAAGGGAACCAGAGTGGGCTTTGGCGGGCGCGTGGTGATCCTGACCACGGGACGCTGCTACTGCCCGTGCACAAGTCAGGATACTAAGGTACCCCTACTTTAGTACACCGACAGGAGCCCCCGGGCCTGGGCCAGACACGATGCCGAGCGCTGTTGGGCCAGGCCCAAAACAGTGCACAGGCACACACAGCCCACGGCGTGCCGTTTCCCACTCCGTATTCGCCGCATCCCTCCCTAACGGCACGCGTCGATTGCGGCGTCGTGGGAGAGATCGTGGCCTGTTTCTTTAATGGGAAAATCGGAACGTCCCCCACTTCCCCCTCTAAAGCAGAGGAAGCAGGGGCAGTTTCCCCCCCATTACTTCATTGCGTCTTCAATCTCCAGAAACCCCCGCCGCTCTCCGCCTCCCCAAAGGTCGATGGAGAGCCGAGCTCCACCCTTCCTCCGCCGTCTCCAACATCCTCAGCGCCGCCGACCCCCCTCGCCATCCCCGCCATGGCCCCGAAGAGCGACAAGGCGAAGAACGCGAAGTCCGAGAAGGCGGCGAAGCTGGCAGCGATGCGGAAGAGGATGGTGGTCTTCCCGCCGAGGCTCGGCGCGAGGGAGCTGAGGGACAAGTACTACTTGTTCTGGGCGAGGGAGACGAAGGCTCACCCGCGCACCAGTGTCCTCCCCGCCGAAGCCTGCGACATGTATCCGGCAGGTTACCATTACTTCGCTCTGTTCTTCCACTATGGTCTTTGTCCTCCGTACTCTGAGTTTTTCTGCGATGTGATGAACACGTACGGATTCCATCTCCTCGATTTCACCCCGAATGATGTTCTCACTATGGCCGTTTTCGCACATCTGTGCGAAAACTTTGTTGGGGTCCACCCCAACGTAGCTCTCTTCCGCCACTTCTTCACACCTAGAGTAGAGTCTGGGTCTCCACTCTCCGGTGGCATCTCCTGGATCTTTAGGCTCAACAAGAAAGAGGCGTACTTGATTGGAGAGCTCCGCCGCAAGTGGGATGAGTGGAGGGCCGATTGGTGCTGGATTGTAGAAGAGGAACCTCACCAGTTTACATCACCTCGCCGGGCCGCAATAGTGCTCGGCAAGGACTGGAGCGATCTGGCCCCGGAGGACGAGAGGCTGAAGATTTCCCTTACTAGGATCCTTCGTCTCCGGGCCGCCAACCTTACTGTAGGTGAGGTCGGGGCGGATTTCCTTCGCCGCCGCATTGCCCCCTTGCAGGACAGGAAGAGGCCCGCTTGGGAATTTGGCAACGCGGCAGACTGCATGAGGCTGCGCCCCGGCCTGAATTACAACTCACCGTCTTGGAACTCAAGGGAATGGTCCGCTCGTTGTTCAAGCATGACCCCAAGCACACAGAGTGGTTTACCCCGTCGCGGGGAGTAGTTCCATTATGCAACAACTCTTCACTTAGTGCCATCCGTGCGGTAATGCCTCTGTGTGATTCCCACGGGGTGGATCCCACTTGGCTGGCGCCTTCAGAAGAGACCGTGCAAACTTTCTTTGATAACCTGGTTGAGCGGCCGGTCAATCCCAAAGATAAGAAGGGTCTCACCCGCGCGACCACCAACCGGGATGTGGTGTATATCGCCAGCAGAATGGAGGAGGCCGCCGCAGCTGAGGCCGCGGGTGAGTTTGGTTACTCTGTGGAGGAGGCAGAAGCAGCGGCTGTAGTGAGCAGGGCCAAGGAGGAAGAGATCCTCAAGCTGTTGAAGCCCGCCGGGGAGCCTGCCGGGAGGAGCGAGGCTACCGGGCAGGGGACCGAGTCCAGTGAGCCCGCCGAGGAGGACGCCGAATCGGGCGATTCTGACGAAGACTCGGGCGGGTCACTGAACCTCGATGACGCTTCTTCATCCTCGGAGAATTCTCCGCCACCGCCAAGTCCTCCGCCACAGCCAAAGAAGCGCCTCCGCAAGACCACTGAGACGGTGAAGCAGCCGGCGCCCCGACAGCAGCCGAAGCGTCGCTCGACGCGTGCCACCACAACGAGCAAGCTCGTCAAGGAGGCGCCTCGCGCCTTAGCGGCAGGCGGAGGGGGATCTTCCCGAACCACTTCCGGCGCTCCTTCCGCCCCTCGGTCTTCAGCGACGATCGGAGCGGGGTCTTCTCAGCCCACGGCTCCAGAGCCCGCCAAGCGCCCGAGGGAGCCTACTCCTCCAGCTCCTCGCGCTGGGATGCGCGAGGCAGACTTTGACTTCTCCGCCCTTAGTTCCGACGAGGAGGAGGAAGAGTGAGCATTTGCAACTTTTATTTCCTTTGATTTTTGTTGCTCTTGTCTTGAATTCTCTTTGTCTAACTCTGATCTTGTTTGGCTTCCAGGACCCTGACCCAGAGGATGGCGAAGAAGGCCAAGATCTCGGTGGTCGATCTCGAGGAGGACGAGCCCGTCGCCATGGCAGGAGATGCGCCCGCGACATGCTTGCCGGATCAGCCTGCTGGTCCGCAGATCAGCACCCAGCGCAGCGCCCAGCGTAAGTCTTCTTGTTTACTTCTTCGCTTGTCGGGCGCGCTTGAGTTCCTTATTTTTGCTAATGTTTTGCCTGCTTGTTGTTTTGTGCAGAAGTGGAGCCGCAGCCGCGGGAGCATCAAGAGGCTGCTCCCGACGAGCCGCTCGTCCCACCCTCCCCGCCAAGGAGGAGCTCCCCGGCGAGGGAGAGCGCTCCGCCAAGGGCGGGTACTCTGCCAAGGGTGAGTACCCCGCCAAGGGCGAGCACTCCGACAAGGGGGGGCACCCCGCCAAGGGAAGGAGCCAGCGGCCCTCCGCCGGCGGGGGCCACGACCACACCGCCAAGGGAGAACTCCCCGGCGAGGGACCCCGTTACTGAAGAGGCCCGCGCAGGTAAACCTTGTACTCTCATTCTCTTGAATTCTTCTTTTTGGGTATTTGCTTGACGATTCTTCTTTTATTTTTCTGCTGTCAGATCCGCCCGCCCGGGAGCCGATGGAGACAGATGCCATCGCTGAGGAGGACGTGCGCGGCGATGATGGCGATGCCGCCACCGCTGAAGGGATGGCCGGCGCTGACGAGCCCGCCGCCGACGACACCGCCGCGGCCACCGACGCGGCAGCTGGGGAGGGGACCGGCGACCGCACTGACGGCCCTAAGGCCACAGGAGCGCCGGACGCTACACCGGCCGCCGACCCCTTCGCCGCCGCGACTGGGCCGGGCATTTATCTGGAGGCCGCCAACGGGGTCTTCATTCAAGTCCCGTGGGCGTCCTCATCAAGGGCGCCCGCGGAGGGGGAGAGCTTCGATGGAGAAGTCCTCGCCTCCGCCGGGCTGAGGCTTTTCGACGCACCCGGCAGCAGCAGCGAGCCCGAAGAGGAGCAGCTCTTGCACCGGCTTCTGGCCTTGTATCGGGCCAGGCAGGCCAAGCTGGAGTCCCGAGAGGCTCTGGCTGCCAAGGTCGGTGTCGACTTGGAGAAGCGCGCCGCGGAGCTCCACGCCGCCAACCAAGCGGCCCTCCGGAACTTGGCGGAGGAGCGCGAGGAGCTCGCCGAGGCGCACCAGGCGTTCATCCTCAAGAAGGCCGAGGTTGAGGAGCAGCAGCGACGGGCCGCCGAGGATCTGTCTTGGCGGGAAGGAGAGCTGAACCAGCGGAAGGTCGACCTCGATAGCCACGAGGACGACCTTGCCGCGCGCGAGCAGTCCATTGGCGGGGCTCTGCAGGAGGCGAGGGACGCCACTGCTGCCGCAGAGACCGCCAAGAGGGACCTGGAGGCGAGGGTGGCGCAGTTGGAGCTCAATCTGAAGACGAGCGAGGAGAAGGTTGCCGCGCTCAAGCTTGAAAGGGAGAAGGACGCCCACAGCCACTCGGAGCTGCAGGTCCGCCTCTCTGACAAGGGCAAGGAGCTCAACGACGCCAAGGACTCCATCGCAGACTTGGAGCTGAAGGTTTCCACCCTCACTGAGTCGCTTGACGGTGCCCGGATCCGTGAAACGAAGCTGAAGGAGGATCTTCGCGCTGAGAGGGCATTGCTGGACAGCGCCGCCCTTACGCAGAACAACTTCCAGCGGACGGTGGAGCAGTGGATCGAGGAGCTCGTGGCCTCCGCCGCCAACATCGACAAGGAGATGGTGGCGCTGGGGACGGAGCACCTCGTGTACTCCCCCGACGAGAGCCTCCCCCACAGCGCCAAGCTGAGCTTGTTCTTCAGAGGAGTGGCGCCGGCCCTCGCGCAGCTACGGGAGAAGCTCCCCACGCAGCTGGCTAACGAGGCACGCCGGCTTTGCATGGGTACTATGGAGCGAGTGTTGACGAAGATCGTCTACTGCAACCCCGGGATTAATCTTGAGAACTTCCTCCGGACCTTGCCGCCCGAAGCTAACCAGGAAGCGTTGAAGGCACAAGTTGCCCACATCGTGGCCAAGGTGGGCAAGATCAGGAGGGTTGACGGAGACCGCGTAGACTAGGCTTCCTTCTTTCTGCTTCCCTTGCCGCTGTCGATTAAGTCATGGATAGTAGTTTGTTAGAACAGCGGCAAGTTATCTTGTAATATAACTTTACTTTGGATAGTCAATGCAGTGTTATCTCCCTTGCTCGATCCCTTTACTTTGTATGCTTCTCACCCTACGCTTCTAGGGAGCTTGCCGGCAAAGGGACCCTTGCCGCGAGCGCTGAGTGCAGGACTTCAGCGGCCTGCTGGCAATGCCCTCGCCGGAAAGAAACCTTGCCGCAGCTAGTCGCAGCACACTTAGGTTGTTGAGCGAACTCGAAAACGAAATAAGGGCGCGACACTTGTCGCAGCTCACTTAAGCCGTTGAGCGTGCTCGAAACAAAGTAAGGGCGCGGCCAGCCATGGGTAGGTTCCTCCGCGCACAGGTTTTCCATACAAAGTGTGGTCGTTCAAGGAAGATGTCAGGACCCCGATCCTAAGTCACACAGGTCTAGCCGATAACACATCATATCGCTTTGCGGCCTCACGCACGGTATCCCCACGGGTGCCACCTTACCTGGCCCGGGACCGTTTGCGCATTTTGGCACACGTATATGATAGTGTCGCTAGCATCCATATGACAGAGAACCCGGGCCGACATGACTAGTTATAAACCAAAAGTGGCACTAAATTACAGAGATAGGCATCCATGACCAAGCAACGAACGTGTCGGTCATCAATGTATGAACCCAAGTCGTAGCAAGCTACATGTACTTAAAGGAACAACGCGTGACATTTCCCCTAACGGGCAGACACAGGAACGAAGAAGGACACATGCCAGCCAGCCTAAGTGTTCCGGAGCAGTAGCAAGCTACCAAGGCTCAGTGGAAGCACCAGGAGACATTTCCCTGTAAGATAGGCTACCAAAGGTAAACAACTAGGTGTCGGATCCCACACATAGCAATACACGTTACACGTACGCATAACATGCAAGTATGTGCTGTACAACATGGCATCACAACATAACTCAACAACTCATATAGATAAGGCCCAGAAGAGCCATCATAGCATTTATTACAAACAGAGGTCACATGACCCAACATACAGAGCATACAGGCAACGGAAGCATTACATGTCTGAGTACAGACATCTACAAATGAAAAAGGCTGAGAAGCCTGACTATCTACCAGACCCTCCCAAGGGTACAAGATCGTAGCTGAGGTAACAAGCTAAACGTCGAAGTCCACGCGGAACCACTAGCGAGACTGAAGTCTCTCTGCAAAAACATAAATTAAGCAAACGTGAGTACAAAGGTACTCAACAAGACTTACATCAGATCTATCTACATATGCATCAGTATCAACAAAGGGGTGGTGGAGTTTGACTGCAGCAAGCCAGCTTTGACTCAGTGGCTATCCTAAACTACGACTGCAAGTAACTCTTTGAGGTGGCGCACACGAGTCCACATATTCACCAATCAATACACCACTATGGATCCACTCCCGTCTCCCTACGAGAAGGCCATCCATAGCACTCACGCTTATCTTGCGCGTTTTAGAGTATCCACTTTCACTTGTCTATGAACTGTAATAGGCAACCCAGAAGTCCATTTCCGCGGACACGGCTATTCGAATAGATTATATTTAACCCTGCAGGGGTGTACTTCTTCACACACGCTCTCACCACTTACCGCCGTTTACACGACATGTACTCCGCAATCTTCAAGCGGAGGCCCAGCGAGGGTGTCGGCCACGACCTGACTAACCACACAAGTCTCTCGTCCAGGTTTATCGCCTATTTGGGTTCCATCCGTGGGGAGATCCGGCCGGGGTGTCGCTCACGGCCCCAAACGATGTGTACAGGGTTCCCGCATCACCAAACGGGCAATCGGTACACCGTGCCACGTACCTGCCGCGTCACAGCCCACCCCGAGGGTCAGCGCTGCGCACGACCTCCAGTAAACTACAAACACCAGAAACTAGTTGCAACTCCTGGACAGAGATCATGTTGATTAATAAGTCGAGAGAGTAAATTAAGGATCCCAATGTGTGGTAGTAGCTGTTTCATGGACCAACCAACACAGAACTCAGTTCCTGAGGACGGCTGCAATGAGACAACCCACCATGTACTCCTACATGGCCTCTCATCGCTACCTTTACCAAATCATGTTCACACACTTAGCTTACACACAGTAGGACATGTTCATCACATTCCAATTCATCCCCGATGAATCAGACCTGACACAACTCTAAGCAATAGCAGGCATAACCAGAAAGCATGAATGAGTAGGCACAACATGGCTCAAACAACTCCTACTCATACTAGTGGGTTTCAGCTATTTACTGTGGCAATGACGGGTCATGCAGTGGAAAGGGGTTCAACTACCGTAGCAAGTACAGTTGAAGCGTTGTTGTCCTAATGCAGTAAAAGAGAGTAAGAGCGAGAGAATGGGATTGTATCGGAATGCTCAATGGGGTTTTGCTTGCCTGGCACTTCTGAAGATATCAATGAGTCCTCATCGATGTCATCGATCACATCGTCGGAACGTCGTCTACTGAGAGGGGACAAAACCGACAAACAGAGAAAGAACACAATCAATGCAATGCAACAATATGATGCATGAACATGACATGGCAATATGATGTGGTTTGGCCTAATGCAACTAGCAATCAAATTAAATGAAGTTGGTTTGAACCAAAGGTTCAAATTCAAACTCCATATGTGATTATTTAAATGCCATTTATTCAAATTGTCCTAAACAGCAACCATAAGTTGTTCTAACATGCATGAAAATACCATAAACAGATTCCTTGGATTTTTCTGATCAATTTTCATATATAAATTATTTTCATCTGAGTTATAGATTATTTTCTATGATTTTTAGAAGTTTTGGTTATTTTTTGAAATAAATAAATCATTTCTGATTTATTTAAAAACCCAGAAACCATTTACTGCGTCAGCACTGCGTCATCATGACGTTAGCAGGTCAACGGGCTGGTCCAGGTCAAACCTGGCGTGTGGGGTCCACACGTCAGTGACACAACAGTTAAACAGACTTAACTAAACTTAACAGAAGATTAAGCTAAACTAAATAGGCATTGGGGCCCACTGTCAGTGACTCTAGGTTAGTTAACAAAGACTATTAGTGCTGATTTAATACTAACTAAAAGTGTCAGTGGGGCATGGGCCCACATGTCAGTGAGAGAAAGGGTTAATTAGCCGGGTAGTTAGTCCCTAACGAAGGTGCCACGTCAGCACGCCGGAGTCTTGCCGGCGGCGACCTAAACGACGGCGGCTCGGCTCGGATTTGAGCTACGGGTGGTGGTTTGACGAGCTGAGGGCTCCGGGGAGTAGCTCTTGCTCGTCCGCATCCAAAGAACCAGACGGGAGGCCGCGGGGTGGCCGGAAAGTGACCGGCGACGGGGTTTGGCGGCGGCGGAGTTCGGACGTCGACGAGATCAACGCCGCAGAGCACGGCAGGAGCAACGGTTGGTTGCTACGGCCCCGGGGTGACGCGCTGAGTGCGATGATGCACTTGGACGCGGGTGGCAGCAGTGGTGGCCGCGGCTGCGCCACGGCCGGCGGTAGCGAGCTCACGGCCATGGTTGTGATCGGGGCTAGCGGCTGCAAACGAGAGAGGGAGAAGAGGGGTTCGACACGGGGGCTCACAACGGTTCGGAAGAAGCAGGCGGCGAGCTCGGGGAGGAACCGGAGGCGGCAAATCGATGACGAAGTCCGGCGAGCAGATGCGGCGGTGACGAGCTCGCAGGCGACATCAGAGGGCGTCCGGGATCGTGTTCCTCGTCTTGGAGATGAAACGGAGCCCAGCGGAGCGCCTGGACATGCTTGGGCCGCTACACAATGACGGTGGCCACGAGGAAGCGCTACGACGGCGACGGCTGATTCTCCGGTGGCTGCGGGAACGCGAGGGGAAGGAGGGAGAAAGACCAGAGGGAGAGAGGAGAGGACGAGGGGGTTCGGGGGCGTCTCCAGGCGCGGATAGGCTCGAAGGGGAGGTCGCCAGCACGAAGCAGGAGGTGGAAACCTCCGGCGCGTGCGCGGGCGACACAGCGTCGTCCTCCTGGCAGGAGCTTGAGGACGGTGGCACTGGTGGGCCGGGCCGGCCACTTGGGTGGGCTGCTGGCTGGGCCGGCTACAGGTAAGCGGGCCAGGTAACTCCTCTCTCTCTGTCTTCTGTTTTAATTTCTGTTTTCTATTATCTATTTCTTTTGTAGCTTTGTGGCTTTTCTAAAAATACTTTGGCACTTTCAAAACTCACCAAACTGCTCATGCCCATTGTTTAGCATATAACCAACATGGAACATTTCAGTTTGGGATTATTTGAGTATTTAAAATGATATATAAAATTTAAATACCCAAATGCAAATAAGATATGATTTAATCCAAAAAAATCAAGAATGGTCCTAGAAATAAGTGCAACATTTTTGGCAGGGGTTTTAAATCAATCCAAAAATGATGAACTTTTCCAAGGGGCATTTTGGGTTCATTGAAAAGGATTTTAATTTGACCCTAGTTAAATTCATTTAGTGCTAGGGTTTGAGCATCCCTATTTCAGGTTTCCTTTGAAAATAAACATGATGCACCTGAGGACCAAGCAAGGCAGGCAAGGGCTGGTCTAGGGCTGTGACAACTCACCCCCACTAAACAAGAATCTCGTCCCGAGATTCAAGCGTAGGGTAAGAAATCAGAGGGGACACTAACTAACACAATCTTCTCGATCCAGTTTTCCTCCTCGAAATTGTTGATTCAAAGCATCATGTAGATCTTGGCATCCTTGATTTCGAGATCTTTGTCCAAACGGTGGCGATGAGAGAAACTCTACAAAATTGATCTTTGTCGGTGTACTAAGGTAGGGGTACCTTAGTACCCCAACTTGTGCACGGACAGTTGCAACTCCCCGCGGCAGGGTTTACCGCGTGCTCGCCGGAGACCTTTCCTGCTCCCTATTAAACCATTCAAAAACAAAGTATACAAGACATGAGATCGAGACCCCGGCAAGAGGAGCTTGCCGGGAAGGCCGTACCAGGCTCAAGACTGCTCCACTGACACAAGACCCTGGCAAGAGGAGCTTGCCAGGAAGACTAGAAGACAACGCCCCGGCACTATATGTGCCCCGGCAAGGGGTCCGGGGAGCGGCAAGCTTCCGGGCCCGGCAAGATCAGGGCCCCCGGCAAGGTGCTTGCCGGGGAGGCTGCGCTGTGTATCCGCGCTCCAGCTCATCGGCCCACGCGTCGTCCTGGGGCCTATCCGGGGACGCGTGGCGGATGGCTGTGAAGCCTGGGATACACGGTGGCACTCCACGACGATGGATCCATCGCCGTGGCAGACGGAGACGCTAAGGCGGGAGCTTTTGGGGTCGACGGCGACGGGCATTAAATGCCCTTGTCCCCCACTGTTAAAGTAGGTATAGACCACTGTTCTGTACTGTAGCTCCACTGTTCCCGCACTGTTACAACTACCACTTCTTTTACTTTTTTACCCCTTTCTCCTACGTTGACACCTGTCGGTGACCCCTTGCACTATAAAAGGAGGCCCATGCACAACGTGGAGGGGGGTTCGGAACCTAGATCACTCTCGCGCCGGTGTAGCTGCTTCTTCAAGCTCCCGAGCGCTCAAACTCAATACACAACCAAGCAGGAGTAGGGTTTTACGCGTCTACCGCGGCCCGAACCTGGGTAAAACTGCCCGCGTGTTCGCTACGATCTGCTCTTTGTGCTTCCTCCACCCTCGTACCGCACATACAAGGGGCTCCGGTCCCATAGGTGTTCGTGGCGGACAGTTTCCCCCGACATCTTTGGCGCGCCAGGTAGGGGGCGTCGAGGTTGTGCGAACCTGATCCGGCGCTCGCGCGGGCGCATTCTTCATCAACTTCTCCAGCTTCATCAGCAATTTCATCAGCGACAACTCCATGGCCCCGAAGAAGAAGGCTTCGGAGGTCGGAGGCCCGTCTGCGTCTCACCCGCCGCCACCGAAGCCAACGGTGGGCGGGGGAGATGCCGTCGGAAGGGTGGTTGCCGGCGAGGACACTCACGGCGCCACCAGATCCAAGAACAGGACGGACGACCGAACTTCGGTCTCCGTGGACGCGCCGCGTCCATCTCAACACACGACAACCCAGCAGCGCCATACCACGGGAGGTGGTATCCGCTTGCTAGGACAAGGCCAAACCAGAGGCTCGCGGGACGCCCCGGACCCCCGTCCAGGCACAAGCAAAGCGAAGGCGCCGGCGCGGGACCCCGCTCCTTCTAACGTTGTTAGAAGTCCGAGCGTATCCCGCTCCTCGCATCGCTCGCCCGCGTTCCCTTCCACTCCAGCAGAAGCGCTCGCAAGGGCGCAACTGCTCCTCGACTTTCTTCCAGCGGCCGACAAGGCCGAGGAATGGAGGGCTACTATACGGAGCCTGATAGACTTCGCCAACAACGATTCTCCACAGCAGCCGTCGACCTCACGGCCGCGGCAGGCTGAGAAGACGAAGGCTATCGGCGAGAAGACCGTCGGGGGTGCGACAAGCGTACACTCCCCGCCGCAGAAGCAGAAGACGCCGCCCCGCCGGAACAACCCCGACGACGGCTCCACAGCCTCGTCGGACCCGCGGGCCCGTCGGGACCAGCGCCAGGTCCTCGACGACCGGCGAGATGAAGACGCTCGGACCACAATCGAGCGCCGCCGAGAAGCTCGGCGACAATCAGACAAGAGAGCTGGGAACACTGTCGACGCGCACGCGCCCGGTGAACCAGGCGACTTGCCGTACGCGGCAGGCTGCCCTGCGTTCACCCGCGAGCTGCGGCGCGTCCAGTGGCCCAGCATGAAGAATTTCAAACCCGACGTACCGGAGAAGTACGACGGCAAGACGCATCCCTCGGAGTTTCTCAGCGTCTACACCATCGCAGTGCAAGCTGCCGGGGGGCGCGACGAGAAGATCCTAGCGAATTACTTCCCGCTCGTGCTAAAGCCGAACATCCGTTCGTGGCTCATGCACTTGCCGGAAGGTTCCATCTCTTCTTGGGCCGACCTCTGCCACCAGTTTGTTGGCGCTTTCACCGGCGGCCACAAACCCCATGGCCAGGAGAGCGATCTCCATATTTTGGCCCAGAAGGAAGGCGAGCCCCTGCGCAAGTATATCCAACGCTTCAGCCGGGTGCAGCACAACATCCCTGACGTTCACCCTGCCGCGGTTATCAGCGCGTTCCATCAGAACGTGCGTAACCGCCGCATGCGTGAGGAGATGGCGATGACGAAGATTCGGGATGTCAGCGAGCTCTATGCTCTTGCTGACAAGTGCGCACGCGCGGAAGAGGGGAGGAGACTCCCCGGGGAGGATACTGGCGCGGGAGGAAGCGACAGCGACGACGCCGCCCCGGCAAAGAAGAGCCGGCGGCGGAACAACAGAAAGAAGGGCAAGAAGGAGGTGCTTGCCGTCGAGAAGTCCGGCAAGGAGGCCCCCGCCAAGCAAGCGCAGGCTGGCGGCTCCGGCAAGGAGCCCGCCCCGGCAGCGGCGGCCGACAAGCCAGGCAGCTCCGACAAGCAATACTGTAAGATCCACCGCACCAAGGGTCACGATCTCTCCAACTGCAAGCGCGTCGAGTACCTCGTCGAACAGCAGAAAGCTGAGTACGAGAGGCGCGACAAGGAGAAGGCCCAAGGTGGCGGGGAAGAGCCCGGCAAGAAGCGGCCGTTCAACGGCCGGGGAGGACGCCGCGGCAAGGCTAAGCAGCGGCAAGGAGATCGACCTCCCCGGGGCCGCGACAACGACGAAGAAGATGACGACGAAGATATGGAGGACGAGGAGAACAGCGAGCAGGAGTTCCAGAAGGCCACGGAGGTCCTGTGCGTCGACGGTGGCGCCTCCCTGCATACCTCCCACCGCCAACTCAAGCAGTGGGTGCGTGAGGTAAACGCAGCGGAGCCGCCCATGGAGTCGCGCAGGCTCCTCAAATGGTCCAGCACGCCCATCGTTTTTGACCTTGAGGATCACCCTGACCGCACCACAGCGGTCGGGTGCTTGCCGATGCTGGTTTCTCCCACCATCCGCAACCTCAAGGTCACCAAAATGTTGGTTGACGGCGGGGCCGGGCTGAACTTGATCTCCTCTGATGTGATCAAGAAACTCCAGATTCAAGATGGCGAGCTCGAAGAGACCGGTTCATTCCAAGGAATCAACCCGGGGAGGAGCAAGCCCAAGGGAAAGATCACTCTGCCAGTGACCTTTGGCGGGGAGCTCAACTTCAGGACTGAGCGCATCACTTTCGACGTCGCCGATATTCCATTGCCCTACAATGGAATACTTGGCCGTCCTGCCCTCGCAAAGTTCATGGCAGCTTCCCATTATGCCTACAATGTGCTGAAGATGCCGGGGCCGATAAGCGTCATCACTGTCCATAGCGACAAGAAGGATGCGCTTATTTGCGCCGACAAGATTTACCGGGATGCGGCAGCTGCGGCCGAGAAGGATACTCTTGCCGCTGAAGCTCCCGGGGGGAAGAAGACGAAGACCAAGTCCGGCAAGTGCTCTGGGACCCACTCTGGCAACCGCACCTCCTCGGAGTGCTGCGCTGCCGTCGAGGACGTTCCATCGAGCTCCACCGGCAAGAGTAAGAAAGGAATGGCGGCTCCTCCGGCAACCAAGAAAGTGTCCGCAAAGGAGGACGGCACTGGTGGTACCTTCACCATCAGTGCCACCCTTGACAGCAAATAGGAAAGCGCGCTCGTTGCCTTCCTGCGGGCGAATGTCGATGTGTTTGCTTGGCAACCATCTGACATCCCCGGTGTTCCCAGGAAGGTGATTGAGCACAAGCTTGCTGTCTGTCCTCATGCGCGGCCCATCAAGCAAAAAGTGAGGAAGCAAGCCGTGGAGCGCCAAGAGTTCATCAACGAGGAAATCAAGAAGCTAGAAGCAGCAGGTCTAGTTAGAGGCGTGATCCATCCGACGTGGTTGGCAAATCCAGTCGTCGTGCGCAAGGCCAACGGGAAGTGGAGACTGTGTATAGACTTCACCGATGTGAATAAAGCATGTCCCAAGGATCCTTTCCCTTTGCCGCGCATTGACCAGATTGTTGACTCCACTGCCGGATGTGAGCTGCTCTGTTTTCTTGATGCATACTCAGGCTATCATCAGATTTTCATGGCCAAGGAGGATGAAGAGAAGACTGCATTTATCACTCCATGTGGCACTTATTGCTTTATCCGCATGCCATTTGGATTGAAGAATGCAGGCTCAACCTTTGCAAGGGTAGTGTACACTGCTTTTGAGCCACAGATCCACAGAAATGTAGAAGCGTACATGGATGACATCGTGGTGAAGAGCAAGAGCAAGGAAACCCTGATTCAAGACTTGGAAGAAACGTTTCAGAACCTGCGCAGGATACAGCTTAAGTTGAACCCCGAGAAGTGCGTCTTTGGAGTCCCCTCCGGCAAGCTTCTCGGGTTCTTTGTATCACAAAGGAGGATTGAAGCCAACCCCGACAAGATTAAGGCCATTGAGCAGATAAAGGCCCCAAAGCGCGTCAAGGATGTCAGGAGGCTTGCAGGTTGTGTTGCTGCCCTCAGTAGGTTCATTTCAAAATCTGCAGAACGCGCCCTACCTTTCTTCAAAATTTTGAAGAAGGCAGGTCCGATGAAGTGGACTCCGGAAGCGGAGGCGGCGTTGCAGGATTTGAAACGGTACCTGTCCTCCACTCCTATACTTGTCGCACCTAGACCACAGGAAAAGTTGTTGCTATACTTAGCGGCAACCAACCAGGTGGTTAGTGCTGCGTTAGTAGCGGAGAGGGAGTCCGACGAGAAGTCAGCACCGCCGGCAAGCGAATCCAGCGACGAGCAGGGGGCAGTCCCGACAAGCTCTGGTCCCGACAAGGAAGACTCTGCGCAGGAGCAAGGAGAGGTGCGGAAGAAGATGGTGCAGCGCCCAGTGTATTTTGTAAGTTCCCTTCTCCAGGGGGCTAGATCAAGATACTCTGGTGTGCAAAAATTGCTTTTCGGCCTCCTCATGGCCTCGAGAAAGCTGCGCCATTACTTCCAAGCCCATGAGATAACAGTGGTTACTCGCTTTCCGTTGAAGAGGATATTGCACAATCCAGAAGCAACAGGCAGGATCGTCGAGTGGGCACTGGAGCTGTCAAGCTTTGGACTCAAGTTTGAAAGTACTTCAACCATACAGAGCCGAGCTTTGGCAGAATTCATTGCTGAATGGACCCCAACGCCAGATGAAGAAGTTCAAGAAACAAGCGCACCCGTGCAAGAAGCGACAAGTGAATGGATAATGTATTTTGACGGTGCCTTCTCGCTGCAAGGCGCCGGTGCTGGCATGGTACTTATCGCGCCCACCGGAGAGCACCTCAAATATGTTATCCAGATGCACTTTCCCAGGGAGCAAGCGACAAACAACACTGCGGAATATGAAGGCTTGCTTGCCGGCCTCAGGATTGCGGCCGAACTTGGGATTAGAAAGCTGATTGTGCGGGGAGATTCTCAGTTGGTGGTCCGACAAGTTAACAAGAGCTATCAGAGCCCTTTGATGGAAGCATATGTCAATGAAGTGAGAAAGCTTGAAGAGCACTTTGAAGGTCTGCAGATGGAGCACGTCCCAAGAGCTCAAAATGAAATTGCAGATGGCCTTTCAAAGTGCGCCGCGATGAAGTTACCTGTGGAACCAGGGACCTTCTTACTCAAGCTGACTCAGCCGTCCGTTACACCATCAATTGGGCAGTCCAAAAAGAGAAAGTTGGTCTCCGGCGACTACTTGCCGGCGGATCTTCCTGAAACCGCCGCCAAGGCCCCCAAGACCAACAACCAGAACGCTGAGGAACAGTTTGCTCCTGCAAGCCCTCGGGCTTGTACAGTTGAAGCAAGCGTTCCCGGCAAGCCTCGCCCCGGTGAGCTTGCCGGGGGACCGTCAGCTCCGGCAGGACCAGGGGTCTTTGCCGTAGAAGCTAAGGTTCCCGCAGCGGCCCTCGAGCCTTTAGTCCTTGCCGTCGAGCCTCGGGCTCCGGCATGGGCGCAGCAGATCGTCCGTTTCCTTCAAACTGGAGAACTTCCCGACGACCCTCAAGAGATAGAGAAGATAACAAGGCAGTCAAGTATGTATCAGTTCGTAGATAACGAGCTGTACAGAAGAAGACTCAATGGTGTCAGACTGAAGTGCATCTCCAGGGAAGATGGACAGAAGCTGTTGGCGGAAATACACGGAGGCATATGCGGCCACCACATTGGCGCAAGGGCGCTTGCCGGGAAAGCTTTCCGGCAAGGGTTCTTTTGGCAAGAAGCCCTCCAAGATGCAACTGCACTAGTAACCAAGTGTGAAGCGTGCCAGTTCCATGCAAAACAAATTCATCAGCCAGCTCAAGCTCTCCAAACAATCCCTTTGTCCTGGCCCTTCTCGGTCTGGGGGCTCGATATCCTCGGCCCTTTCCCTCGTGCCGTCGGGGGCTTTGAGTACTTGTACGTTGCAATCGACAAGTTCACAAAATGACCAGAAGTGGAGCCGGTGAGGAAGGTGACAGCACAGTCAGCGGTCAGGTTCTTCAGGTCGATTGTTTGCCGTTTCGGGATCCCTAACAGGATCATCACCGACAACGGTACGCAATTCACCAGTCGCACCTTCATGCAATACGTCCAAGACCTTGGCGCCAAGGTCTGTTTCGCTTCTGTTGCTCACCCGAGAAGCAACGGTCAAGCGGAGAGGGCAAATGCTGAAGTGCTGCGCGGACTCAAGACAAGGACCTTTGACAGGCTGCGCAGGTGCGGAAGAAATTGGATAGAGGAGCTCCCGGCGGCTCTTTGGTCAATCAGAACGACACCAAGTCGAGCCACCGGGCAGACACCCTTTGCTCTAGTCTATGGAGCAGAGGCAGTTCTCCCCACGGAACTCGTATACGGATCTCCTCGAGTGCTCGCTTATGATGAGCTCGAGCAAGAGCAACTGCGGCAAGATGACGCATTGCTCCTTGAGGAGGGACGTCTCCAGGCTGCTGTACGAGCTGCTCGATACCAGCAAGCTTTGCGCCGCTACCATAGCCGCAAAGTCAAGGCCAGGAGTCTCGAGGAAGGCGACCTTGTTCTTCGGCGTGTTCAGTCCGCCAAGAATTCTAACAAGTTGACGCCGAAGTGGGAAGGCCCTTATCGGGTGAGGCAAGTTACGAGGCCCGGCGCTGTCCGCCTCGAGACCGAAGAAGGCTTACCGGTGAGCAACTCCTGGAACATAGAGCATCTTCGCAAGTTTCACCCCTAAGGCGCGGTTGCCGTGATCCGCTCCGGCAACCACCTTTTGTACAAGCTTTGCCGCTGTTGCATGTAACCCTTTGTACAAAGCCGGGCGCAGACCCCGTGCGTCAGTAAAGTTTTTGTGTTTCTCGCATCGATCGCCTTTTGCATGCTTTTCTTTGTTATTTGCATGTTCTGTTTGGCATTTGGTGCAACACTCAAGTATACGGTAAGCATTAGCACGCCGAAAGGCCACATGCTTGTTTCCCTCTCCCTTTTCTTTCCTCTTAAGCAGAAGGAACGTTCCTCGCGCACAAGTTTGCCGGGGGGGAAGGAGGTGGAGGAGGAACCAAGTGCTGTTCAAGAAAGAGAAGCCTTACCGGAAAGCAAGCAATATAAGCAAGCAACATATGAAAGATAAGTTGTTAAGATTTGACCAGTTCAAATTTTAAATTTTAGTTGTCTTCCTTGAACGATCACATTTTGTATGGAAAACCTGTGCGCGGAGGAACCTACCCGTAGCTTGCCGCACCCTTATCTTGTTTTCGAGTTCACTCAACGATTTAAGTGAGCTGCGACAAGTGTCGCGCCCTTGCTTCGTTTCCGAGTACGCTCAGCAAGCTAAGTGCGTTGCGACTAGCTGCGGCAAGGTTGCTTGCCGGCGAGGACCTTGGCCAGCAGGCTGCTCAGAGTCCAGCACTCAGCGCTCGCGGCAAAGGCCCCTTGCCGGCAAGCTCCCCGGGAGCGTAGGGTGAAAAACATACGAAGTCGAAGATTGAGACAAGGAAGATAACATTGCACTGATTGATCAAAATAAAGTGAATATCTTACAAAGGATAACTTGTCGCAATGGACTAATAAGTTCACGATATAATGTGCAGCAACAAAAAGACAAAGATAATGGAGCCCTAGTCTACGCGGTCGCCCTCCTTCCTGCCAAGCTTTGCCACCTTGGCGATGATGTGGGCGACCTGCTCCTTCAGGGCCTCCGTGTTTGCATCAGCCGGCAAGCTGCGAAGAACGTTGTTGAGGTTAATCCCCGGGTTGCGGTACACGATCTTCGTCAGCACCCGCTCCAGAGTTCCCGCGCAGAGCAGGCGCGACTCCTCGGCCAGCTGCGCGGGGATGCGATTCCGGAGACCTGCAAGGGCCGGCGCGATCCCTCTGAAGAAGAGGCTGAGGTTGGCGCTGTGCGGGAGATCCGGATCCGGCGAGTAGATGAGGTGTTCGACCTTCAGCGCTAGCAGCTCCTGGTCAATGTTGGACGCAGAAGAAACCAGGTCTTCGGTCCATACCTCGATAGTCTGGCGGAAGAGCTCGGATGCCTTGTTGACGCTCTCCACCAAGGTCCGCTCTTTGCGGAGCTCCTCCTTCAGTTTGTTCTCCTGAGCCCGGGCGGCGTCGAGCGAGTCCTTCAAAGTGGTGACCTTCAGTTCCATGTCCTCGATGGAGTCCTTGGCGGCCTTCAGCTCGTCGCCCCTCTTGGAGAGACTCACTTGAAGCTCGGAGTTCGTGTGAGCATCCTTCTCGCGCTCCAAGATGAGCGCGGCGACCTTCTCGGCACTCACCTTCAGCGCCTTCTCCAACTGTTCGACCTTGGCGGCAAGCTCTTTCTTGGCGTCTTCCGCCGCAACCGCGGCGGCTTTCGCCTCCTTCAGCTCCCCGCCAAGGGCTGCCTCGCGAGCGGCAAGGTCCTCCTCGTGGGAGTCAAGCTCGACCTTCCGCTGCGCGAGCTCTCCCTCTCGCCGGGACATCTCCACCCCGGCGAGCCGCTGCTGTTCTTCAGCTTCCGCCTTCTCGAGCACCCACTCCTGGTACTCGCCGGCGAGACGCTCCCGCTCCTCCGCCACCTCGCGGAGGGCTGCCTGATTGGCGGCGCTGAGCTCCGCCGCACGCTTCTCCATTTCCGCCGCGGCCTTGGCGGCAAGAGCCTCCCGGGAGGCGAGCTTCGCCTGCCTGGCCCGGTAAAGGGCCAGGAGCTGGTGGAGCAACCTCTCCTCCTCGGGCCCCTCACTCCCGCCGGGCGCCTCGACGATCTTCAGACCTGCGGAGGCGAGGATTTCTCCGTCGAACGCCTCGCCCTCCGCAGGAACTCGCGATGAAGACCCCCAAGGCATCTGGATGAAGACGCCGTTGGGGGCCTCAAGATAGCACCCCTGCTCCTTGTTGGCGGAGGGGCCGGTGGCCGGTGCAGCATCCGATGCTCCCGCCGCCTCTGGGCCGGCGGTGTGGTCACCGTCCCCCTCCCCAGCCGCTGCGTCCGCAGCCGGAGCAGTCCCCTGCGCGGCCGGCTCGGCGGCCTCGGCCATCTCCTCGACAACAGGAGCGTCGCCGCCGCCGCCCTGCGCGCCCTCCTCCTCGAGGTTGATTACCTCCGTCTCCATGGGCTCAGGAGGAGGAAGATCTATAAAAAAGAAGAAGAAGAAATTCAAGACTCGAGCAAATATCCAAAAAGAGGCAAGCCAAGAAGACAAGTCACGGAACTTACCTTGGCGGACGTCCTCAGCTGCGGGCTCCCTCGCCGGGGAGCTCGGCCTTGGCGGAGTGGCCGCCCTCGCCGGGCTGCTCGCCCTTGGCGGAATACTCTGCCTCGGCGGAGTACCCGCCCTTGGCGGAGCGCTCTCCCTTGCCGGAGAGTCCTGCCTTGGCGGGGACGGCGGGGCCTGCGGCTCCTCGGCAACGGTCTCCGGGCGCTCTTCCCGCTGTGGCTCCACCTCTGCACAAAACAAGACCAGAAACGTCAAGACACGAAGACAAAATCAAATCCCCAGGCGTACCCCGACAAGCGAAAAGAGAGAACCCCAGACTTACGCTGGGGGCTGCGCTGCGGGCTACGCTGGGGGCTGCTCCTCGGAGCAGCGCTTGGGTCCGGCAGGCTCGGCTCCGGCACACCTCCTGCTGCCGCAGCGGCTGAGTCTTCCGCGACCTCGACCTCGGGCGCCTTGGCCTTCTTCGCCGCGCGATGGGCCAGGGACCTGAAATCAGAACGATAAACAGAGTCAACACCAACAAAAAAAAAATCAAGACAGAAATCAAGAAGGTGTAAGGCCCTGGGTCCTTACTCCTGGTCCTCCTCGTCGTCCTCGCTCAGGGCGGAGAAGTCGTACTCCACCGTGGGCGCGTCGGCGCGAGGAGCGGAAGACGAAGACCCCCTCGCGCGCTTGGTGTTCGCCGGGGCTGGGGGCTGCGAAGACCCAGCCCCTGTGGTAGCCGGCGCCCGAGGAGCGGGCGGAGCCGCTGCTCCGCTCCGAGAAGACCCTTGCCTGCTCGGCGCCGGCCTGCGAGGCGCCTTCGTCGTGGTCCGCGCGCGGGCTGCCTCCGCTGCGGCTGGTGCGCCGGAAGGTCTTGGCGCGGCTTGACTCCCCCGGGGAGCCGCCCGGCGAGGTGGCTGTTGTCGGGGCGCCTGCGCCCTCTCCCCCGTCGCCGCCTTGCGGAGGCGCTTTGGCGGGGACTGCTTTGGGCTTGTCGGGGGCGGGGAGTCCTCCGACGAGGAGAGGTCGTCGGCGTACAACTCCGTGGATCCGCCGGAGTCCTCGGCCTCCTCCTCCTCCTCCTCTTCCCCGGCCGGCTCACTGGGCCCAGCGTCCTGCGCTGCGGCCCCCTTTCCCTTGGCGCCTCCGCCCCTCGCGGCGCCTCTGCTCCCTCCGGCGGTGCCCTCCATTGCCGCGGCCTCCGCCGCGATCCCGTGGATCCCGGAGTGCCTCAGTGAGGGGACCCCGGCGAGCGCGTCGGGAGGCAGATTCAGCAACCTGCGGATCTCCGCCTCCTCCGCCTGGGTGGACGCGTCCTCAGCCTCCGCCTCCTCCGGCGAGTATCCGAAAACTCCTGCCGCCGCGGCTGCGGCGGCCTCCTCAGCCCGAGAAGCAATGTAGGCGATCTCCTGGTCGGTGGTGGCCCGCGTGTGCAGCTTGAGGTCCTCCTTGTTCTTCGCCACCTCGGCGAGGTTGTCGTAGAAGTTGAGGACGTCGATGGGCTTCGGAGCGATCCATGTGCGGTCCACGCCATGCGAGTCACACATGGGCATCATGGCGAGGATCCGATCCCTGACGGCGCTGTTGCAGAGCGGCACCACTTCCCGGGGGGTCCTGAACCACTCGGGGTGCGTCGGATCGTACTTGAAGAGTTCCCGTACCATTCCCCGCAGCTCCAGCGTGGTGAAGTTGAAGTTGAGCCCGGGGCGCAGCCTCATGATGTCTGCCGGGCCGCCGTACTCCCAGGCCGGCCTCTTCCGGTCTTGGAGGGGGGCGATGCGCCGGCGGAGGACATCTGCGCCCACCTTAGCAACTGACAGATTGGCCAACCGAAGACGAAGAATCCGGACGAGGGCGATGTTGAGCTTGACGTCGTCCGAGTCCAGCTCACTCCAGTCCCTGCCGCGCACGATGGGCGTTGTGCGCGGCGCGGTGAAGGCTTGCGGCTGGTCTTCTACGATCCAGCACCACTCCGCTCGCCATTCCTCCCACTTGCCGCGGAGCTCCCCCGGCAAGTACGCACCCTTCTTATTGAGACGGAAGACCCAAGAAATTCCTCCGGAGAGGGGGGCATCGGCCTCGGCTCTAGGAGTGAAGAAGTGTCTAAAGAGTGCTACATTGGGGTGGACTCCTATGAATTTTTCGCACATGTGTGCGAAAACAGCCATGGTGAGAATGGCGTTGGGGGTGAAGTCAAGCAGATGGAGGCCGTATGTGTTCATGATGTCGCAAAAGAAGTTTGAGAAAGGTGGACAGAGACCACAATGAAAGAAAGCAGTGAAGAAATGGTACCCGCCGGGATAGTTGTCCTTGGCGGCGGCCGGGTATGCTCGCGTGCGGGGATGCGCGTCGGTTCCCTTGGACCAGAACAAGTAATACTTGTTCCAGAGTTCCCGCACGCCGAGCTTCGGCGGGAAGACGACGTGCCGCTTCCGGTACGCGATGAGCTTGGCCGCTTGCTCCGATTTCTCCCGCTTGGACTTCTCCGCCTTCGCCTTGTCGGTCTTTGGGGCCATGGCGGACGCGGCGGAAAGAGGGGAACGAAGAGCTCGGCGGCGGCGGAGATGTGGAGGCAGAGCACAAGAGAGAATCTTTGGAGGAGGAAGACGATGCAATGAAAGTGCAAGGAGGGGAACCGCGCCCGCTTCCTCTGCTTTTATGGGGGAGTGGGGGGGCGTTTCGCCCTTTCCATTAAGAGATCGTGGGCACGTCCCATCCCACGGCGCCGCGATCGACGCGTGCCGTTACCGTGGGGTGCGGCGGATATGGAAGTGGATTCGGCGCGCCGCGGGCCGCGGGTGCCCGTGCACTGTTTTGGGCCTGGCCCAACAGCGCTCGGCACCGTGTGTGGCCCAAGCCCGGGGGCTCCTGTCGGTGTACTAAGGTAGGGGTACCTTAGTACCCCAACTTGTGCACGGACAGTTGCAACTCCCCGCGGCAGGGTTTACCGCGTGCTCGCCGGAGACCTTTCCTGCTCCCTATTAAACCATTCAAAAACAAAGTATACAAGACATGAGATCGAGACCCCGGCAAGAGGAGCTTGCCGGGAAGGCCGTACCAGGCTCAAGACTGCTCCACTGACACAAGACCCTGGCAAGAGGAGCTTGCCAGGAAGACTAGAAGACAACGCCCCGGCACTATATGTGCCCCGGCAAGGGGTCCGGGGAGCGGCAAGCTTCCGGGCCCGGCAAGATCAGGGCCCCCGGCAAGGTGCTTGCCGGGGAGGCTGCGCTGTGTATCCGCGCTCCAGCTCATCGGCCCACGCGTCGTCCTGGGGCCTATCCGGGGACGCGTGGCGGATGGCTGTGAAGCCTGGGATACACGGTGGCACTCCACGACGATGGATCCATCGCCGTGGCAGACGGAGACGCTAAGGCGGGAGCTTTTGGGGTCGACGGCGACGGGCATTAAATGCCCTTGTCCCCCACTGTTAAAGTAGGTATAGACCACTGTTCTGTACTGTAGCTCCACTGTTCCCGCACTGTTACAACTACCACTTCTTTTACTTTTTTACCCCTTTCTCCTACGTTGACACCTGTCGGTGACCCCTTGCACTATAAAAGGAGGCCCATGCACAACGTGGAGGGGGGTTCGGAACCTAGATCACTCTCGCGCCGGTGTAGCTGCTTCTTCAAGCTCCCGAGCGCTCAAACTCAATACACAACCAAGCAGGAGTAGGGTTTTACGCGTCTACCGCGGCCCGAACCTGGGTAAAACTGCCCGCGTGTTCGCTACGATCTGCTCTTTGTGCTTCCTCCGCCCTCGTACCGCACATACAAGGGGCTCCGGTCCCATAGGTGTTCGTGGCGGACAGTTTCCCCCGACAATCTTCCGAAAGATCGAGCAATTCAAGATCAACTTATGGAGTGAGACGTCGAAACATCTCTTGAGCTGAGGCACGGGACACACATCCAAAGGGATGGAGTGAAATAAACGATGAAGATTCACTTGACGGCAATAATTCCACACCTAAGGAGAGGGTGATTGATACCACAAGACGGGGCACCTTTAGAGAAGGTGACTCGTAGAGTTATTCCCTTAAGTGGCAAAAAGAATTACTTTTGATATAGAGAACATTGAAATTCCCTATACCAGTCGGAGGCAAATCACAATCGATCGTTTGACGGTGGTCCGAAGGAATGACATACTCGGCCAGAATGGATGATGTGGACTACCTTATTAAAGACAACACAAGGAATAATTTTGGTTATCATCGGAAATGGACGGGACCCATGGTATGTCCACTTTTGAAGATAATCCTGAACAGCAGATGCTGGGAATGATTCTGGTAACTGGGAAAAATCCCAACAATAGAGAGTAAATCTACTCTTGAGGGTGTATAATATAATCAAGAACACTGGAAGCAATCCCGTTTAGTGTCGAGGATAACACCTAGTGCTTGTGCGTGCTCTCAAGAACTTGAGTATTCCCATATTCATCAAGGTCTTACCAATATCCGTGTCAAGGATCCTGGCAACACCACATACTACCATGATGAATAACGATGGACGATGCAGATGCAAAGGAAGATAACACTTTCCTAGATTTCACCTTAGCGATGCCAAGGGGACGAAATCTGGATGATCGACCGAGAGACATTTAGCACTCCGCTTCTAATGTTCTCCTTGACGTGCTAGTGTAAACCATTCATAGATATGTTTGGTATCATGAACATCAAGTAAAGGTCAGACTTCAGAAGCACAAGAATCCATAAGGAACAACTAGGGAATAAATTCTACGAAATCCTTATGGGGAGGTGGCCAATTTCTTCAATCGAGATACTACAACAATAGGTCTTCCTGCTGGGTGTGTTGGCCACGACATCCACTTTACCGGTAATCGAGAGACCAATATTCTAGCTCTTGGGAAATGCACCAACCATCATATCTGCCTGAGATTCAGTTCTGGTTGGTGTCAGGATATTCCAGACTCATCTAGTCCAGAAGGAAAAATGAAAGTTTGCAACACAATTCGTCGAGACAACGTTGCGAGATTCTCGGGAATGAACTACGATAGTAAGCTTCAAAACATGAGCTGGTTCTGCTACAAACCTGTGAACACGTTGTCCAAGACAAGCATGGCCACATAGCAGTCTTATGATAAAACACTACCGAGTTCAGGTGGGAACCATCATCAAGGATATCGAAGTCCTTGCGTAAGTCTAGCTCTTAAGAAGAAACTTCTTCTCCTTGAACAAATCAATCAGTGGCTTGGTGTGCCAGGGATACATATAGAGTGAAGGTTGCAAGTCTCCAAACCACACAATACTTCGCACGTATGGATGACTGACTTGGGATGATTCCAGAGGAAGCAAAACTAACTTTCTCGAACTCATGGCGGCAACTTGCACCTAATGCACATGAACTGGGAGAAAGTCACTTCTTTCATCCGTACATATGCTTCACGAACGGGTCATGAAGATAATGCTTATAAAAGTTTCCAATACTAGTTTAATGTCCTACAAAATCATGGAGAAGATAGCAGTGTTGCTGATGGGCTCAACAACAATTCATCCAGGTTTCCATGGAGATGGAATTCCATTATTATGTGAACAAGTGATAGTATTGGTCAGACCAATAGAAGTAATGGTGTGTGCTCGAGGGATCAACCACGAGTAAGACAACATTAAGAACATCGTTGGTTCTGATTTGATTTGATGATAGCCCACACTCAAATCAAAGTTTTAGTAAGACAATATATCCAATAATTGTTCACGAGGATCAATCGATCAAGATATCACCTTTCTTCAACACACACACAAAAGATATCCCTTGGAAGGAACTAAGTCAGGCAAGCTTTTATCTTCCAACTCTCCAAGTTGTCGTTTAGCTTAACCGGCTAGCTCAGGGTATACATCACAGATTCTTGGAGAAGTGGTGGTTTATAAGGAACCAGCTTGATCACGAACTTAACATAGCGGTCAGGTGACAACCTGGTAATACTTCTGAGAAGATATTCAGAAAATCACGAGCCACCGATATGTTACTAAGCTCGAGAACGATCTTGCTTTTCAAGGCAAGACGATATGATCAAATGAGCAAGGGCTTAACAAAATCCTAACTCATCAATCAAAGAGTGCACCAGGAAAGTGGACTAGGTAGCACAATCAATCTTAGAATGGTAATTAGTAACTAACACACTAAGAATGAAATTGTTGTCCTTTAACCGCCAAGCAACGAAATTGCTAGGGGTATTGATTTCACACATCACAATTCACTTGTCAGCATTCCGGTTATAATAACACGGAGACCGAGGAATGAACGATAATGGCGAGAAGTATCACCTTATCAAAAGTTCATAGGAGGTGGTGCAATTCTCATGACATTCTTGACATAAAGATGGTAATACTCCAGAATAGAACAGTTAAAAGCTGGATTAGCGTTCTTTATCTGCGAAGTACAACTTCTTTGACCCAATCCTGGATATGGACAAGGTGCTGGAGTTTGTTTCTCCTAGTCATTCCAGAATAGAATGGCTTGACGGACCACAAGAGTAATAGGCATCGATGAACACAAGTGCACGACTACTCCTGACTATCAACTGATAGACGAAAGTCATAAAGCAACTGAAAAGGGACAACTCAAAGAACATATAACTTCTGAGTTGTGGATGCATAGATTAACATGTCGAACGAGTTCAACATATTTCTTCCGGACAACCCATGCAGAAAGTAGAATTGGCAGAGTCACAATATGAATGGAGTACTACTCAAGAGCACTCGGGTCGTGATCTTTTGGTTCAGAAGAACTTCTGCCAAGGATGGTTCATGGTATTTGGAAGAACGATAACCACGGACCTCGAGGACTATCACAAGGTTACTAATATCCTAAAGGAATGAGCAAATGCTATCAACATGAAGTAAGTAGGGTGAAGCTCGGGTTCAAGAACCCAGGAATAGAATACCTACCAACTAAATAGCATCAAGGGATGCTTTCGAGAATGATGGCCAAAATCACCACACTGGAATATAAAACATTGCTAGTTTACTGGGTGATCTTCTAGGACAGCTAGGGTCATAATGATAAGTCCAACATATATGTCGAGGTAGCAGAGTACCTCAACACAACGACTAGTGTGGTTAATCTGGCCTAAAAGGACATTAAGAACAGATAGGAATGGTTTGCAAATGCATCAGACTATTTAGAAACCTGAGATGACTCGGACAGCATAACGGCTGTAAATGCTCGAAAATATCTTTGAGACTCGTGCACAAGATAGCATAACTACTCAACATCATAATGTCAAGGTTCTGAGATCAACAATTGAACACACAGAAATGGAATAAACTGAACTGAGAGTTGAATCCACAATTAACGTGATCCTGATAGACATAAGAGAAAGCCTAGTTCTTAATCCCCGTAGAAAGAAGAAGGTGACTCAGATCAGAAGGTCATAAGGTAAAGGAGTAAAAAGAGCCTTACGTTCCCTTCCACAATCAATTCCCTTATATAACTAAAGAATTTCTAGACACAACTTCGACCAGTTTGGCTTGCTAATCCTACAGGCAGTCAGGCTCTGATACCAAAGCTGTCAGGACCCCGATCCTAAGTCACATAGGTCTAGCCGGTAACACATCATATCGCTTTGCGGCCTCACGCACGGTATCCCCACGGGTGCCACCTTACCTGGCCAGGGACTGTTTGCGCATTTTGGCACACGTATATGATAGTGTCGCTAGCATCCATATGATAGAGAACCCGGGCCGACATGACTAGTTATAAACGAAAAGTGGCACTAAATTACAGAGACAGGCATCCATGACCCAGCAACGAACGTGTCGGTCATCAACGTATGAACCCAAGTCGTAGCAAGCTACATGGACTTAAAGGAACAACGCGTGACATTTCCCCTAAGGGACAGACACAGGAACGAAGAAGGACACATGCCGGCCAGCCTAAGTGTTCCGGAGCAGTAGCAAGCTACCAAGGCTCAGTGGAAGCACCAGGAGACATTTCCCTGTAAGATAGGCTACCAAAGGTAAACAACTAGGTGTCGGATCCCACACATAGCAATACACGTTACACGTACGCATAACATGCAAGTATGTGCTGTACAACATGGCATCACAACATAACTCAACAACTCATATAGATAAGGCCCAGAAGAGCCATCATAGCATTTATTACAAACAGAGGTCACATGACCCAACATACAGAGCATACAGGCAACGGAAGCATTACATGTCTGAGTACAGACATCTACAAATGAAAAAGGCTGAGAAGCCTGACTATCTACCAGACCCTCCCAAGGGTACAAGATCGTAGCTGAGGTAACAAGCTAAACGTCGAAGTCCACGCGGAACCACTAGCGAGACTGAAGTCTCTCTGCAAAAACATAAATTAAGCAAACGTGAGTACAAAGGTACTCAACAAGACTTACATCAGATCTATCTACATATGCATCAGTATCAACAAAGGGGTGGTGGAGTTTGACTGCAGCAAGCCAGCTTTGACTCAGTGGCTATCCTAAACTACGACTGCAAGTAACACTTCTAGGTGGCGCACACGAGTCCACATATTCACCACTCAATACACCACTATGGATCCACTCCCGTCTCCCTACGAGAAGGCCATCCATAGCACTCATGCTTATCTTGCGCGTTTTAGAGTATCCACTTTCACTTGTCTATGAACTGTAATAGGCAACCCAGAAGTCCACTTCCGCGGACACGGCTATTCGAATAGATTATATTTAACCCTGCAGGGGTGTACTTCTTCACACACGCTCTCACCACTTACCGCCGTTTACACGACATGTACTCGGCAACCTTCAAGCGGAGGCCCAGCGAGGGTGTCGGCCACGACCTGACTAACCACACAAGTCTCTCGTCCAGGTTTATCGCCTATTTGGGTTCCATCCGTGGGGAGATCCGGCCGGGGTGTCGCTCACGGCCCCAAACGATGTGTACAGGGTTCCCGCATCACCAAACGGGCAATCGGTACACCGTGCCACGTACCTGCCGCGTCACAGCCCACCCCGAGGGTCAGCGCTGCGCACGACCTCCAGTAAACTACAAACACCAGAAACTAGTTGCAACTCCTGGACAGAGATCATGTTGATTAATAAGTCAAGAGAGTCAATTAAGGATCCCAATGTGTGGTAGTAGCTGTTTCATGGACCAACCAACACAGAACTCAGTTCCTGAGGACGGCTGCAATGAGACAACCCACCATGTACTCCTACATGGCCTCTCATCGCTACCTTTACCAAATCGTGTTCACACACTTAGCTTACACACAGTAGGACATGTTCATCACATTCCAATTCATCCCCGATGAATCAGACCTGACACAACTCTAAGCAATAGCAGGCATAACCAGAAAGCATGAATGAGTAGGCACAACATGGCTCAAACAACTCCTACTCATACTAGTGGGTTTCAACTATTTACTGTGGCAATGACGGGTCATGCAGTGGAAAGGGGTTCAACTACCGTAGCAAGTACAATTGAAGCGTTGTTGTCCTAATGCAGTAAAAGAGAGTAAGAGCGAGAGAATGGGATTGTATCGGAATGCTCAATGGGGTTTTGCTTGCCTGGCACTTCTGAAGATATCAATGAGTCTTCATCGGTGTCATCGATCACATCGTCGGAACGTCGTCTACTGAGAGCGGACAAAACCGACAAACAGAGAAAGAACACAATCAATGCAATGCAACAATATGATGCATGAACATGACATGGCAATATGATGTGGTTTGGCCTAATGCAACTAGCAATCAAATTAAATGAAGTTGGTTTGAACCAAAGGTTCAAATTCAAACTCCATATGTGATTATTTAAATGCCATTTATTCAAATTGTCCTAAACAGCAACCATAAGTTGTTCTAACATGCATGAAAATGCCATAAACAGATTCCTTGGATTTTTCTGATCAATTTTCATATATAAATTATTTTTATCTGAGTTATAGATTATTTTCTATGATTTTTAGAAGTTTTGGTTATTTTCTGAAATAAATAAATCATTTCTGATTTATTTAAAAACCCAGAAAACATTTACTGCGTCAGCATTGCGTCATCATGACGTTAGCAGGTCAACGGGCTGGTCCAGGTCAAACCTGACGTGTGGGGTCCACACGTTAGTGACACAACAGTTAAACAGACTTAACTAAACTTAACAGAAGATTAAGCTAAACTAAATAGGCACTGGGGCCCACTGTGAGTGACTCTAGGTTAGTTAACAAAGACTGTTAGTGCTGATTTAATACTAACTAAAAGTGTCAGTGGGGCATGGGCCCACATGTCAGTGAGAGAAAGGGTTAATTAGCCGGGTAGTTAGTCCCTAACGAAGGTGCCACGTCAGCACGCCGGAGTCTTGCCGGCGGCGACCTAAACGACCGTGGCTCGGCTCGGATTTGAGCTACGGGTGGTGGTTTGACGAGCTGAGGGCTCCGGGGAGTAGCTCTTGCTCGTCCGCATCCAAAGAACCAGACGGGAGGCCGTGGGGTGGCCGGAAAGTGACCGGCGACGGGGTTTGGCGGCGGCGGAGTTCGGACGTCGACGAGATCAACGCCGCAGAGCACGGCAGGAGCAACGGTTGGTTGCTACGGCCCCGGGGTGACGCGCTGAGTGCGATGATGCACTTGGACGTGGGTGGCAGCAGTGGTGGCCGCGGCTGCGCCATGGCCGGCGGCAGCGAGCTCACGGCCATGGTTGTGATCGGGGCTAGCGGCTGCAAACGAGAGAGGGAGAAGAGGGGTTCGACACGGGGGCTCACAACGGTTCGGAAGAAGCAGGCGGCGAGCTCGGGGAGGCACCGGAGGCGGCAAATCGATGACGAAGTCCGGCGAGCAGATGCGGCGGTGACGAGCTCGCAGGCGACATCAGAGGGCGTCCGGGATCGTGTACCTCGTCTTGGAGATGAAACGGAGCCCAGCGGAGCGCCTGGACATGCTTGGGCCGCTACACAACGACGGTGTCCACGAGGAAGCGCTACGACGGCGACGGCTGATTCTCCGGTGGCTGCGGGAACGCGAGGGGAAGGAGGGAGAAAGACCAGAGGGAGAGAGGAGAGGACGAGGGGGTTCGGGGGCGTCTCCAGGCGCGGATAGGCTCGAAGGGGAGGTCGCCAGCACGAAGCAGGAGGTGGAAACCTCCGGCGCGTGCGCGGGCGACACGGCGTCGTCCTCCTGGCAGGAGCTTGAGGACGGTGGCACTGGTGGGCCGGGCCGGCCACTTGGGTGGGCTGCTGGCTGGGCCGGCTACAAGTAAGCGGGCCAGGTAACTCCTCTCTCTCTGTCTTCTGTTTTAATTTCTGTTTTCTATTATCTATTTCTTTTGTAGCTTTGTGGCTTTTCTAAAAATACTTAGGCACTTTCAAAACTCACCAAACTGCTCATGCCCATTGTTTAGCATATAACCAACATGGAACATTTCAGTTTGGGATTATTTGAGTATTTAAAATGATATATAAAATTTAAATACCCAAATGCAAATAAGATATGATTTAATCCAAAAAAATCCAGAATGGTCCTAGAAATAAGTGCAACATTTTTGGCAGGGGTTTTAATCAATCCAAAAATGATGAACTTTTCCAAGGGGCACTTTGGGTTCATTGAAAAGGATTTTAATTTGACCCTAGTTAAATTCATTTAGTGCTAGGGTTTGAGCATCCCCATTTCAGGTTTCCTTTGAAAATAAACATGATGCACCTAAGGACCAAGCAAGGCAGGCAAGGGCTGGTCTAGGGCTATGACAGAAGATAACTAAGAATTTTAAAAAATTTAATGCTCGAACTTTGGCAACTTAGCTTTTGTGTTCTGTTTGCTTCCCGGCAAGGCTTTCCTTCGTTGAACAGCACTTGGTCCATACCACTGTTTCCATCCCCCCCGGCAAACTTGTGCGCGAGGAACACTTCTTCTGCTTGAGAGAAAAAGGAAGAGGGGAGGAAACATAGATATGGAGCCTTGCGGCTTGTTATTGCGTACCGGGATCGTGTGCTGCACAAAGTGTCAGATTATACACGCAATGAAAACAAGAATGCATGAAACGACAAGCCGTGCGAAGCACAAAAGTTTTACTGATGCACGGGGTCTGCGCCCGGCTTTGTACAAAGGTTTACATGCAACAGCGGCAAGACTTGTACAAAAGGTGGTTGCCGGAGCGGATCACGGCAACCACGCCTTATGGGTGAAACTTGCGAAGATGCTCAATGTTCCAGGAGTTGCTCACCGGTAAGCCATCTTCGGTATCAAGGCGGACAGCGCCGGGCCTTGTGACTTGTCTCACCCGATAAGGGCCTTCCCACTTTGGCGTCAACTTGTTGGATTTCTTGGCGGACTGAACGCGCCGAAGAACAAGGTCGCCTTCCTCGAGACTCCTGGCCTTGACTTTGCGGCTATGATAGCGACGCAAAGCTTGCTGGTATCGAGCAGCTCGTACAGCAGCCTGGAGACGTTCCTCCTCGAGGAGCAATGCATCATCTTGCCACAGCTGCTCCTGCTCAAGCTCATCGTAAGCGAGCACTCGAGGAGACCCGTATACGAGTTCCATGGGGAGAACTGCCTCTGCTCCATAGACAAGAGCAAAGGGTGTCTGTCCGGTGGCTCGATTTGGTGTCGTCCTGATTGACCAAAGAGCCGCCGGCAACTCCTCGATCCAGTTTCTTCCGCACTTGTGCAGCCTGTCGAAGGTTCTTGTCTTGAGTCCGCGCAGCACTTCAGCATTTGCCCTCTCCGCTTGACCATTGCTCCTCGGGTGAGCAACACAAGCGAAGCAGACCTTGGCGCCAAGGTCTTGGACGTATTGCATGAAGGTGCGACTTGTGAACTGTGTGCCGTTGTCGGTGATGATCCTATTAGGGATTCCGAAACGGCAAACGATCGATCTGAAAAACCTGACTGTTCACTGTGCGGTCACCTTTCTCACTGGTTCCACTTCCGGCCACTTTGTGAACTTGTCGATAGCAACGTACAAGTACTCAAAGCTCCCGACAGCGCGGGGAAAGGGGCCGAGGATGTCGAGCCCCCAGACCGAAAAGGGCCAGGACAGAGGGATCGTCTGGAGAGCTTGAGCTGGCTGGTGTATTTGCTTGGCATGGAACTGGCACGCTCCACACTTGGTTACTTGTGTAGTTGCATCTTGGAGGGCTTCTGGCCAAAAGAAACCTTGCCGGAACGCCTTCCCGGCAAGTGCCCTTGCGCCAATGTGGTGTCCACATATGCCTCCGTGTATCTCTGCCAACAGCTTCTGTCCATCTTCCCGGGAAATGCATTTCAATCTGACACCATTGAGTCTTCTTCTGTATAGTTCGTTGCCGACGAACTGGTACATACTTGACTGCCTAGTTATTCTCTCTATCTCTTCTGGTTCTTTGGGAAGTTCTCCAGTTTGAAGGAAACGGACAATTTGTTGTGCCCAAGTTGGAGCTTGAGGCTCAACAACAAGGACTAAAGGCATCAGTGCTGCTGCGGGAACGTCAGCTTCTACGGCAAGAACCTGCGGCTCTGCCGGAGCTGGATGTTCCCCGGCAAGCCTGCCGGAGCAAAACTTGCCGGGAACATCTGCTTCAACTGCACGAACCCTAGGGTCCGCAGGAGCAGACTATTCCTCAGCAACTTGGTCGTCGATCCAGGGGATCTTGGCGGCGGCTTCAGGAAGATCCGCCGGCAAGTAGTCACCGGAGACCAACTTTCTTTTTTTGCTCTGCCCAACTGATGGTGTAACGGATGGCTGAGTTAGCTTGAGCACGAAGGTCCCTGGTTCCACAGGTAGCTTCAGTGCAGCACACTTTGATAGGCCGTCTGCGATATCATTTTGAGCTCTTGGAACGTGCTCCATCTGCAAGCCTTCAAAGTGTTCTTCAAGCTTCCTCACTTCATCGACATAAGCTTCCATCAAAGGACTCTGGTAGCTCTTGTTTACTTGTCGGACCACCAACTGTGAATCTCCTCGCACAATCAGCTTCTTGATCCCATGTTCGGCTGCGATTTTGAGGTGCTCCCCAGTGGTCGCTACGAGCAACACACCAGCACCGGCGCCTTGCAGCGAGAAGGCACCATCGAAGTACATTATCCATTCTTTGCTTGCTTCTTTGACGGGGATGTTTGTCTTTGGAACTTCTTCGTCTGGTGTTGGTGTCCATTCTGCTATGAACTCTGCAAAAGCTCTGCTCCATATAGTTGAAGTGCTTTCAAACTTAAGACCAAAGCTTGATAGCTCCAGTGCCCACTCGACAATCCTACCTGTTGCTTCTGGGTTTTGCAATATCCTCTTCAGCGGAAAGCGAGTGACCGCTGTTATCTCATGTGCTTGGAAGTAATGGCGTAGATTTCTCGAGGCCATGAGGAGGCCGAAAAGCAGCTTCTGCACCCCAGAGTATCTTGATCTAGCCCCCTGCAAGAGGGAACTTACAAAATAAACTGGGCGCTGCACCATCTTCTTTCGCACTTCTCCTTGTATCTGCGAAGACTCGTCCTTGTCGGGGACAGATCTTGTCGGGGAAGCCCCCTGCTTGTCGCTGGATGCGCTTGCCTGGGCTGTGGATTCCTCATCTGCCTCCCTCTCCGCTACCAACGCAGCACTAACCACTTGATTGGTTGCTGCTAAATACAGCATCAACTTCTCTTGTGGCCTAGGTGTGACAAGTATTGGAGTGGAGGACAGGTATTCTTTCAAGTCATGCAGTGCTGCCTCCGCTTCCGGAGTCCATTTCATAGGACCTGCCTTTTTCAAGATTTTTAAGAAAGGCAGGGCGCATTCTGCAGACTTTGAAATGAACCTGCTGAGGGCAGCCACACAACCAGCAAGTCTCCGTACATCCTTGACGCGCTTCGGAGCTTCGATCTGCTCAATGGCTTTGATCTTGTCGGGATTGGCTTCAATCCCCCTCTGGGACACAAAGAACCCGAGAAGCTTGCCGGAGGGGACTCCGAAGACACACTTCTCGGGGTTCAGCTTGAGTTGTATCTTGCGCAGATTTGCAAAAGTCTCATCCAGGTCTTGGATCAGGGTATCCTTGTCCTTGCTCTTGACCACTATGTCATCCATGTAGGCTTCTACATTCCTATGTATCTGTGGCTCAAAAGCAGTGTGGACCACCCTTGCAAATGTTGAGCCCGCATTCTTCAGTCCAAAGGGCATGCGTATGAAACAGTAAGTGCCACATGGAGTAATGAATGCGGTCTTCTCTTCATCTTCCTCAGCCATGAATATCTGGTGATACCCGGAGTATGCGTCAAGAAATGAAAGCAACTCACATCCAGCCGTGGAGTCAACGATCTGGTCAATGGCGGCAAGGGAAATGGATCCTTGGGACAAGCTTTATTCACATCAGTGAAGTCTATACAAAGTCTCCACTTCCCATTAGCTTTGCGCACGACAACTGGATTGGCCAGCCACGTAGGATGAAGTACACCTCTAACAAGGCCTGCTGCTTCCAACTTCTTGATCTCTTCAGCAATGAACTCTTGGCGCTCCACCGCTTGCTTCCTGACTTTCTGCTTGACGGGCCGCGCGTGAGGACAAACAACAAGCTTGTGCTCAATTACCTTCCTGGGAACGCCGGGGATGTCAGACGGTTGCCATGCAAACACGTCGACATTCGCCCGCAGGAAGGCAACGAGCGCGCTTTCCTATTTGGGATCGAGCGTAGCACTGATGGTGAAGGTACCACCAGTGCCGTCCTCCTTGGCGGAAACCCTCCTGGTTGCAGGTGGAGCTGCCATTCCTTTCTTGCACTTGCCGGTGGAGCTCGATGGTGCGTCCTCGACGGCAGCACAACACTCCGAAGAGGTGCGCTTGCCGGAGTGGGCTCCAGAGCTCTTGTCGGGCTTGGTCTTGGTCTTCCCCCCGGGAGCTTCAGTGGCAAGTGTCTTGCTGTCTGCCGCGGCCGCTGCATCCCGGTAGATCTTGTCAGCGCAGACAAGCGCGTCCTTCTTGTCGCCGGGGACAGAGATGACGCTTATTGGCCCTGGCATCTTGAGCATGTTATATGCATAGTGAGAGGCTGCCATGAACTTTGCGAGCGCAGGACGGCCAAGTATCCCATTGTATGGCAATGGGATATCGGCGACGTCGAAGGTGATCTTCTCAGTCCTGAAGTTTAGCTCTCCGCCAAAGGTTACCGGCAGTGCGATCTTCCCCTTCGGCTTGCTCCTTCCCGGGTTGATTCCTTGGAAAGTTCCGGTTTCCTCGAGCTCACTGTCGGGGATCTGCAGCTTCCGGATTACAGCAGAGGAGATCAAGTTTAGGCCGGCCCCGCCGTCAACCAACATCTTGGTGACCTTGAGGTTGCGGATGGTTGGCGAAACCAACATCGGCAAGCACCCGACCGCAGTTGTGCGGTCAGGGTGGTCCTCAAGGTCGAAGATGATGGGCGTGCTGGACCACTTCAGCAGCTTGCGCGACTCGACGGGTGGCTCAGCTGCATTCACTTCCCGCACCCATTGCTTGAGTTGGCGGTGGGCAGTGTGCAGAGAGGCACCTCCATCGACGCACAAAACTTCTGTGGCCTTCTGGAACTCCTGCTCGCTGTTGTCTCCGTCATCCATGTCCTCGTCATCGTCTTCTTCTTCATCCTTGTCGCGGCCGCGAGGAGGTATATCTCCTTGCCGCTGCTTGGCCTTGCCGCGGCGTCCTCCCCGGCCATTGAATGGCCGCTTCTTGCCGGACTCACCTCCGCCTCCCTGGGCCTTCTCCTTGTCACGTTGCTCGTATTCAGCCTTCTGCTGCTCTACGAGGTATTCGACCCTCTTGCAGTTCTGGAGATCGTGGCCCTTGGTGCGGTGGATCTTGCAGTACTGCTTGTCGGAGCCGTCCTGCTTGTCGGCAGCCGCCACAGGGGTGGCCTCCTTGCCGGAGCCACCAGCCTGCGTCTTCTTGGCGGCAGCCTCCTTGCCGGACTGCTCGACAACCAGTACCTCCTTGTTCTTCTTCTTCTTGTTCCGCCGCCGGCCTTTCCTTGCCGGGGCGGCATCCTCGCTGTCCGTTCCTCCTGCTCCAGCATCCTCTCCGGGGAGTCTTCTCCCCTCTTCAGCGCGTGCACACTTGTCGGCCAGAGCGTAAAGCTCGCTGACGTCCCGGATCTTGGTCATCGCCATCTCCTCCCTCATCCGGTGGTTACGCACGTTCTGGTGGAACGCGCTGATAACCGCGGCAGGGTGTACTTTCGCAGGGACTCTCCCTCCTTCTGGGCAAGAATGTGGAGATCGCTCTCCTGGCCGTGGGGTTTGTGGCCGCCCGTGAACGCGCCGACAAACTGGTGGCACAGGTCTGCCCAAGAAGAGATGGAGTTCTCTGGCAAGTGCATGAGCCAAGATCTGACGTTTGGCTTAAGCACGAGCGGGAAGTAATTCGCTAGAATCTTCTCGTCGCGTCCCCCGGCAGCCTGCACTGCAATGGTGTAGATGCTGAGGAACTCCGAGGGATGGGTCTTGCCGTCGTACTTCTCGGGTACGTCGGGCTTGAAGTTCTTCATGCTGGGCCACTGGACTTGCCGCAGCTCTCGGGTGAACGCAGGGCAACCTGCCGCATACGGCAAGTCGCCTGGTTCACCGGGCGCGTGCATGTCGACAGCGGTCCCAGCGCGCTGGTCGGACTGTCGCCGTGCTTCTCTTCGACGCTCAATGCGAGTTCGAGCGTCCTCTTATCGCCTGTCGTCGAGGACTTGGCGCTGATCGCGGCGAGCTCGCGGATCCGACGACGCCGTGGAGTCGTCGTCAACGTTGATCCGGCGAGTCGGCGATTTTTGCTTCTGCGGCGGGGAGTGCACGGTAGTTGCACCCCCGGTGGTCTTATCTCCATCAGCCTTCGCTTGGTTGACTTGCCGCTGCCGTGATGTTGACGGCTGCTGCGGCGTGTTGTTGTTGGCGAAGGCGACGAGGCTCTGGATTGTAGCCCTCCAGTCTTCGGCCTTGTCCGCCGCTGGAGGGAAGTCGAGGAGCAGCTGAGCCCTAGCTAGAGCTTCTACTGGAGAGGAGGGTAGCGGTGGCGAGCGGTGCGAGGAGCAAGATATGCTCGGACTTCTAACAGCGTTAGAAGGAGCAGGGTCTCGCCCCGGCGACCGCGCCTTGCTCGTACCGACGCGTTGGCCTTGAGCATCCCGCGACCCGCCGGCTTGGCCACGTCCCAGCAAGCGTATGGTTCCCTGGGTACCACGCCGCTGCTGGTCCGGCACCTCCTGAGAGGGGCGTGGTGCGTGCACGGACGCCGAAGTCTTGGAATGGGCTCGGTCGTCCGTCTTGTCCTTGGACTTGGCGGCGCCGTGAGTTTCCTCGCCGGCGTCCACCCTTCTGCCAGAGTCTACCGCACCAACCGTTGGTTCTGGTGGTGGCGGGATCGACACGGACGGGCCTCTGACCTCCGAAGCTTTCTTCTTCGGCGGCATGTCGATGTAGTCGATGAAGCTGACGAAGTTGGAGAAGGTTGCGCCCGCGTGAGCGCCGGATCAGGTTCGCACAACCTCGACGCCCCCTACCTGGCGCGCCAAAGATGTCAGGGAAACTGATCGTCCCCGAACACCTATGGGACAGGAGCCCCTTTTCGGTACGGCAAGGGAGCGGAGGGAGCACAAAGAGCATATCGTGGGGCGCACGCGAGCAGTTTTCCCAGGTTCGGGCCGCACGGATGCGTAAAACCCTACTCCTGCCTTGGTTGTATTGAGTTCTTGGCTCGGGAGCAAGAAGATCTACAGTACTAGCTACACCGAGCGTGGGAGTGATCATGTTTCGGAACCCCCTCTACATTGTGCATGGGCCTCCTTTTGTAGTTCAAAGGGGTCACTGACAGGTGTCAACGTAGGTGAGGGTAAAAGCGTAAAATCGGTGGCAGTTGTAACAGTGCATGTATAGTGTACGCACAGTGGTCTATACCTAAAACAGACGGTGGGGGACAAGGGCATTGAATGCCCGTCGCCGTCGCCCCAAAACAGTGTAAAAAGCGTCCGTCCGGGCGTCTCCGTTCGCCACGACGGAGGCCTCGTCATCGTGGCTTGCCATCGTGTACCCCCAGGCTGCACAGCCATCCGCCACGTGCCCCAGGAAGGGCCCCAGGGCGACGCGTGGCCAGGTGAGCTGGAGCGCAGGCACACAGTGGAAGCTTGCCGCGGCAAGCTCCTTGCCGCGGTCGCTACCTTGCCGGGCCCGGAAGCTTGCCGCTCTCCGGGGCTTGCCGGGGCACGCGATGCGCCATGACATGTCTTCTGAAATGCTGTTCTTTGGCCTTCCCGGCAAGCTCCTCTTGCCGGGGTCTTGTTTCTTAACTTGAATACTTTGTTCTTGAATGGCTTCAAGGGAACCAGAGTGGGATTTGGCGGGCGCGTGGTGAGCCTGACCACGGGACGCTGCTACTGCCCGTGCACAAGTCAGGATACTAAGGTACCCCTACTTTAGTACACCGACAGAGAAATTCTCAACGAAGCGTCGGCAATAGCTCGCTAAGCCAAGAAAACTCCTAACTTGCTTGACCGATTGAGGGGGAGTCCAATCAAGGACGGCTTGAACTCGCTCGGGATTGACAGCAATACCCTTGCCAGAGATCACATGACCTAGATAGGTTACTTCCGGCAACCAAAATTCACATTTAGAGAATTTGGCATAAAGGCGGTGCTCTCGAAGTTTCGTCAATACCAGCCTTAAATGCTCGGCATGATCTTCCTTGTTCTTGGAGTAAATGAGTCTATCATCGAGGTATACCACGACGAATTTATCCAAGTACTCCATGAATATAGAATTCATTAACCGAGAAAAGGTAGCTGGGGCATTGGTTAATCCGAAGGACATGACGGTGTACTCATAATGGCCATAACGAGTAACAAAAGCCGTTTTAGGAATGTCCCCGTTCTTGATTTTGATTTGATGGTAACCCAACCTCAAATCCATCTTAGAGAAGACTGAGCATCCAGCGAGCTGATCATACAGGTCGTTGATCCTGGGGAGCGGATACATGTTCTTTATGGTGACCAGATTGACAGGTCGGTAATCCACAACCATCCGCTCCGTTCCATCCTTCTTCTTGACGAAGAGGACGGGGCAAGCCCAAGGGGAAGAACTAGGACGGATGAAACCTTTTTGCAAGGACTCATCGAGTTGTTTCTTTAGCTCAGCTAATTCTAGTGGTGCCATCTTATAAGGTCTCCTAGAGATTGGGACAGTTCTAGGGATAAGATCTATCACGAACTCGACATCTCTGTCAGGTGGAACTCCTGGCAGTTCTTCTGGAAAAACATCCGGAAAGTCACGGACTACCGGGATATCTTCGAGTTCGGGTAGAGGGCTGGCATTAAGAGAGTAGAGCTGACGCTCAGCCATTCAGGTCAAGACATTGACTATCTTGCCGGATGGGTGTGTAAGTTGAACGGTCCTAGTATAGCAATCAATCTTGGCGTAATGAGTTGTCATCCAATCCATACCCAAGATGATGTTTATGTCCGAGGACTTGAGAGCGATTAGAGATGCTAGGAAAACAAGTCTATCGACAAGGATTTCATTTCCATGGCTTACCCTAGAGGTTTGCCACTTTGAACCAGGAGTTTGAATAACCATGGAAGTAGGCATGTCACAAAAAGTCAGGTTGTGCATTCGAGCATTGCTCTCAGATATGAACGAATGGGATGCTCTAGTATCGAAAAGAATAGATGCCGGATGGCAGTTAACGAGAAGCATACCAAGGACGACGTTTGGATCCTCATAAGCTTCCTCAGCAGAGACATAGTTGACATGACCACGTGCAGTGGGGATTGGCTTGACATAATTCACCTTGCCGGTTGGCTTACCACGGCCAACGGGTTTTCCTGGTTGGTTCTGAGGACACTCACGCATGTAGTGCCCCGGTTCTCCACACTTGAAGCAGGTCACAGTGTTAGTGCATGGAGCAAAGTTGGAAGGTGGTCCTCCATAGGTCTTAGCAGGTGCATACTATTGAGTTGGGAGAGGCGCCTCATAGGATGGCCTCGGTGTGTACTTGGGTGGCAGAGCAGTGTTAGGAACCCACACACGGCGCTTGTGAGAGCCAGAGCCGGATGAGGAACCAAAGTCTCGAGTATGCTTGCTTGTGGCCTCGAAGTCGGTCTGGCCCGTCTCAACACTGATAGCCTTGTTTACCAACTTCTGGAAGGAAGTGCACTCATGCAGACGTAGATCTCGGCGGAGTTCAGGGCTGAGTCCCTTTCGGAACCTCGCCTGCTTCTTGGCATCGGTGGATACTTCCTCGTGTGCATAGCGTGCCAAGTTGCCAAACTCGCGACTATAGCCATCCACAGTTAACCGGCCCTAGTTGAAGTTGCAGAATTCCTCCCGTTTGCGATCCATGAGACCTTCCGGAATGTGGTGTTTACGGAATGCCTCACTGAACTCAACCCAAGTAGTGATTTGGCCAGCAGGATGCATAGCTTCAAAGTTCTCCCACCAAAGACTGGCAGGGCCCTCAAGATGGTAGGCGGCGTAGGTAACCTTGTCAGCTTCGGCCACACGGGCAGAGTGTAGCTTATGGGTGATACTACGTAGCCAGTCATCCGCATCCATAGGTTCAGTGGAGTGATGGAACTTCGGTGGGCACATCTTGATAAAGTCATTGATTAACACCACGTCATTCCTCTGACGGAACCCAGTGTTCTGCTCTATGCGTTCCAGCAGACGGTTGGTCTCTCTCTTGTTCCGTTCTGCCTCGAGCATAACTTCCGCAAGGAGGGTGGCTGGGGCAGATTCCCATCTCTAGCCCCACTAGCCTCACCCTGCTCCTGAGCAGCAGGAGTGTTGCGAGTGTTGACCATCCTAGGAAAACAAAACAACGGTTTAGACAAGGATGGCAAAAATTTGACGTAGAAGTGCATAATGTAATGGATAACACGGAATGCAAAGATGTTCATCCGTACGACATGGTAATATAGAAACTGCTATATATACACCAGTGGTCATACACACCATACATAGTTTAGTACAAGCCAAGGCTAAAGTACAACTGATGTGAAAGACGATACATCCCATCAGAGGCATTCCAAGCTCCTATACATTATTTAACTACACCTCCGGAACTCAGTACACACTAGGTCATATTCCACAAGACACGCAGGACTGTGAGAATACAACTACTACAATACTACTACTACCACGGTCTAGCTCAGACATTCCCGTAGTAATCTTCGTAAAGATTACCACCGTAGCCTGGAAGTGGAACAGACAGATCTTGAAACTCGCGAGCGCTCGAAGGCTGTGGACCATAGGGACATGGATGTGGCCTCGGTCTTGATGCTGGTGGTAACCGACGCCCACATGGAGGTGTAATACCCCCAACGTCACGCCAATCCATGCGATCAGGCAGACGAGTCTGCACGGGGTACAAATCCCGCATATCCAGATATCCGGCGTGCACAGCAGGTGCAAGCCGTGTCAAAGTAGTCCAGTGGGCGGCTCGAGTGTTATACAGCTCCATTCGGAGGGCACGGACCTCACGGTCCCTATCCTCCAGCATCTGAACAGTAGTCTGAAGCAGTGGCTCTTCATGAGCAGCATCAGTATACAGACCAGTGTAGTAGCCTTCCTCTCCGGGAAGTGAGGCTGGCATGTAACAGAACTCAGTGTTCAGCAACAGGGCATGCCTAGCCCGGAGAATGGTCATCATTGAATAGGCGGCATCCTGTACTGCCATCTCGATGGTAACCCCGAGTCCATAAGACCAATGGATGGGGTCGTTAGCTCCGGGATATGAGGGGTATATCCGGACCGTGCAGAAATACTGACTCTGATTGAAATCCTGGTACTGTTCCTCCACTGTGTACTCGGGATACCAGCGATAACCGGTCTCAGTCAGCACATGGACTAGCATGGCCGTGTGACCGGGCACATTAATGCACCGCGTCAAACGAACCACTTGGTGAGGGATGCGGCCAGACATCTGGAACACGAAGTAATGCAAAGGCATTAGTGTTTCTCGAAGAAATCGGGCAGCATAACAACTGTAAATGCTCAAACAAAGATTTGAGACATCATACAAATGATAGAATAGCCACTCAACTGTTCCATATCAAGGTTCTGGGTCCAATAATCATCATACTAAAAGGATAGAAACTGAACTGAGGCTTGAAACCAACAATCCTAAGAGTCTACGGATTAGTAACACGTGAACCTAGTAAGGATAAGAGGCCTAGTCCTACATTCCCTTAAGGTAAAGGAGTAAAAAGAGCCTTACATTCCCTTCCACAATCAATTCCCCTACATATAACTAAGAATTTTTCTAGACTCAACATCGACCAGTTTTGCTTGAGAAACCTACAGGCAGTCCAGCTCTGATGCCAACGCTGTCAGGACCCCGATCCTAAGTCACACCGATCTAGCTGTAACACGTCATATCACTTTGCGGCCTCACGCACGGTAACCCCACGGGTGCCACCTTACCTGGCCCGGGACTGTTTGCGCATTTTGGCACACGTATATGACAGTGTCGCTAGCATCCTTATGACAGAGAACCCGGGCCGACATGGCTAGTTATAAAACAAAAGTGGCACTAGATTACAGAGACAGGCATCCATGACCCAGCAACGAACGTGTCGGTCATCAACGTATGAACCCAAGTCGTAGCAAGCTACATGGACTTAAAGGAACAACGTGTGACATTTCCCCTAAGGGACAGACACAGGAACGAAGAAGGACACATGCCGGCCAGCCTACGTGTTCCGAGCAGTAGCAAGCTACCAAGGCTCATTGGAATCACTAGGAGGCATTTCCCTGTAAGGTAGGCTACCAAGGGAAAACAACTAGGTGTCGGTTCCCACACATACCAAGCATTTAAACCATACACATAATATGCTCAATAGGTGAAAATACAACATTGCATCACAACAGAACTCTATGACTCAAAGTACTTTATTTAAGAGGCTCCAAGAGCCATACATAACATATCCATACAGGTAGGGGTCACATGACCCAACACTCAAGTCATATAGTCATACAAGCACAAGCGGAAGCTACATGTCTGAGTACAGACAACTTAGAAAATAAAACAAGCTTGGTGTAGCCTGACTATCTACAAGGCCCTTCACAAGCTCCAGATCTCCGTCTGGGTGTCAAGCTACTCGTCGACGTCAACGTCTATGTAGAACCCATCAGCAGGGGCAGGGTTCTCCTCTGCAACAGTTATTAAGCAAACATGAGTAAAAAGGTACTCATCAAGTCTTACCACAGAACCTATCATACATGCAACATTATCAAAGGGGGTAGTGGAGTTCATAGTAGAAAGCCAACTTTGACTCTTGGCTAACCTATACTACAACTCTCAACAGATTGCAAGATATTATTACGAACACGAGTCCTCTACTCACCACAACAATACACTACCGAGGATCCTCTTCCGTCATCCTACGGAAGGGCCATCCACGGTACTCACACTTATCTTGAGGCTTTTAGTAGTATCAATCAACTTGTCTATGAACTGTAACAGTAACCAAGTAGTCCGTACCGCGAACAACGGCTATTCGAATAGATTGATAACCCTGCAGGGGTGTACCTCTTCACACACGCTCCCACCACTTATCGACATTTACTCGACATGTACTCGGCAACCTTCAAGCGGAAGCCCAGCGAGGGTGTCGGCCACGACCTGACTAACTACTCTAGTCTCTCGTCCAGGTTTATCGCCTATTTGGGTTCCATCCGTGGGTAGATCCGGCCGGGGTGTCGCTCACGGGCCCAAACGATGTGTACAGGGTTCCCGAGTAACCAAACGGGCAACCTGTACACCGTGCCACGTACTTGTCGCATCACAACCCACCCCGAGGGTCAGCGCTGTGCACGACCTCCAGTAAACTATAAACACCAGAAACTAGTTGCAACTCCTGGACAGAGATCGAGGGTAATTAATAAGCCGAGAGGGTCAATTAAGGATCCCAATGTGTGGTAGTAGCTATAACTTGAACCACACATACAGATCTCAGGTCCTATGGACGATTCCAATGAAACAACCCACCATGCACTCCTACATGGCCTTTCATCGATACCTTTACCAAGCGTATTCCACACTTCCTTCTCTTTATCGGTATGATCATTTCACTCTGATCCATCACCCAGATGAACCAGACCTGACACAACTCTAAGCATAGCAGGCAACATAAACAAATAGCATGGTGGATCACACATCACATGGCTCAATCAACTCCTACACATGCTAGTGGGTTTCAACTATTTACTGTGGCAATGACAGGTCATGCAAGGGAATAGGGTTCAACTACCGCAGGAATTAGCAGTTCACACGCTGTTTCCTTAATGCAGTAAAGAGAGCAGGAGCGAGAAGATTGGGTTTGTATCGGAATGATCAATGATTGCTTGCCTGACAAAGTGGTTGTCGGGTACTGCTCTTCAGCTGGATACGCAGCAGTATCCTCGGGAGCAGGACCTAACACAGAGAATACCGGCGATACAATCATTAAACAAACAAATGCAACAATATGATGCATGCTCATGACATGGCAAGATGCATGTGTTTTGGCTAATGCAACTAAAACCAGAAGGGTTTGAGCCTATTTGAATCAAGGATTCAAATTGGAATTCAAACTATTATTTAATTAAATGCATTATCATGTTTTAACATATACAGCAAGGTTAACTTGCTCAAACATGCATGGAACCAGTGCCATTGGAAATAATGGATTTTTCTGATCATTTTTTATATATAAATTATTTCCATCTGAGCTACGGTTGATTTTATATGATTTTTAGAAGTTTTGGGTATTTTCTGGAATTTCCTGAATTATTTTTAAATCTAAAAATCCCAGAAAATCCTTTACTGCGTCAGCATGACATCATGCTGATGTCAGTCAGTCAACAGGAGCTAGTCCAAGTCAAACATGACATGTGGGCCCGGCATGTCAGTGTCACAGCTATTTAGCAAAGTTAATTAGTGTTAAACTAAAGACTAATTAGCTGTCATTGGGGTCTGGGCCCCCGGGTCAGTGACTAAACTAATTAACTAATTTAACTAGCATTTATTTAATTAAACTAGCTAATTAGGGGAGGGGTGGGCCACGCGTCAGCGACCCAGGGGTGGTCAACCCCCCGGTCAAACGAGTCAAACTCGCCGGCGAAGTGACCCCGATCAGGCCAGACACGGCGGCGTGCTTCGGAAAACGTCCACAGGGCTCGGTTCGAGCCGCGGTTGGGCGCGTTGGAGAGCCCTTGCCGAAGCGCGTCGAACGGTGGTGGTCGCCGGGCCTGTGGTGGCCGGAGACGACGGCAACGAGCTCGACAGCGGCGGCCGGCGTTCGGGTGTGTGTGGAGACGTGGCTACGGTGGCCTAGGCGATGCGTGCGTGGTGCCTAGCTCGTCTACGTGCTGCGGCGAGCGAGATGGACATGTGTCCGTGACCAAATGGTCATCGGAGCATCGCCGGCGGCAAGCACGGCGGCGCTGGGTTTCGGTGATCGGCGGAGTAGCAGCTACACGGTGCAAACGAAGCAGAGGAGAGAGGGGTTCGGCGTAGGGGCTCACAGCGGTGCTAGCGAGCTCGACGGAGGGGTCGGGGACGCTCTGCAGCTTCTTAATCGACGGCGAGGTGCTCCGGCGATCCGAGGTTGGGGACGACGGCGTGAAGGCGTTGCAGGGCTCCCGGCGATCCGTGGCTCGGCGAGGAGGTAGAGGGCGTCGCGGCGAACCTTCTGGACGCGGTCACGGGACGAGAGGGAGGGTCTAGGTGTGGCAACGGCGAGCGGCGGCGACGAGCGGCTCGGTGGTGAGATGGAGAGAGCCAGGGGAAGGCGATGGGGACGAGGGGAAAGTGCGAGAGGGGTCGGGGCAGCTGCGTGGCGACGCCAGGAGACGTCCAGGCCGTCGGGGAGGCAGGCAAGCAGGGTGGAGGTGGTCGGGCGCGTGCCGGCGCGCGGTGGCCACGTGCGCTGCCTTTTGGCGCGAGGAGGAAGGCGACAGAACGGGGCTGGTGGGATGGGCCGGCCTGCAACAGTGTTGGGCCCAAGGTAAGTGCTTTCTCTCTCTTTTCTTTTTTCCTGTTTCATTTGTTTTGCAGCTTTGTTTAATTAATAAAAATGCCAGAACATTTTTATAACTCATAAAACTTGTCATGCCCACTGTATATATTATGAACAGTATGGAACATTATAGTTTATGATTATTTGAGCATTTAAAATATTTTATAGCATTTAAATGCCCAAATACAAATACCATATGATTTAATCCAGAGCCCTTAGATGTCCTAGAATATTGTGCACCATTTTTGGCTGAGGTTTAGGACCAAGGCAGAAATGATGAACATTTTTGAAGGGCATTTTGGGTACATTGGAAAGATTTTATCAAACCCTAGTTGTTAAAAGAGGGGTGCTGGGGTTTCTGTCATTCCCATTTCAAGTTTCTTTGATAAGTAAACATGATGCACACTCTAGCTAGTCCTAATGCAAGTGCTAACTAGGGATGTGACAGGTGGATTATATGTTTGTGTTCTTCAGCTAGTGAGGAGCTCCAAAAGAGTCGTGAGGAGTTCTAAAAAGCCGAATCCTTCTCCTGGTCGCCTCGGGCCTCCTTTCATAGGAAAAGGGGTTGCCACAGTGGCAAACAGGAGGTGGAAAGGGTACAGTGATGCGAGGTTATCCCGCGCATTACAGGACAAGGCGCATTTAATGCGCTTAGCTTAGGTGTCCTTGCTTTATCAGGAATGAGGGGAGACGTCCATCTTGTCCGTCGCCGCTCCTCCTCGTGTTGACACGCGCCCTGGCCAGCGGTGCCTGAGGTGCCATGTAGGAAGGCAGGCAGCTGAGGTGGTGCAACGGCGGGTCTCCACGAAGATCTGCAAGTTGCCACGCAGGAGCCTGTCCAGCTGGTCTGGTCAGCAGCTGCGTGGGGCGGTGGAAATACAGTTTGTGCGGGCCTGATGGTGGCCCTGCGAGTGTCCTCGGCAAGGGCAAGGGTCTTGCCGCGACGCCTGCTGTCATCCCCGGCAAGGTGCTTGCCGGAGGCCTTGTGGTCCTCCTTGGCTGGGATCCCGCCAAGGGTCGTCGTCTTCTTAGCTTGTATCTGGCCTTGGATGTCTTCACAAAGATCTGCATGCCACCACGGGGATATCTCCCAAATCCTCGCCCCATGGGGCGGTGGACTCAGGGGTGATCCGCTCCATAGGCGTGGGGCGAGCTGCCGCGGCAAGGGTCTTGCTGGGGCTGCCAGAGCCGGCCTCGGCAAGGGTCTTGCCAGGGCTGCTGAAACTGGCTCCCGGCAAGGATCTTGCCGCTTCGTCCCTTTGCTCTTTGTCGTCTTGTTCTTTGCGTTGTTCCAGTCTTCGTCAAGCTTCGGTCTTGCCCGGGCTCACCTCCCTGGCCATGCTTCCTGTGGTGGTGCCCGTGGCTCAGACTGCCCGTGCACAGTCATAGGGGTACAAAAAGTGTGCCCCCCTTTTTGTACAGCGACAGTATCTTAGATTCTAGGAAACATAAAAAGTAGTCAAATTATCTATGGAATGCATTGCGGATTCTACTCGAATATGTCTTCCTACAAACACCTACGTATGCAAAGTTTATCCCCCCAACCATGCTCACCAAACCACACATAGAAATAAAAACCTCTTATGTGTCCATAAGGGGTGGATGCCCATTTCAGAACTAAAGTAGAAACATTAACCTGATATAAAATTCGTATTTGAAGAAATAAACTTCGAAAGTATGAGTGGCATAATGTTTAGCTTTAAGGGTGGAGTCCTGGTACTGCGGCACAAAGCATGTATGAAGATTGTATTCCATGTGGAAGATCATAGTCTATGTAAAAGGTGGATATAACACTTTTCTTTCGATATAATGAAGTGTTCGTTGCCCACACATGATGGAAGAGATCACACAGAGAAATACTATTCACTCATGTCTGGTGTTCCATGATTTTGAAATAGGGTAGTCCACCCTAAAAAATATTGACAACAAATATGACAAGGTAAGGATAGAGGTAGTAAATCAATATTACTTGTGAGCTTAGTAGGACAAGTATGCAGAATCATAACTGCAGTAAGAGACCGTCCAACTTATTGTTGGCAACTAATCCAAGTGAATAATTGAATATCATATCAAATGAGTAAGAAAGACAAGTAAAATTGTGAACAAACCAGGCCTGCAGTAGTAATCTGGGTCAATGTTACTACGGCCAACAATCCAACATGACTAGTGTCGGTTCCTAGCTAGGCCCAGAATTTTGAAACCATGTCAACTTTACACATACTAAAGATTACAAAAACATGTTAACAGTTAAGTGTAGGTAGTGCTCAGTAAACATCAAACCCTAATGATAGCCCTGCCTAATGAGTAATGAATCAATTAGAAAATGGGTGATGCGGAGTGGCTGCTAAGTGTTGAGGACGTATCTCAGGATAAATTAGGTTGGCTAAGTGGGTGCTGCATGCCTGAGCCCTAAACGGACTGTGAAGGTAGCAACACCGGCATGCCTGGGCAATGGTGACGTTGTTGGGAGTGCATCTGCTAACCTCCTGTTAGTCCAACGTCTCCTCCTAAAGTGATGTCGTCCGGGGATGGCAAGTCACCAGTGAGGTAGGCAGTTGGGGGAGAGTAGAGATTGGAAGCACAGTAGAACAGAGGAGATTTGCGGTCTGCGCTGACACAAAATCCTAGGCTGGGCCGCGGCCCACCGTGGCCACCTGTGGCACCCCGGCTCAGAGAAACCGGAATGCCCCGTATTCCAGCCTAGAGATGGAGGAGAAGTCTTCTAGAATACGGCACTGCTTAGCATAGAACAAATCAGCTCTTTATTACAATCTATGTGGGTACAAGGGGTTACATCGGCACAGCGAAACTATGCGTGCCACGTTTGCTCCATGCAAGCAGCAAAACAACACGAAGCAGCGGAATGACTACTGGCAGCGGAACAACAACGGCGGTGGTGAACTCCACTCCACAGGGACTCTGGCTGGAATGCTTATCCTAGCTCGCAAACAAGGAATGCACGGCAAACAAGCAATCATATCCGGCATGACCTGCAAACTGGCATGACACGCCAGGTCAGTACATTAAATGTACTTGCAAGCCCACAGCAACCAAAGCAATCAAGACAAACAATAGCATGGCAATTACAGGTTATCAAGAAATGAAGAACATGATACTATCAGAACAACCTGGCATGTACAACATGATACAACTAGAACAATACGAGCATGGCATGAAGATATGAACATGATGAAACTAGCATGCAACATGATGAAACTATCATGCACCAACTTACTCTGCTCGGGTTACCTCGTAACCATCACATGCATCACTTACCATCATGGACATCGCACGATCATCTTAGGATCCAATCAATCTTGGTATTAACAATACCGTAGTAATCATTTATGACCACAAAGAGCTTGACCTTTACCATTGATTCTCGCATAACATCCCAAATATCCAACAAGTTGGTACTCACGATACCACAATGATCCTCTCACGATCACATAAATATTCAACCAACTTCTTTCATCATCGACCCAGGATTGTTATTAAGCACATTATTATTATTAGTATTGTTGAACCACAGTGTGACCGACATGAACTGGGCCCATATATGTGGGTGCGGCTATCGATAGACTTAACACACACACACTCTCTGTAGAGGTAGGCGCACTTTACCCACACTACGAAACCCTGGCCTTGCACTCCAATTTGGGTGGACCAAAGCATTCTGACAAAACCGTCCTACTACCATGACACTCTCCCGGCCACTCCGACCAACTCCCCTTTGGGCTAAGTCTTGGGAGGACCCGTGCCTACCAAAGGCACCAACGGCCACCGTCGTGGCAAAACAGTCCCAAACCGGGACAAGGATCATACAAAAACAATGAGCACACAAGGCTTATGTCGTCCTACATGATCAGGGTAGCGCCCGCGCATAACCTTCCCTCGCGGGAGGCACCGGCGAGAGGCATGGCAATAGACCCAGTTAGGACCCCCCATAGGGTAAGTGTGGCTGCACTGGTTAGCTCAATTTGGTGGCACCATGACTAAGCCAATTGATGTTCAAGTTCAATTTAGTCCGGTTAAACTTGAATGAAAAATGCTGAGCCATGATAAAAATAACATGATGCAACTACAATGCATGAACATGATATCAACATAAGCATGTGGGTGCATCATAATCAATGAGCATAACAATAAAATTTAATCATTTATCCAGATGAGCATGGCATACTAACGAGCATGAATATCACAATTAGAACACTACTCGTAGCATAACATGACCACTAGCATCAACATAAAATACCAGGCAATAACATAAAGATAAAACTACCATGCAAGCATTTAATCAATGGGATGCAAAGGAACCGGCATACAATGGTACCCGGAACAGATGATAGTCATGCACCGAAGACCATCACCAACATGTACTACTACCAAGCATGGCCAATATTAAAGTAATACTAGCATGAAGAACATAATAACAGATTGCAAGAAAACATAACTAGACGGTAAACACCGATCCATAAGCATAACCGAAATAACAACGGCAGCAGTAAAACAAACAGACAGTTATTAAAGATACAAGTTGAAAACCAATGCTTCTGCATGGCTATCATGCAAATGGTGGTTGTTGCTTGCTTGAGGATGAAGAAGGCTTCGGGAAGAGGTGTGGTGAAGCCGTAGAAAGAATCGTCGGAAAGGGTACTCTCTCGGAGGGGGCTGATTAGGGCAAGGGAAAAATGGTCATTTCCAGTATGTCAAACCATAGTGAAAATGGTACCAAAAGTTTGGGCTCGGCGAGACAAAGAAGTGGGCTTTGGATTCACCTCATTCGGAGCTACGGTTGCGGAGTTATGAGGTGTAGAAGATCAGTGACTTTTTTGTAAAAATAATATTCACAGCCAGGTCCATGAGTGGATAAGACGTAAACAGTTTTTAGAAAATACGCTTTCTAAATAAGAAAACATATTATGTGCCGAAGTAGAAAAATACACTTTCAGAAACGAAAGACGTACTTTAGCACGAAGCAGATCAGAAATACGCTTTCTGAGAAACAGAAGCGCATTACGGTGGAATACGTCTCCACTTATTGACGTGGCTGAGGCGGGGCAGAGCTCGGGGGCACTGAAGGACGGGGCCCGCGGGCGTTGACTCTCTCCCTCTCGTCCCTTCTTCCTCCTCCCGACGGACAAAGGCAGGGGCGTGGCAGTGCGCTGCGCCGGTGCTGGCTGCCGGCGCTATAGGCCACCATCTACGGCGCTTTGCACACCGACGTGCACAGGACGAAGCGGTGCGTCCATCCCGGGGGTGCACGGGTGTCGAGGATGACCGGAGCGGGCACACCTCTGGCCGAGGCAGACGGCGGCTTCAGGTTTGGTCGGGCAGGGGAGTTACGAGCTGCCGGAGATCAAGGCGAAGGGCTGGGAAGAACCGCCGGGTCTGGTGGCTAGTCTAGAGGTGGAAGAAGAGAAGGAGAGGCTCGGCATTGGGGGAATTTAGGCAAAAGAGTCTGGTGGCGATGGTGGATCCAGAGAGCTCCTCGAGCTCGTTTGGGTGGTCGGGGAGGCAGCTAGGAGTGCGTGAGGACGATTGGTGAAGAGAAACGTGCTCGGGGTGGCCTTATATAGGCAGAGTGGGAGGAGGCCAAGCGTGTGTTGCTGCGGATGCGGGTCTAGCACCGGGGAAGCGTGTGCACGTGCATGAGCTCGAGGGTAGATGACTGGGAAGGCACAGCAGAGAGCTCACGGGGCATAGGGAGCCAACGGGCACGGGGAGGAAGCTGCCGAGGCACCATTAATGCCTTGTTGCCAGTGTGCATCCGCGGATGCTCACTGTTCCGCGACGGGGACGGCTCACCGAGGAAGAAGACAGAGGGGCAAGCGGTCCAGAAGGATGGCGACGACGCGAGGAACACGCTGGACATGACTAGGCGCTAAGGGAACCAGTGCACAGAGAGGGAGAAGAGGACAGAGGCGCGAGAGCACGCGGATGACATGCCAAGGTGGTGGTCACAACTATGACTGGCAAGGAGGGGATGCAAGAGGCAGGGAAACAATGTCTAGTGATTTTTCCTTCCATCAGAGGGGCTGTGGGAGTTGATGGATCGAGAGAAGGAGCCAAGGTGAGGAGTTGTGGCATAGCTAAAACTTTGCTGTATGAAACTGGGACATGAATTGCGTATCAACAGGAACTTGATTGGGTCAAATGGAGTTGTCTAGGATGTTTAGATAAGGAAATACGACGATTCTGGAAAGTTTGAGGATAATTGGACAAGTATTTAATACACTTGCTTTGCAAATGCATAAAGTGGTCCAGATTAAAGAACAGGAAGGAGCACTCACATGGAGTGATGAATTGATTTGAAAATGGACATGGCAGGGTGATTTGGGCATATAAGAGTGATGTAAAACTTTCAGTCCATTTAGTTAAGCCAAAATGGTACTTCCTTCGTACATCACCTCTCTGGATAGAATCTTAGGAAAATTCCTAAGGGAAAATGGCTAAACAAATATGCCCAAATTTGGTGGAGATAGGTTATATGGATAGGATAAGGTCTAGGAAAATTTTCAGCCTTAATGGAGCAGGATAAAATATATTTGCTTCACAAACTAAAATTTTGGACAGAATCAAAGAAATGAAGATGAGCTCACATGGAGGCATGAAATGAGCTCAACTTTGGTGGAGGGCTCTGATATGATGATATTGAGGAGCATGCAAAATCACAACTCATTTGGATATGCCTAGCTTGTACCCCCTTCACATAATTTCTTTCTGGACAGTAACTTTGGAAAATCATTGATAAATAATAACTAGGCAAATGAAGTTGAATTTTGGCATGTGGCAAATATATGGACAGGAAAAGATGTCGAAGAAGTTTGGAGTCAATTGGGAAAAGATAAATAGCACTTGCTTCACAAGGTGCCATTCAGGGCAGAATAGGAAAATGAATATTGGAGGATTATTTATGAACATGGCAAGGAAAAGTTTTGCCACATTTGATGAAGATATGACCCAAACAATTTATGAGAATTAGTTGGTAAATCTAGGAGTGATGGAAATATAGGTTGCTTCACAACCTAAGGCAAACAGGGTTATTCCTTTAATAGAGAACGGAATATTCCCAATAAAAAGAATATTGGTATTGGTCTAGGATGAAAATGGCAAGGTCTTGGGAATGATTTGAGTATGACAAGCCACTCTGGAAAGGAAGAAGAGGGCATCTTCTTCAGTTTCTAGACCACAAAGCCACGAAAAAATAAAACTCAAGAAAAAACCTCAGAAAAACAAAAGAAAAAGAAAGGGCCAAAAATCAGGTTGTGACAAACCTTCCCCTCTTAAAGAAATGCCGTCCTCGAGATTTGGTTGCTCAAGGAACAAGTATGAATATACCGCCTTATGGAAACCGTTTCCAACTCGGGTATCCTTTTTTCCTTTATTGATTTTTTCCATTAAATTCTCCATCTGACTTATCTGACTAGCTCTAGGGTGGTTTGCTTCGCTGTATCCATATCCTGACAGATCTTACTTCACATATTCATGCTTATACTGGCTCCATTTCTCTTCATAGCTGCTGACTTCGCTGAGATTTACCATGTCTGAAATATATGTTTGTCTCACAAATCCGAGGGTCATTTCCAATTGCTGTGTCTGTACTGGCAACTGTCCATGAATTGCTGATTAGATTTTTCCTGATGAACACCCAAGGTCTGACTCCTTGCATTGGGTTTTTCAACTAAATGCAAATTCCTCAGGTTCTGACTTATCACAGGAATTTCAGAATCATGCTGACTGGCTCCACTGTCTTGAGTACCATATCTGTACCAAATATTTGATTGTCGCATGTCGTGGCCAGCATAAGGGATGTGACCTTATCTGATAATACCCTCATCCTTGACTGATGGTGGTTCAAAATTGAGTAGACCCCTTAGGTGAATATCCATGATGGCCAGTAATGACACATACTATCCGAGGTCCCTGCACCATGTGAGTCCTGCAACCATTTTCATATCTGCACCACTGGTCTTCCTCCTTCATTATTGTTTTCTTGATCTAGTTCCTTGGTTGAAAGAGCAGGGTCATATTGCTTCTTCGTGTGACCATAGATTCTGTCGGGTGCAATATTCTGACAGGCGTACTTTTATCCTCATCTCCGGAGAAAAGAAGACAAGGGCTCATCAGGATCATATTCTAGGTTCACCGGTATTTGTACAGAGTTCAGTGTTGTCGTCAATTTTCATAGTCCTTTGTCACACTGAGGTGTATATCTGTCTTCCCAAGGTAGACTTGTGTTCTGACTGGTTCTTGCTTCTGACCAACTGCTGCGGATCTGGTTCTGCCATCTGCTATCAATTCACAACGTATTATCCTACACCAGTGCCACACTGAGGACAAATGGATCGCTTATGCTAGAAACCATCGAGAGTATCTTGCTGAGGAAGACTGGTTTTCATGCTGTAGAAGCTTCTCATTGTGATATGCGAACCGATTACCACATATGCATACCATCTTAATATTTCTGTTGTTGATTTCTTATATGCACCGGGGTTTTGCTGGACTATCCTCCTTTCTGAGTATATGGCACATCCTTGCTTTCTTCCAGGCATATCAGGTTTCAGAATCATCCTCAACGAAGAATCAAACCTTGTATCTAAACCATACCTTTGTCTGGAACTGCACTATTGGTCATGCACATAGCTTACCTTCTTGCTGATGTGATCATTTCTGTCATGAAGAGTGCACACTGAGGCAAACTTGATTATCCGTTCTGTTGTAAGGAGTGCACGATATTGCAAACATGATACTGACTGTCCATCCAGGATTCTTTTTCCATTCAGACGAGATATTCCAACTTTCACTGCAGTCTGCTGATAACTTCATTCCATTTATCTCAGCTTCGAAGTATCTGAATTCCTTACTAATTCTTCATGTCCGATGTCGGTTGATGAGCAACTTTAATAAGGGGAAAATAATGCCACACCGAAGGCCTAAAGAAATAAGAAAAAGAAACGACTGAAACAAAAGCACCCAAGCATACAAATAATATTAATAATCAAGCAACATCACATATTACTGCTACTCACACAATAATATGCATGCATACCTAAGCACACAAATTTCGCGGAAACTCCTGTATTGCGGTCTAATATGCTGTGGTGGTGTACACGAAAGTGGATCTGCGTGTGGAAGGAGTTGGCGTAACCGAGGCTACACCAAGCGCTGGCTGAACACCGGTTGGGTTTGGATAAATATGGAGGCGAGGACGGACTTGGTGATCATATAGCGGTACACAAGGTCACGACCACATCATCATCAAGCGTATGGAAGGGAACTGTACACGTCCAAAGAATTAGGATAACGAGGTAGGGTAGCGGTGGAAAGCTGGGTTGGCTAGCATTGCCCTTTTTCTCATAACAAAGATCAGCAAGGGTTGCCGAAGGGATGAGATGGATGGCATGATCCGGGATAGAGACATGTCTATCACTGAAATAATATGGTGGATGGCGGAAAGATATCAACACGATACCTAAGGATAACTCCTGGAAATGGTGTCTGGAACATTTGGCACCAGGACATCACTCTGCCGTGACAAAGATAACGTTGAACACTGAAGAGCAGGCATGCAAAGAAGGAGGGTGCAGGTAGTGGATCGAAACCGATGCCACCTACGCTCACAATATTAACTGTTAGCGACAATATAAAATCTATATGCATGCTATGTAACAAACAAATGGAGCAATCAAGTGCAACAAACCAACCAGACTCTATACTACCGCATTCTAACGTTGGCGCGGGGTAGGACATCCTACAGCAAGACCCGCTCTGATACCAAGCCTGTGGCACCCCGGCTCAGAGAAACCGGAACGCCCCGTATTCTAGCCCAGAGATCCAGGAGAAGTCTTCTGGAATACGACACTACTTAGCATAGAATAAATCAGCTGTTTATTGCAATCTATGTGGATACAAGGGGTTACATTGGCATGGCGAAACTACGCGTGCCACGTTTGCTCCATGCAAGCAGCAGAACAACAAGAAGGAGCGGAATGGCTACTGGCAGCGGAACAGCGACGACGGTGGTGAACTCCACTCCATAGGGACTCTGGCTGGAATGCTTATCCTAGCTTGCAAACAAGGAATCCACAGCAAATAAGCAATCATATCTGGCATGACCCGCAAACTGGCATGACACGCTACGTCAGTACATTGAATGTACTTGCAAGCTCACAGCAACCAAACAATCAAGACAAACAATAGCATGGCAATTCCACGTTATCAAGCAATGATGAACACGATACTATCAGAACAACCTGGCATGTACAACATGATACAGCTAGAACAATAGTAGCATGGCATGAACATATGAACATGATGAAACTAGCATGCAACATGATGAAACTATCATGCACCAACTTACTCTGCTCAGGTTACCTCGTAACCATCACATGCATCACTTACCATCATGGACATCGCACGATCATCTCAGCATCAAATCAAGCTTGGTATTAACAATACCGTAGTAATCATTTATGACCACAAGGAGCTTGACCTTTACCATTGACTCTCGCACAACATCCCAAATATCCAACAAGTTGGTACTCACGATACCACAGTGATCCTCTGACGATCACATAAATATTCAACCAACTTCTTTTTTCATCGACCCAGGGTTGTTATTAAGAACATTATTATTATTAGTATTGTTGACCCGTAGTGTGACCGACACGAAATGGGCCCATATCCTCGGGCATGGCTATCGATAGATTTAACACACACACTCTGCAGAGGTAGCGCACTTTACCCACACTACGGAACCCTGGCCTCGCACTCCCATTCGGGTGGACCAAAGCATTCCGACAAAACCGTCCTACTGCCATGACACTCTCCCGGCCACTCAGACCAACTCCCCTTTGGGCTAACTCTTGAGTGGACCCGTGCCTACCAAAGGCACCAACGGTGACCGTCGTGGCAAAACAGTCCCAAATAGGGACAAGGATCCTTACAAAATCAACGATCACACAAGGCTTATGTCGTCCATCCCGGGGGTACATGGGCCTCAAGGATGATCGGACCGGGCACACCTCTGGCTGAGGCTGACGACAGCTTCGGGTATGGTCGGGCAGGGGAGTTACGGGCTGCTAGAGACCAAGGAGAAGGGCTGGGAAGAACCGCCGGGGTCTGGTGGCTAGTCTAGAGGTGGAAGAAGGGAAGGAGAGGCTTGGCGTTGGGGGAATTTAGGTGAATGAGTCCGGTGGCTATGGTGGCGATGGTGGACCCAGAGAGCTCCTCGAGCTCGTTTGGGTGGTCAGGGAGGCAGCTACACTACAAAAAAAAGACACATACATGACATTTTGGGCAGAACGAAAAAATTTATGTCATACTTATGACACTTCTATGATGATAATTGTGACAAAACCCGGTATCATCATAGATGTGGTGGGGTCCTACTTCTATGAGAAAAAATCATGACAGAAAATGGGTTTTTCATCCTGGGTGGGCCGGAGATGCAGCTGCATGACATTCTTTGGGCCGTCCATGATGGAAAAAACCGTGGTAGAAGCGAGGGCGAGGAAAAAATCGGGGTGTTCTCGGTTACGGTGGGTGGTCGGGGCCGAGCGATGCACGTTTCTCTCGTACACGCACGCGCGTGGGTGCGAGGCGTTCGGCTCAAACTGAACCCGAGCGAGGCGTTGGGCTCCAACTGAACCCGAGAGATTGCACTGCAGGCTACGCGTTACTGAACCCGAGCGATCGATCGATGGCTGTTAACTGAACCCGATCGAGCGATTCCTTCGCTACTACTGCTAACTGAAGCCGATCGATGCTACCTCTGGATGAACAGTGAGTGTTGCTGGGTTGGATGAATAGTTCCCGGTGGGGTTGGATGAACAGGACCCCGTGGTGTTGCCTCTGGATGAACATGACCCCGATCGACCGAGTTGGTTGGGGCAGGATGAACAGGACCCCGTGGAGGGCAGGATGAACAGGACTACCCCATGGAGGGCAGGATGAACAGTAGACGGTGGAGGGCTAGATGAACAATAGCCTGTGGAGGGATGGTTGAACTGGAGCCCATGGAGAGGGCTGGTTGAATAGTAGCCGGTGGAGTAGCGCACGGTGGAGGCTGGATGAACAAGAGCCCGTGGATGAACAGTAGCAGGTGGAGGCTGGAGGTGGTCGACGGTGGATGAAAAGTAGCCCGTGGAGGCTGGAGGGGGTCGACGATGGAGATGAACAGTATCCCATGGAGTCCCGTTTTGCGGTACGCCACACCCCTCCCGATGAAAAGGACCCCCGTTTCGACTGTAGCGCTCCAACACAATTCTGTTTCCTCCGTTTTGTGGTACGCCACGCCCCTCCCGATCAACAGGACCCCCGTTTTGACTGTAGGAGGTCCGTTTCCTCAGTTTTGCGGTACGCCAGACCCCTCCTGATGAACAAGATCCCGTTTCGAACATGGCCGGTCGAACACAAGACCGTTTCGTCCGTTCTGCGGTACGCCAGGCCTTGGTTCCATCGGCTGTTCCGTCCAAGCCCTCCCGATGAACACGATGACGCATTCTGTTCTGACCCAGCCGGTTGGCTCCCAAAGAACACAATGATGATGCTGTTTCTCTGTTCCAACCCAGCCATGTACACGAGCCATGGCCGAACGTACGCGTGAGTAGGCGTACGAGACCCCGCCTGAATGTACGTATGTGGACGTATTTACTTTTTTGCATCCTGGCCGTTGTACGTACGTGTACATGCTACGTGCATGCCTCTGCTACGACACGTGCGCGGCTCTACATCGACCAGTATGTACGTAGACGTTCACGACCGGAATGACAATGCTACGTACGGTTCGACTAGGTGGGTCCCGACTGTCAGGCACTTCCTTGCGTCCAAAGATGTAGCTGGTGGGTCCCAGTAGTCAGGGGGCGAATCGAATTTTTTTGCCTGGACGCATTTACTTGCGTGCGAAGATGTAGCTGGTGGGTCCCAGCAATCAGGGGGAAACGTTTTTTTCATGAAATACGGTGGCCCGTCTGTTCGGTCCCCGCAGTGAGGTGGAGGAATAATTATTTTGTGCGTAATAAGGAGGCACTTCCTTGCTGCTACCATGGACCTAGTTGTCAGCCTCTCCACGTAAAGTACTTTTCCGATGGAAGTCGTTCCTTTACTACGTTGACCACGCCATGCCGAGAGCACCAGGGCGGTGGACGTCGGCGAGGCCTAGGAAGGGAACGACGCAGAGTCGGGGAAGACGCGAAAGTGGAAGCCTGCGCAGAGAGGAGTACCAGCGTTCAATGGTTCGGCTGCGGTGTGAGGCTACCATCACCGCAGGGCTTGGCCAGCGGTTGGAATAGTAGGGCGCGGAGAGGCCTTCGCGGCAGCACAGCCGGCCACGGGAGCCAGGAGCATGCGGCACGACCGGCGCTGCTTTGGGCGGCTAGACCAAGAAGACTAGAGGTTGAAGAAGCACTACGGCCATTGGATGGACATCGTACAGTCAATGGAGCTAGAATCGTTCATATTGACTAAGTTGAAAAAGCATTCCGTCCCCGTCAACTTAATAGGCCCACAAGTCAGCCACCCACCAAGGTGGGTCCCAACTAGCAGGGGGAGTATTCATTTTTTTGTGCGTAATAAGCCGGAACTTCCGGTGGGTCCGAGCTGACAGCGGGGGAAATGTTTTTTTTTTTGCGAAATACGGTGGCCCGTCCGGTGGGTCCCAGCAGTCAGGGGGGAAACGTTTTTTTTGCCAAATACGGTATCCCGTCCGGTGGGTCCCTACTGTCAGGTGGAGGAATAATTATTTTCCGCGTAATAAGGAGGCACTTCCTTGCGTCTGCCATGGATCCAGTTGTCAGCCTCTCCATGTACAGTACTCTTCCGATGGAAATCGTTCCTTGACAATGTTGACCACGCCGCGCTGAGAGCACCAGGGCGGTGGACGACGGCGAGGCCTAGGAAGGGGAAGAAGCGGAGCCGGGGAAGACACGGTAGTGGATGCCCATGCGTAGAGGGGTATGAGGGTTCACTGGTTCACTGCGGTGCGAGGCTGCCTTCGCCAAAAAATAACAGGGGGTGTGCGTGAGTAGACGGATGGCCTGGCCAGTGGTGGGAGTAGTATGGGGCGGTGAGGCCTCCACCGCATCCCAGCCGGCCACGGGAGGCAGGAGCATGAGGCACGACTGGCGCTAGTTTGGGCGGCTGGAGCAAGAAGATCAGAGGTTAAAGAAGCACTACGTACGGCCGTTGGATGGACATCGTATGGTCACTGGAGCTAGAATCGTGCATATTAACTAAGTTAACAAAGCCCTCCGTCCCCGTCAACTTAGTACACCCACAAGTCAGCCTACCACTATACAGGGTCTTAGCTAGAAGGGGGGAGTATTCATTTTTTGTGCTAATAAGGATGCACTTCCTTGCGTGTGAAGATATAGCTGGTGGGTCCGAGCTGTCAGCGGCGGTAACATTTTTTCGCGAAATACAGAGGACCTTTTGGTGGGTCCCAGATGTCGGGTGGAGGAATCATTATTTTGTGCGTTATAAGGAGGCATTTCCTTGCGTGCGTCCGTGGACCCAAATATCAGTCTCTCCATGTATAGTCCACTTCAGATGCATGTCGGTCATTGACCACGTTGACCATGCCGCGCCGAGAGCACCAGGGCGGTGGACGATGGCGAGGCCTAGGAAGGGAACGACACAGAGGCAGGGAAGACTCGGTAGTTGTTTCCCACGCGGAGGGGAGTACGACTGTACGAGGGTTTACTGTTTCGTCTGCCGTCGCCGGAGAATAACAGCAGGTGTGGGTGAGTAGAAGGATGGCTAGGCCAGCGATGGGATTAAGGTGGGGAGGTGAGGCTTGCATGGCAGCACAGCCGGCCGCGGGGAGGAGGGAGCAGGTAGTCCCGCCAGCGCTTGTTTGAGCGGCTGGAGCAGGAAGAGCAGAGATTGAAGAAGCACGATTGCCATTGGATGGACATCCAACAGCCACTGCTTGTGCGTCAACCTTTTTTTAGGAAAGCCTCAAATCTATGGAAAACAGTATACAACCCATTTGCCATTATTTCTAATAATTTACAGCCCATTTGCTAATTCTTAAGGTTTTTTTTTGGAGCTCATATTCTTTTTGTTAGCATTACAGCCCATATTGTAGCCACGGTTAAAATATTATACGAAATTTTGCATATTTCGGTGCAGTCCGAACTGTTTTTAATCCCGAAATTTCGAGTCACATTCAACCTGATTTTAAAAACAAATGTATATCAATATCAAATCCAACAAATTGTCCGCATAAAAATTAATGCAATTTAAAATCTCGAAATGAAAAAAACAAATTTGAAACTAATTGACGGTTTGATGTGTTTTAAAAATGTACTGCCCATTTCTCATTACTGATAGGCCATTTTCTTGTCTAGCTGAATGAAGCTCTCCTCGTCTTGAAATATTTGCAGCCTAATAGGTATGACAAAGTGACTTAATTGGCAAATCACAAAAAAATTGGGCTAGCCATTTTCAGAAAGAAAAAAACTACTCGGCTGGTCTGTGGTAAACAAATTAGATAAATGCCCCTCCAATTATGGCGATTCATAAAAATGCCACTACAATTTCCAAACTTTGAAAAATGCCACTACAAGTTTTGCAAACTTTGAAAAACGCCATTGCAATTTGCAATCTTTGAAAAACGTCACTCCCGACTTCAAAAAATGCCACTGGAAATGGCATGAAATGGAATTTTTCAAAGTTAGGAAATTGCAGTGGCATTTCTCAGAAACACCGGATTTGGAGTGGCATTTATCAAATTAACCCAAAACAAAAATAACTAGGCGAGCTGCTGGGTCACTGGTGTCAGCCGCTCGTTGTGCAATTCTCTCGTTTATTCACTATGTTGACAATGTCATGGGACCCAGATGTCAGAAATCCATTTGGAGGAGCCAGTTTTTTATTGGCTTGAAATAAGGAGGCACTTGCTTGCATACTGCCATGACCTTGGCGGGTCCCTGCTGTCATCCTCCCCACATACAATTATCTCCTGATTGTGTACGCGTCAACTTGGTAGGCCCACAAGTCAGCCTCTAAACCCGTGGAGGACCAATACAACCCATTTAAAAAAATAACAGCCCATTCCACACGTTCAAACAGAAAGTTCAACATTCAGAGCAAAGTAACAGTTCTGATCCACATATAGAGTACTAAACTTCCACGTTGACAACCATCATAGCCAAGTTAACTATCTACTCCCACTAATACTCTAGTATCGTACAAGTACTAACTTACTCATAGCTAACTAGAAGATGTCGACCGCCATCCGCGGTACATGCTAAACGCCGGCACCAGCGTCCTCCGCCTCGGCTCGGACTTGCCAGAGGTGCGATAGGGCGCATTGCTCGCGCGCGTTGGCCCTTTCCATGCCAGCGTGGTCCACTGAAGCTTCGACTTCTAAGCGGGAAACCCACTTGACGAGCTGGTAGTAAAAATTGGCGTCATGAACGCGTGCGTGCCCGACAGCCTCCAGGGCTATTTGTCGGGCGCCGGCCTCCATGTAGTCGGCCTAGTTGCGGGCGCTCTGCTCGTGACTCAGAGCGTCGGTGCGCTGCTGCTCCATGTCCCGCTGGTGGCGCAAATCGGCGATACGCTGCTCCTCCGCCAAGCGGTCGCGCTCCAACAACTCCTGCTCCTCTGCTAGGCGGTCACGCTCCAACAATTCCTCGATCTCCTCATTGCCATATAAAGACCGATAGTATGCCTCCTCCCTACGTCTGCCTTCCAGTGAAAAACCCAACACTAGTTCCGGTGGTGACTGCCTCCGACCTTGCCTATCGCGGACGTGCGGGGGCATGGCGTACGTGGCGAGAGGAAGGATAAGTGGCGAGCGACATCGGGCCGGTAGGGGCTTATGAGGATAGGGCGAGTTGGGTCACGGTGCCACCATAGAAGGCAAGGAGACAGTACTTATAGGCGGAAGGTAGCGACGGTCATCAGAATTCAATGCATAATTAAGCAGGCATGGCTTAGCGTGGCAGCTTGCCGTGGAAAACTAGATAAACTGAAATTCTGACTGTGTCGTCCCGTCCCATCCGTGCTGGGTCGCACGCCGGCATGACAGTCAAACGAGTGCACTCGAATCATCTCCCTCCTTCTCAATAATAATTCCACAGATTTAAAAGGGCCACAACAATTAAAGCACATCTTTTTTCACATCAGTTAGCTTCCTTAATTACGGCTGGCTGCATGCAGGCACTCAAAATCGCTCGGAGCCAGTATGCGGAGCAGCATGCAACGAGTCGCAGCCGAGGGCAATAGTTGATGAACTTTAGCTGGGAGATAAGGCATTGAGCTGGGAGATAAGGCATTTGCGAACTCGATTCATCCAGATGAGGTACTCCCTCCTTGTCAAAAATCATTCCACCACTCATCATCTACCTTGGTTGGTGAGTTTTTTGAATTAAGCCCTGCAAACCGAAAAGTAGGTAGTACATGCATGATCCCCTATTTATTTGTGTAGGATCGAGTAGGTCGTTTTTTGAATTGAGCCCTGCAAACCAGAAAGGAGGTAGTACGTGTGTGATCTACTATTTATCCATGTAGGATCAAGTAGGTTGGATAGTGTACGTGTAGGATCGAGTAGGTCGGATGGTGTACGTGTACGATCGCATTAACTGATGAACATTCACTGGGAGATAAGGCATTTGCAAACGTTTTTGCTGGCAGTTTCTTCATATTCGCATGGCATTTTCTTCAGAGCAGCTTGTCAGTTTCTTCAGAGGTAGGCATTTTTATTCAAAAAATCTACCACTTCGGATCTTGCGTCGCAACTAAAACTGCTAGGAGCGCATTAGTAGGCTAGCTAGTGATCGATCAGTAACTTGTAAACACTGAGCGAACAGATATAAGGAACTTTTAATGCAACTCAGTGATTCACAGATCATATACAAATATGTTGCTCCAAAAGCAAAGATCAGCCACAACTAAAACCAACTAGTATGATTCCCATACATAAGATCAACATATTAATGCGTCTCAATGATTCACAGATGATATACAAATATGTTGCTCAAAAAGCAAAGATCTAGAAAAAACTTATGTTCTTCCTACTAACATGGATGCTTCTCTTGGCCAACATTCAATACAGACTGAAAGACAAATTTGTTTGTGAAGTCTACAATTCCTCTTGCAAACGTAAGTGGTTTCACCAATAGCTGGAACCATGAGAATGAACCACACATGATGGAGGAACATCCACTCAGATATTATTTGGTCTTCTCTCGATCACACGGCGAGACTATTTTCTGAATACAAACTTTAACTTAGGCAAAATGATGTCCATTGTATAATCAGACCAAAGCAATGAAGCACCTAGTGTTGGCCAATAAATAGTACAGTACTACTTTCTGCAGTCTAGGAAGTGACTATCCAATCTTTCTGTGTCTATTTTCAAATGGCACTGCATGCAGTGACTATACTATTCTCTTGTGCAGTTCAACCAAAATTGCGGTCAGTTTGTGTGGTTGTAAAATAGCAACGGGCAGACATCTCTATCTGCACAAATATCAAGCAGCTAGTAAACATATACCCCACCTTGTATTTTCGGTTTAAACATGCATCTTCCGCTTAGCAACTGTCATGTTTTGCACTGGACAATTTGATACAGTCATGCTTTGCCTTGGACATTTTCATACTGAATTGATTTGCTTGTTCAGAGCAGAAATATAGCGCCCATTCTTCATCAAACAAAGGATATCCATGTTCGCAGTGATGGAAGAGGTGAAATCGATACAACCGAAATTGAGCATCCAATCATTGAATCCTGTCCTGCACCTCCAATGTAGGTCCACCCTGCCAATAAATTCACATGCAAACCACTAGTATTACTATCTAGTGACAGTACAAAAAGAGTAGCAAGATAGTAGCAAACCATGTACCTTCTTAATGAAGAGCTCATAGTGCCACCAATTGGATATAAAGGTTTGGAAGAAAACATGCTCCTAATATTGAACCAGTTGGACTTTTTGTGCAGTTCAACTAAAATCGAGCATTCCTATTTGCATAGATATTAAAAGTGTGATTATTATAAAAGTGGCACTAGTTGAAGCATAGACTCACAAATATAAACATTCCAATTTCTTAATGGGAAAAGGTAGCAAGACTGTTCTAACCACCTATTTGAAGGAATAAATAAGGCAACATCGGTTGATGTCAGAAGAGTATATAAAGTTTTTCTGAAAGAATGATTGATTCCTGACCTTTCCTCTTCTTTTAAGCATATTTTGTGCAGTTCAACTAAAATAAAAGGCCATCACCGCCTTGACAATTCATTGACACTGTACAAAAGGGAATTACTTAACATTACATCATGATGTTAGGTATGTAGTCGACAGGCATTAGAGGCAAACTTACAGACCTCCTCCGATAATACAATGAACATTAATTTTAACAAAGGTGTGACTAGCTTTACCGGGATAATTTGAGTGAACTCTAGTATTTAGAAAAACAGGTAGTAGTTTTCTTGAGCACATATCTGGGAAAAGCTTTCCACACTTTATTTATGTCCATATGCTAACGCAACACCATTCGAAATTTCGAATACTACAAATATACACTAATCTAGTGGCTAGTGCAACAGTACAGTAGTTATTTTGTTACAGGGTACAGTACAATGGTTTTACTGAACAAATTTCCATAAGCTCTACCACTCGATGATTTCTATAAGAATTAACAATACAAAATGTAAAGTTAACAAGTTTCAACATTGGTATACTAGTTGTGCAACAGCATTAAACCAAATACAAAAGTCTGAAGGTAACTAGCATTATTAACTAATGACAGTATTAAAAAATTGCAAATCATGTACCTTCAAGGTAAATATCATTTCGAACTTGGGTGAACATGAATAATTGCTATCCCAATCTTGATAATTGATCAAACATAAAAACTTGATCGAACGAATCAATACAATAGCCAAAGGAGGAGGCGCCCACTCTTGACCTTTCCTCTTGTCTTCTTAATTTTTTGTGCAGTTTAACCAAAATAAAATGACATCAGCGCCTTGGCATTTTGGTGACACTGTACAAAAAAATTGACTTATCTCATGAAAGTGAGGTATGTAATCTATAAGCATTAACAGTGCAAATATCTGAAGGTAGTAACAAGTTTCATCATTGGTATACTGGATGTGCAACAACATTAGAATGCCTTAGCTGAAAAATCTTTAATACATCCACAATCAACAACTAACCCTGAAATAATCCAGAGACATTAAATGGCACTGCTTAAATTTATAGATGGCATTAGACTGGGTGCGGCATTAGTTCAATGTGGCATCACTTTAGCAGTAGCATTGGTTGACTTTACCGCAGGCGTTATACGAACAGCAAAAAAGTGGAAATAAGAGCATGGCAGACCCATTCGGACAGTGGGCGCACCAGTACGATGTACCTCCACGGACGCATATAGTCATGAGGGAGGTATGGTTGCCCAGAGCAACAATGTCCAGGCAGCATATGTGGATTACATCCCATTTTTGTCATGTTTAGCCACCTTTTTCCTATATGAGGACAACAAACCGATCGACCTGGTCATTCTCTATTGCGTTGTCATGCCTTTCTACCCTTCTTCAACCAAGAGACACGAGACTCGTTCCTTAGCTACTGATTTTCCCCTTTTCAACCTAGATGCGGGTTCGATGCCTACTCTCTTGGACAGTACAGTCTCCCTTCCTTTCCTTATTCAACCCGGACATGGATTAGACTGCATGAAGTAGGGTTTCCTTTAATAGTGAAAATTAAGGTTTTCGTCTACGTGACCAGCAGAGCAGAGGATAGCAAATTGGGAAGATGGTGGAGTGGAAAAAGATCCACATGCAGCGACGTGGCAGATGGGGCAATAGAAGAAGGGCATGGTTCGAAAAGAGGTAGCATACCGGAGGGTCGGCAGGAAGTGGCTTCGCTCGTGGTCGTCGTCCTCCACACGCACTACGACAGCGAGCTTGGGGACGGAGGCCATCCCGCGCGGGCGCTAGGTCTAAGAGGACGGCCTTGTCGTCAGTGCGTGACCTCGCTCACCAACGACGAGTGCGTCAACGTTGCACGTCCTTTTCTTACCCGGCGGATCTGTGACCACCGGTGAGGAGGGGGAGAGAGGTCGTCTTTTTTAGATCTGGAGAGAGGGTGCTAGTGTGAGAAACAAGGGGGCAGCCCATAGCAAGAAAGCTCTGAAGCTCCAGCCTATATATCTTTTTATACTACTAGTACTAGAGGTGGAGTAGTGGTAGAGTAATTTATATTTTCTCTGCAAATAATACCAGTTAGTCGTGCTTCAAAACTGAACGGCATGCCATTAAAAAAATAAAGGTCAATAACTAATGCGGCACCTCGGGCCAACATGGCCAGATTGCATTTTGCACGAGAAATTACACACCATGTTTCGTTGACATGTGGTCCCGTGTACTAGATGAATGACTCCAAGTTCGACCACCGTGATGCTCGGTGCGAGCCGAGGAACACTGTTGGAGAGACCCCCCTCATAATTTTCCTACCTTGGTCGTTTGATTCATAGGATAGAATGCTATACGATTTCTTCCTATGTAATCATGTTTTAATTGGCAATCTAGCTTCCACTCCAACTTTTGTTTCACTTCCTTTGATCCTACAAAGAGAGTACTTATGTGACGCCTGAGACCGACGTCCCAGAAGATTCCAGAAGATTCCAGAGGATCTTTACAACATATAAAAGTCTCTCAATATTTAGGGAGCTATATTAAATATTCCATTTGTTTGGAATTAACCAACACACGTGCATAATTTTCCCCATGCTTTTCCTACTTCGAGTTCTCCTTCAAAAACCTTGCCAATAATTCCTTTCCGTTGTTTCGAAGGTATAACCCCGAGACATGCCCATGAACGAATGTTGCTTGTTGTGATGTATGAGTTGTTTGCCCTTGTGTGCTCCGTGGCCGTTGTGCCCCTCTTTTGTCGTCGACCCGTGGGAACCCGTAAGCCGGGAGCACCCCATCATCTTGTTTCGCTCACTCCACCGTATCTTTTGCACCGGTCTCTCAACGAGTTACCGGAACCGAGATGATGTGTTGCATCATTTTCGGATCGTTGCCGTGGCACCCTTTTCTTCCACCACGGTGACAAATACTCCATATTATCTCTCTTGTCAACCTTTAATAAAATTGCATAAATTTGATCATGTCATCCTCATCATGTTAACAACATTATAATGTTTAATTGTTGTGTGCTTATAATTGCTAAACATGCTCATGGGGATTTTCCGGAATTGTTGTTGTTCTGCCGGCCTCATTTAAAATGCCTAAATAGTGTAGTTTTATTATGCTTCACCTCTTGCCATGATAACAAACATTTAATCTTGTCATGTAAATAAACGAGAGTCAACTAAATATTTAAATGTGGTGTTTCGTCAATATGCAACTCGTTGCATATTGAGCTCCACTTAACTTGTAGTTTTGTTTGTACACTTTGCCATGCCATGCATATTTTAAACCGGACATGCATCATACTTGTTTGTGCATCGAATTCCATGTTTATGATTGTGTGTTTACCGCGTTGCTTCTTCTTTCCGGTTGCTTCTCTTGTTAGCTTCGGATTCATTCCGGAGTTGCGAGGATTTGCTCGACTGTTGCTCCGTCTACTTCATGGATCCGTTCTTCTCCCTTGCGGAATCCTAGGCAAGATGATCATACCCTTGGATACCTTTACTACCATTGCCATGCTTAGTTGTCTCGATGCTATCGTTACATGTCGCGCTACCCATCTTTTATGTCAGCCTCTCCTTGTTGCCATGAAACCTCTAACTTTGAAACCTTCCTAGCAAAACCACTGTTTGGCTATGTTACCCGCTTGCTCAGCCCCTCTTATAGCGTTGTTAGTTGCAGGTGAAGATGAAGTTCGTTCCAGGAGGGAACTTGTTGTTGGTATATCACAATATCTATAATTATTATTAACACACCTATATACTGGGCATGGGTGGAAGGCTTGGCCTTTTGCTCGCTGTTTTGTTCCACTCATGCCACCTTAGGCGCCGATAAACCGGCATTATGTTCCTTGATTTTGCGTTCCTTACACGATGGGTGAAATGGGGACCCCTTGACAGTTCGACTTTGAATAAAACTCCTCCAGCAAGGCCCAACATTGGTTTTAATTTGCCTCATAATAACAACTTAATTAAATAATTAAATTTGCATAGGGGGTCGCGTCCCCGAGGATTCTTAATTCTACATAGCAGGGGGGCCAGTGCTGATGGTGTTGGTCCCAAACTAGAGCCACTTGCGGTGCCACCCAGTTATCTGGGGTCTTCGGTTACTGTACGTAGCGCTCATCCGGACGTGGCCTGAGACGAGATGCGCGCGGCTACTATCAGGGTGTCGGCACGCCGGGAGGTCTTGCTGGACTTGTTTTACCATTGTCGAAATGACTTGTGCTACCGGGAAGCCGAGTCTGATCGGATTTCCCTAAGATAAGGAGTGATGATATTATATTTATCACTTCAGCTAATCGTGAGAGCTTGTGATGGGCTAAGTTGGGACACCCCTGCAGGGTTATGATCTTTCGAAAGCCGTGCCCGCGGTTATGTGGCAGATTGGAATTTGTTAATGTCCGGTTGTAGAAAACTTGACAGAGGATCCGAAGTAAAACACACAACTGTGTGAGTAACCGTGACTGTCTCTTTTCACTTTGAGAAGAGAACACGGTGGGGTTATGTTTGACTCGTATGTAGTTAGGATCTTTAGCGATCACTTCTTTTGCGACCGTTTGCGTAGATGCTCATCTTATTCTGGTACTCGTAAGCTAGCCACCATATTATGCTTAGTCGCTGCAGCAGCCTCACCACTTTACCTCTTCCTACCCATAAAGCTTTGCTAGTCTTGATACCCATGGTTATGGGATTGCTGAGTCCTCGTGGCTCACAGATACTACAACACCAGATGCAGGTTCAGCCGAGAATGAAGCAGGAGCTGGTTCAGAGCGTCACTTGGAGCTCGATGAAGAGTTTGGTTGTTTGCTTGTGACGTGTTCGACGATCAGTAGTGGTTTCTACTAGGATTCGATCCTGACCTGTGGCTTTATGTTGTTTTGGTATCTTTCTTTTGGATCTTCGCCCGTAGTCGGGTTGTGATGTTTTGATTGATGTTATGCTTATGTAATGTATTGTGTGAAGTGGCGAGTGTAAGCCAACTATCTCCTTTTGCAATTTAATCCCTCTTTTACATGAGTCGTGCAAAGATACCAAACTTGAGATCATTCTAGGATGGGCTTATACCTTTAAGTCGTGCCTCGACACGTAGGAGGTATAGTCCCATCCTGGGCATTACAAGTTGGTATTCAGAGCCTTCTCCGACATAGAAGCCCCACTGATTGATCGAATTGTTGACGGTTGAGTCTAGGCACACACTGAAAATGTTTTGAGTCCTATATATATATCGGAGAGTAGGATTTCTTTTGCTTCTCATCTCTTTTCACTCTGGTAAGGACTCCTGACGATTACTCTTGTCTCTTCTAAACTCAAAAATGCACCAAATTTTTTTTAGGATCTCGCGAGTATTGTTTGGATTGTTTCGATGTCTTTGTGACGAGAACATTGTTCTCGATGCCTCCTGTCATTAGGGGTTGTGGCAGTGTCCCGAGGAGTTGAGCTTCGAGGTGTTGTCGTCACAAATCCATCGCGGCAGTACTAGAATACTTAAGACGGCCGACATCGAAAACTCTCCTATGCGGTTAGTGGCAAGATAACCCCGACATCACCCAGTACTGGGGAGCTAGTTCGGGAGTATTGCCATAGCTTGTATAGTGGATGCGTTTCGAAGCTCCGAGGTAAACGGTTTCCGAGAACAACTGGTTATGTGTTGAAGGATGGATACAGCTGGATGTAGGTTTAGATTTGATTGCGCGGTGCTTCCCCTGTATCCCCAACACCTGATTGCATAACTGGAAACTTTCGGAAATTAATAGCTGGGTTCATCTAGTAGTTCTAGGCATTCTTCCAACCGATGCATGATATGAAGTTCGGGGTTCTACATTGAGTGAAGTGGTTTCATGGACTTGTTCCGATCGGGAGTTGCATCTTAAAGGGTCCTTGGCTATGCTGATCCGGGGATTGCAAAACCCTTTTGTAACACGTTCCATGAGCTTTCAGCACGAAGATGTCGAACGAAGCTTCTATCTTGTATTTGTTCTATCTGTTCCTTGTTCCTTTTTATTTAACTTTTCTTCTTCCAAGTGGCTTCTCGTCAAGTTGATGTACATGTGGAATTCATTCGTTCAATTCTCTGTTCGGATAGATATGTTGCAACATAATCTTCTTCATAAACATATCTACCCTTTGTTTCGTTTTGATTCTGGTATTCGAGTTGCTTCGATGTCAAATGTTGATTCCATACCTTTCCTAATCGGTATTCTCATATTTCTATGGGAGTGCTAATCCTTCCTGATCATCAAGATCTTCATGTTAATCCTTTTCAACCTGTGTCCATTTTGTTCGTCCCAAGATGTCTTTGTTTTCCCCACCCTCCCACCCTTCTTCTTCTTGGAGCCAGAAATCCTCAGATCGAATGTCCATTTTATTCATGTGATATTTCTTCATTCTTTTCCTTCAATGTTCTTATCCGGTGATTTATCGTGAAGATGCTCATGAAGCTTCAAGTTCATCATTCTTAATTCCAATAATTCTGCCGGTGGATGTAATTCAAGATTTCGGTGTTGATCTTATCCTTTTCCTCATTTCACAATGTTATCTTATTCCGGTGCACCAATTAATCATTCTCCTCTTGCTATTCATATCCGGAGTGCTGAATATTCATAATTCCATTCTTAATCCGTTCAAGCTATTTATTTTGAGGATTATCATCTTATTCAAGCCATTTAATTCAACCGGTGCAATATCTCTTAAGCATTCTTTTCCAACGGTGATTTCTTTTGAGTGGGCCCTAACCCACAGGTCTTTTCCCAGGATCTTACCTGACTCTTCTATTTTTCTGGAGTACACTCTAATTCTTTTCAAAGTGTGACGTAAGAATGATTCCCATCAGTCACATGCCTTCTCCAAGATCGCTTTCAAATTCTTTTTCTTCGTTGGTACAACCTTTTAATTCTTCATTCCGGAGTGCTCAGCAATTCTTATGGCATTTCTCGTCTTCATTCTCAACATTTGGAGACCGGATAAGTGTTTCTCTTAAATCTTGGCCCGTTCTCTCAAGATTTTTCATGAATTCTTTCCATTGTGATCCTCCGAAGGCCATCATTTCAGAATATCTCTTCGTTCTCAGTTTTCAACTTCGTCCTCCAAATATTCTTCATTGATGCCTCTTCGTTCGTCTCCATATTTTTACGGTGGTTCTTTCAAGATTACTCTTCCGTTGTTATCGTTTTAATTCAATTGTTCTTTTCATAATCCTACCGGTGGTTCGTTGAAGATTTACCCAAGCTTGTGCGAGATCTCTCTTATTCCTTTCCAACGAGAATAAGTAGTAGGCTAAATCCGTTGCTTGTCATCTATTTAATTTGATGAAAGATAAGCATACAGTAAACTTATTCTTATTTCCCCGAAGTGATTAATCTCTTTTCCGGAGCTTGTTCATCATATCATATCCTTGGTTCTAAGTTTTTCATCTTCTTTCCGGAGCTCCATGTTATTTCTATTATATCATTCCAAAGCTCCATCTAATTCATCGCAGGCCTTGAATCTTATTCTTTTCATCTTTCACTTCTCATGCTTTCATTACCGGAGTATTCATGGTGGTTCATTATGATTTAATTCATCCTCAGTCTTCATCAAGATTCTTGTTGGAGCTCACGCATTCTTCATCATGCTTTCCAAGTGCAATTCCTTCTCCCTTATCTTTTGAGATGGTGTTATGTCATTTTGACAATTACTTCATCTTTCATGATTCACGAGTTTCAAGAAGGAGATATTTAAACCCATCATTTTCCTTGTTCAGGAGATCTTTCCAACCATTCAATTTATTCGTTGGAGTTCTTGGGTTGTATTTCACCTAAAAGCTCTCCTTGAGAATTGTTGCTATTATGGTGCTTATAATGACCCAAGTTCATCATTTATCATTCCGATGTATTAAGTTTATTGTCTCCTTGTTGATCTCAATCTAATCAAATATTTCCGTTAGTGGCTGGTTATCACCTCATAATTTTGAGATGCTTTTCATAAGCCCTCATCAAGAGCTTATTCGTTTCGTGTTGATTTCTTCCATCAACCCCATTCAACCCTTCTTCATAAGGATGCTCTTTCAAATTCAATTTTGAGAGAAGTTGGCATTTTCTTCTCCGTTCTTTCTTTCCAACGACCTAGCATATATTATTTCGTTCCGGAGGCTTTGTGATATTGCTCTCTTTAACCATCATCTCGTTTTTATCGAGATCATATTCTTCCCTTGCTTGTCTATTTAACTGGAATGTTGTCACCTACATTCTAGTTCCCTCATCTTTTCATGTTTTGCCTCTCTTTTCAACCGGAGTGCTGTCTGAATCTTTCTTACCTTATGCCATTTCTTTTAATTGTTTCGGAGGCAGTATGATGTTGAATTCATCAAGTATCATTCCATCTCCTCAAGTTCTTGTCAATTCCTTTCATTTTCATACGGAGTGCTGTCCAAATTATTCCGTTCTTATTCCTTCTCAATCTTTTCTAACCGGAGTGGTTTTGATATTCTTTCGTCATCCGTGAGCTCTTGTTTCGTGTCTTTCAACATTCAAAGTTCTTGTAATGCTCCTTCTTCCTCTTTTCTAACGGAGTGTTTCATCTTCGTTCATCTCTGTTGTATTCTTCTTTCAATTTGTTCAACCTCTCAAGTTTCGTGGTTTCACTCGTCTGTCAAAGAAGCAACTTTGTTTTACCTCTTCACTTCCGTTTTACCCGGTGCTATCTCTAGGATCTCGGGTCGAGATCCTCTGTTAGTGTGGGAGAGTTTTGACGCCCGAGACCGACGTCCCAAAAGATTCCAGAAGATTCCAGAGGATTCCGGGTTCTCCCGTGTGTTTCAGTTGTGCTTGCATTATTTATTTATTTTGCATTGCATCATGTCATCATGCCATCATGTCATTTTTATTTTGCATCTCAACCTAAATAAATCGTGTGGACCTTCGGTCCATTTAAATCGAGGGAAGTGTGACTTCTCTTTATAACATATAAAAGTCTCTCAATATTTAGGGAGCTATATTAAATATTCCATTTGTTTGGAATTAACCAACACACGTGCATAATTTTCCACATGGTTTTCCTACTTCGAGTTCTCCTTCAAAAACCTTGCCAATAATTCCTTTCCGTTGTTTCGAAGGTATAACCCCGAGACGTGCCCGTGAACGAATGTTGCTTGTTGTGATGTATGAGTTGTTTGCCCTTGTGTGCTCCGTGGCCGTTGTGCCCCTCTTTTGTCGTTGACCCGTGGGAACCCGTAAGCCGGGAGCACCCCATCATCTTGTTTCGCTCACTCCACCGTATCTTTTGCACCGGTCTCTCAACGAGTTACCGGAACCGAGATGATGTGTTGCATCATTTTCGGATCGTTGCCGTGGCACCCTTTTCTTTCACCACGGTGACAAATACTCCATATTATCTCTCTTGTCAACCTTTAATAAAATTGCATAAATTTGATCATGTCATCCTCATCATGTTAACAACATTATAATGTTTAATTGTTGTTTTCTTATAATTGCTAAACATGCTCATGGGGATTTTCCGGAATTGTTGTTGTTCTTCCGGCCTCATTTAAAATGCCTAAACAGTGTAGTTTTATTATGCTTCACCTCTTGCCATGTTAACAAACATTTAATCTTGTCTTGTAAATAAACGAGAGTCAACTAAATATTTAAATGTGGTGTTTCATCAATATGCAACTCGTTGCATATTGAGCTCCACTTAACTTGTAGTTTTGTTTGTGCACTTTGCCATGCCATGCATATTTTAAACCGGACATGCATCATACTTGTTTGTGCATCGAATGCCATGTTTATGATTGTATGTTTACCGCGTTGCTTCTTCTTTCCGGTTGCTTCTCTTGTTAGCTTCGGATTCGTTCCGGAGTTGTGAGGATTTGCTCGACTGTTGCTCCGTCTACTTCATGGATCCGTTCTTCTCCCTTGCGGAATCCCAGGCAAGATGATCATACCCTTGGATACCTTTACTACCATTGCCATGCTTAGTTGTCTCGATGCTATCGTTACATGTCGCGCTACCCATCTTTTATGTCAGCCTCTCCTTGTTGCCATGAAACCTGTAACTTTGAAACCTTCGTAGCAAAACCACTGTTTGGCTATGTTACCCGCTTGCTCAGCCCCTCTTATAGCGTTGTTAGTTGCAAGTGAAGATGAAGTTCGTTCCAGGAGGGAACTTGTTGTTGGTATATCACAATATCTATAATTATTATTAACACACCTATATACTGGGCATGGGTGGAAGGCTTGGCCTTTTGCTTGGTGTTTTGTTCCACTCATGCCACCTTAGGCGTCGATAAACCGGCATTATGTTCCTTGATTTTGCGTTCCTTACACGATGGGTGAAATGGGGACCCCTTGACATTTCGACTTTGAATAAAACTCCTCCAGCAAGGCCCAACATTGGTTTTAATTTGCCTCATAATAACAACTTAATTAAATAATTAAATTTGCATAGGGGGTCGCGTCCCCGAGGATTCTTAATTCTACATAGCAGGGGGGGCCAGTGCTGATGGTGTTGGTCCCAAATTAGAGCCACTTGCGGTGCCACCCAGTTATCTGGGGTCTTCGGTTACTGTACGTAGCGCTCATCCGGACGTGGCCTGAGACGAGATGCGCGCGGCTACTATCAGGGTGTCGGCACACCGGGAGGTCTTGCTGGACTTGTTTTACCATCGTTGAAATGACTTGTGCTACCGGGAAGCCGAGTCTGATCGGATTTCCCTAAGATAAGGAGTGATGATATTATATTTATCACTTCAGCTAATCGTGAGATCTTGTGATGGGCTAAGTTGGGACATTCCTGCAGGGTTATGATCTTTCGAAAGCCATGCCCGCGGTTATGTGGCAGATTGGAATTTGTTAATGTCCGGTTGTAGAAAACTTGACAGAGGATCCGAAGTAAAACACACAACTGTGTGAGTAACCGTGACTGTCTCTTTTCACTTTGAGAAGAGAACACGGTAGGGTTATGTTTGACTCGTATGTAGTTAGGATCTTTAGCGATCACTTCTTTTGCGACCGTTTGCGTAGATGCTCATCTTATTCTGGTACTCGTAAGCTAGCCACCATATTATGCTTAGTCGCTGCTGCAGCCTCACCACTTTACCTCTTCCTACCCATAAAGCTTTGCTAGTCTTGATACCCATGGTTATGGGATTGCTGAGTCCTCGTGGCTCACAGATACTACAACACCAGATGCAGGTTCAGCCGAGAATGAATCAGGAGCTGGTTCAGAGCGTCACTTGGAGCTCGATGAAGAGTTTGGCCGTTTGCTTGTGACGTGTTCGACGATCAGTAGTGGTTTCTACTAGGATTCGATCCTGACCTGTGGCTTTATGTTGTTTTGGTATCTTTCTTTTGGATCTTCGCCCGTAGTCGGGTTGTGATGTTTTGAATGTTGTTATGCTTATGTAATGTATTGTGTGAAGTGGCGAGTGTAAGCCAACTATCTCCTTTTGCAATTTAATCCCTCTTTTACATGAGTCGTGCAAAGATACCAAACTTGAGATCATTCTAGGATGGGCTTATACCTTTAAGTCGTGCCTCGACACGTAGGAGGTATAGTCCCATCCTGGGCATTACAAGTTGGTATTCAGAGCCTTCTCCGACCTAGAAGCCCCACTGATTGATCGAATCGTTGACGGTTGAGTCTAGGCACACACTGAAAATGTTTTGAGTCCTATATATATATCGGAGAGTAGGATTTCTTTTGCTTCTCATCTCTTTTCACTCTGGTAAGGACTCCTGACGATTACTCTTGTCTCTTCTAAACTCAAAAATGCACCAAATTTTTTTTAGAATCTCGCGAGTATTGTTTGGATTGTTTCGATGTCTTTGTGACGAGAACATTGTTCTCGATGCCTCCTGTCATTAGGGGTTGTGGCAGTGTCCCGGGGAGTTGAGCTTCGAGGTGTTGTCGTCACAAATCCATCGCGGCAGTACTAGAATACTTAAGACGGCCGACATCGAAAACTCTCCTATGCGGTTAGTGGCAAGATAACCCCGACATCACCCAGTACTGGGGAGGTAGTTCGGGAGTATTGCCATAGCTTGTATAGTGGATGCTTTCGAAGGTCCGAGGTAAACAGTTTCCGAGAACAACTGGTTATGTGTTGAAGGATGGATACAGCTGGATGTAGGTTTAGAGTTGATTGCGCGGTGCTTCCCCTGTATCCCCAACACCTGATTGCATAACTGGAAACTTTTGGAAATTAATAGCTGGGTTCATCTAGTAGTTCTAGGCATTCTTCCAACGGATGCATGATATGAAGTTCGGGGTTCTACATTGAGTGAAGTGGTTTCATGGACTTGTTCCGATCGGGAGTTGCATCTTAAAGGGTCCTTGGCTATGCTGATCCGGGGATTGCAAAACCCTTTTGTAACACGTTCCATGAGCTTTCAGCACGAAGATGTCGAACGAAGCTTCTATCTTGTATTTGTTCTATCTGTTCCTTGTTCCTTTTTATTTAACTTTTCTTCTTCCAAGTGGCTTCTCGTCAAGTTGATGTACATGCGGAATTCATTCGTTCAATTCTCTGTTCGGATAGATATGTTGCAACATAATCTTCTTCATAAACATATCTACCCTTTGTTTCGTTTTGATTTTGGTATTCGAGTTGCTTCGATGTCAAATGTTGATTCCATACCTTTCCTAATCGGTATTCTCATATTTCTATGGGAGTGCTAATCCTTCCTGATCATCAAGATCTTCATGTTAATCCTTATCAACCGGTGTCCATTTTGTTCGTCCCAAGATGTCTTTGTTTTCCCCACCCTCCCACCCTTCTTCTTCTTGGAGCCAGAAATCCTCAGATCGAATGTCCATTTTATTCATGTGATATTTCTTCATTCTTTTCCTTCAATGTTCTTATCCGGTGATTTATCGTGAAGATGCTCATGAAGCTTCAAGTTCATCATTCTTAATTCCAATAATTCTGCCGGTGGATGTAATTCAAGATTTCGGTGTTGATCTTATCCTTTTCCTCATTTCACAATGTTATCTTATTCCGGTGCACCAATTAATCATTCTCCTCTTGCTATTCATATCCGGAGTGCTGAATATTCATAATTCCATTCTTAATCCGTTCAAGCTATTTATTTTGAGGATTATCATCTTATTCAAGCCATTTAATTCAACCGGTGCAATATCTCTTAAGCAATCTTTTCCAACGGTGATTTCTTTTGAGTGGGCCCTAACCCACAAGTCTTTTCCCAGGATCTTACCTGACTCTTCTATTTTTCTGGAGTATACTCAAATTCTTTTCAAAGTGTGACGTAAGAATGATTCCCATCAGTCACATGCCTTCTCCAAGATCGCTTTCAAATTCTTTTTCTTCGTTGGTTCAACCTTGTAATTCTTCATTCCGGAGTGCTCAGCAATTCTTATGGCATTTCTCGTCTTCATTCTCAACATTTGGAGACCGGATAAGTGTTTCTCTTAAATCTTGGCCCGTTCTCTCAAGATTTTTCATGAATTCTTTCCATTGTGATCCTCCGAAGGCCATCATTTCAGAATATCTCTTCGTTCTCAGTTTTCAACTTCGTCCTCCAAATATTCTTCATTGATGCCTCTTCGTTCGTCTCCATATTTTTACGGTGGTTCTTTCAAGATTACTCTTCCGTTGTTATCGTTTTAATTCAATTGTTCTTTTCATAATCCTATCGGTGGTTCGTTGAAGATTTACCCAAGCTTGTGCGAGATCTCTCTTATACCTTTCCAACGAGAATAAGTAGTAGGCTAAATCCGTTGCTTGTCATCAATTTAATTTGATGAAGGATAAGCATACAGTAAACTTATTCTTATTTCCCCGAAGTGATTAATCTCTTTTCCGAAGCTTGTTCATCATATCATATCCTTGGATCTAAGTTTTTCATCTTCTTTCCGGAGCTCCATGTTATTTCTGTTATATCATTCCTAAGCTCCATCTAATTCATCGCAGGCCTTGAATCTTATTCTTTTCATCTTTCACTTCTCATGCTTTCATTACCGGAGTATTCATGGTGGTTCATTATGATTTAATTCATCCTCAGTCTTCATCAAGATTCTTGTTGGAGCTCAAGCATTCTTCATCATGCTTTCCAAGTGCAATTCCTTCTCCCTTATCTTTTGAGATGGTGTTATGTCATTTTGACAATTCCTTCATGTTTCATGATTCACGAGTTTCAAGAAGGAGATATTTAAACCCATCAATTTACTCGTTGGAGTTCTTGGGTTGTATTTCACCTAAAAGCTCTCCTTGAGAATTGTTGCTATTATGGTGCTTATAATGACCCAAGTTCATCATTTATCATTCCGGTGAATTAAGTTTATTGTCTCCTTGTTGATCTCAATCCAATCAAATATTTCCGTTAGTGGCTGGTTGTCACCTCAAAGTTACATATATATTAGTACTCTCTTCAAAAAGGGCGGATCATGTCCATGGCTACCATCCCGTTCTCTATCATTGAGTACGTGCACTATTCACGTGCCATCGAGGAGAAAAACTATTGCGTAGTACTAGGTGCCATCGAAGTGCACGACTCACTTACGCACTGCATATCTCCATTTTCTTGGATGACACGCCACCTTGATGCTAGATGTCCCGCGTGTCATGGAGGCATATAGTATGATTTTGTAAAATGGAGGCATATTGATGTCCCGCGTGCCGGCAACATGATGGACAAAGCTCATGTCTTAATCGAAAGAGTGGAAGAACATAGATTCTCGACGACCGAGAAGGAGCTACAAACCTCGGGGTGGAGCGTCTGCACTCATAATATTTTATATTATTCAGCAATATAAAATCAACCAAATCTCTCCACGTTCCTATACCATTCTATAGTATGAGAATAAATTTGAACATAAGCCATTGATTCACTCTATCCAATGGTCATAGTTGGAAAATCCAAACAAAACCAAGCATTGGATCAACTCTTTTTTCGAGATCAACTCTTCTAGCACTTAGATTGTTGTCGCCTGCTCACCTAGCCCACGTATATATCTGCTCACGTGTTATGACCACAGGAGCTATCCACTCAGATTGTATGCTAAAAAAATAAAGGTCGATAACTAATGCAGCACCTCGGGCCAACGCGGCCGGATCGCATTTTGCACGAGAAATTACACACCATGTTTCGTTGACATGTGGTCCCGTTCCAACATGTCAGTGAGACGACGGCGAGTCAGTTTGTACAATTTGCGAAAGGACGTGTAGGTCGGGGCGCCTCTACGTGTACCATGGAAAACTGGCAACCGTCCACCAAATCTTCGTCTTTCCCTCTCGATTTGGAATTGTTGTCGCACGCTCTTCCTCCCTCCTCCATTTGCCTTCACCTTTCCTTCTGCCATTGTTCGATCGTCTTCTCCATGGAGGGAACAAGCCGGAAACGACCCCGTTATTCTTGCCCCGATTTGAAACATGATGTGGTGGGGGAACTCATTGGTTGGTGCGACGTCAACACCTCGGCTAACATGGCAGGTTCGTTCAAGAACATTGTCGACTCAACTAATAACATCATTACAAGGAACCCAAGGGTCCAGCAGCGGTTTGATATCCCATATCTTCTTCGTCGTGACCCTGCTGACTGGCGGGGGGACGAGGGAAGCCTCGCCTTGTGCAAGTTGATGCCGCTTGATAATGATATGTATGATGTTAAGATGTCATCGCTTGAGGGCAAGGATTGGGCAGGCGCAAATGGAGATTGTGTTGTTTATATTGGGTACAATTGCGAGTGGGAACTTGTGAATGTGTACACTCGTCAGCTGATTCCTCTTCCAAAAATCTCCCTGTGCCCTGAGGTTGAGCACGAAGATGATCTACGTACGTTCAAATATGATCATGGTGATTGTCGTCTATGGAAGATAGCAATTTCTCAAGTTCCCAACAACTCTTGGAATTACAAGAACTATCAAGTTGTTTCTATATTCGACAAGTTTGTTGCCGTCCTTCGTGGTTCGACTAGATGGATATTGCTCAAAAATCAGTTTCTATACACGGATGTGTGCTGTGATGCAATTGAGTACGAGGGTCTTGTGTTTGCTGCCACCACTCGTGGTGCTGTTTTTACATGGGATCCTTGTAGTTTCGGTATGTTTGTCTTCCACCGTAATTATAATTGTTTCATAAACATGCATGCGAGTTAGCAAGTTTCCCTTCTCTACTAATTAACCTTCTTCTTGTGTTTCCAAGGTCCTGGTAACATTCCACCACCTATCATTGAATTTTTTTATAACCAAGGGGGAGATGACGATGGTGATGATCACGAGCATGAGGACGAGTAGGGCCGATATGCTCAGTGGTGGCTGGCAACCAATTCCAACGGATCACCACTTCTTGTCTGTATACAGCCCACTGCTGATGTTACTACTTAGGGAGCAGGTGTTGTCTCCCATGGTCGCACTCTCCGGACCTATTCCAACACCCGTTGCATGGTATTCAGGATGGATACTTGTGTGCTAGCGCCAACACCTTCTCCCTGGTACAGTATTGATAGTCTTGGAGCAAACTCGCTCTTCCTTGGAAAAAACTATCCAATGATGGTGAAACGTGCTCCAACTGTTGTTGACACAACGTTACTACCATTTATGAGAAGCAACTGTATCTATACATCGGACAATGCGGCGGTTCCCTACCCTGGTCATGATATAGTAGGCCGCATCAGCCTGGATGATCAGTCATGCGTTGGTCTCGAGATTGACACTAGCAGGCCCTTCCCAGAGGATCACTTGTGGTTCAAAGCAAGCGTTTCCAACACCGAGGATTGGTTGAGTTGAAGTTCATTTCATTGCTTGTTATTTGTTGTGTGATGAAAACTTTAGTATTTATAATGTAGCCTCGTTGTCATTGTGGGTTGATGACATGTTCTAGGTAATAAAACAATATGCCTGTAATAAACTTACTAAATTTTTGAATGGCTTTCGAGTCGCTTCTCTGAGTGGGTGCTGCGACAAGGAAAAAATATATTTTCCGAATACATAATTGTACGTGCATTGCAACAGGTTATCGGATGAGGCCAATCATCAATAGTACACTATTTGTACTAGCTTCACATGCCACACTATCTCTACGCCTACGTATGTAATACAACAAGTTCTAAACTTGAGACCAGCCACCCATCCTCACAAAGAACACTTTTTAAGCTAGCACAGACTCCAGGAAATTTGGCAACAGTGTGAGGTGGGCCATATGTTAATGTGTTCGCTGTACGTAACCAGCACCTCGAATCCTCGATACTACTACTATAAGTAGTAGGAGTAGTAGGATGGCATGGGCCAGAACAAGCATTCACGTCCAGGAGTACGGCACATGCTACCAGCACGACTTCCATCTGACACCATATTTGTTGGAGTTCGTGCTACAACAATCTCTTCAACCTCGTCGTTTTTCTAACTCAGCCATCGCGCGGCGGGCGAGGTGGGGGCTTGCCGATAGTCGGTTTCATCAATTACGGTCCCACTTGTAAGGCCAACTCCAACGCACGACCCCAAACGGACCTCCATTTTGCTCGGATTCTCTCTGTCTGGCTAGGGCAATGGGGTCGTGTCCAGGCCATTTCTCATATGCGGTGGCTGTGCGACGAACTCACGGACGCATCCCGGCCGCGTACATTTTTCTTTGCAAACACATAACTTTTTTTCATCATTGATTTTTTGGTACATGGAAATACATCTCCAAAATTTTGACTAGAAAAATAAGAACCAGAAGAATACATTTTGGAAGATATCCAACTTCCATAACTGCTCCTGTAAGTTGGTTTAGTGCCTTCTCGATACATTCATTGTTGATCTGCGGAGGCTCAATCCTGCGTGCTTCTTTATTCTTCGAGTGTAAAGAAGTAGACGTGTCTAACCTCTATTCTGTAACCAAGTGCACTAGTCTCATCTCTAGCCTCTCTGCTAGCTAAAAGTGCTAGAACATCTACTAAATTGCACTCTATCAATATATCGTTGTACTCTTCTTCCCAATACCAAAACTTGCATCCATTCTACACAATAAAAATTTGAGTTAGCACAACTAGTCTAATCCGAGAGCACAACCAAAGATTTGGTCGAGTTCTTCCTCCTTTTGCCGACACGTGGGACATCCAGCATCCAGGTCGTGTCATGCAAGAAAATAGAGTGGTAGTTGACGCCACGTGATGTGCATCTTGGGTTAAACTGTAAATAGAATCTTACTACTCTTGAGTAACTCCAAAAGGGGCCACCGAAGATCTTTATTGGATTTGTTTTTCATCACCAGCACGTCGAGGTGAAAGATGTGCAGGTTCAGTGGGTCCTCTTGCGTTTTCACTGACATGTGGGACCGCATATGAGCCATCAGACGATGGGCTCTGCGCGTCTTCTGGCTGGCTGAGAAGACAGATAGAGGAGGGCTAAGCACGGACTCTAGGAAATTTGTTCTACGTAACCAGCATCTCGATATAGTGGGGTGGCATGAGCCATAACTAGCATTCATGTCTAGAAGTACGACACATGCCACCCACACGAGTCCCATCCGACACCAATTTTCTTGGAGTCCGTGCTACAACCATCTATTCTCCCTCCTGTTTTCTCTGCCATCACGCGGTGGGCGGGGTGGGCGTTTGCCGATAGTCGGTTTGCTCAACTACGGTCCCACTTGTAAGTGAAAATGCAACACAGCATGCATACCCCCTTGAGCGGCGTGCCAGACCAACCATGTGGGGGTACGACGCGAACACGGCAGGCTTTTCCTTTTGAACTTGTAACTTGTAAAATTTGGTTCTGCTCCATGGCGCGACCAGTAGATAGAAATAACGATTTTCCCTAGAGTAATAAGAAGTTTGGTTCTGGTGCGGTTCATGCATGGAGTACATAGGAAAATTATGAAGTTGATGCGAAAGGTAAGATAATTACTAGTAGTACCATATACTACTACATGGATTTGATGGAAAGATAAAGATACATACGGATCCATCAACGACATTGTCACGCCCTAGTGCACCGGGTCACCAACCGACGTGTGAGGAGCATCGGCGTTGGCGGCAAGCTCAACGTGCTTCTGAACAATGTTGTCCAAGGTTGCCCTCGTTCGTAGAAGGCCAGCATCCTATCATCCTCCTCTTGCATGTAGTAGTCCTTGTGGATGATTTGCGCGTAGACATGGGTATTATGTCGATGGTGTCTTGCTGCACCAAGCGCTGCGGGGCGAGCGCGTCCTCGAGGTGGACATTCTCCAGCGCGACGGCGGGCAGTCGTAGGGCCACCAGTGCGTCGAATAGGTTGTCACCATAAAGGCCGTTGAGGGTGGCAGGCACCGCAGAGCCTGGGCGCGTGGGCTGGAGGCGTACGTCAAGGTCGTCTGCGAGCTTGTTGACGACGGTGAACTTGTCGAGGAAGCCGACGAGGACCTTGTCGAACAAGGAGACGAAGTTGTCGTCCAAGCGGCCCCTCGCCCTGGCGGCCTCAAGCACTACCTGGAGACGTTCCTCGGTGCCGAGCCGCAGGCCGGCGTCATGGACCATCTGGCACAGCCGGCTCATGCTCGCACTCATCTCCTCCATGGGTCTAGCTTCTAGTCAACTGATCTTGCAATTGGAGTGATCACTCTTGCCTTTAGGTGCGTAGGTATGTAAGATTTCTTAGATTGGACTGGCGGGAGCTTTTATATGAGAAGTGCAGACTGTGCTGAATTCACGTGCGTGTTGTCCATCTACTACTCGCCCCTCTATTACACCTGCCTTTGGCTGTATGACAAGTTGGCCAGCCACCCGTTGGGCCCACATGTCATACACCCAAAGGCAGGTGCAGTAAGTCAATGAAGTTGCGTCCCCCTCCGTGCCCGTGCATGCTTTCAATGACTTGAGACTACCAAACATCACATGTAGTGGTTAGTTAATTGCATGTAATCCTATTAAGTAGCAAAAAGACATTAAGTTATATCGCCGATAGGAATAAAACAATACACCATATATTTATTTACAGTGGGAGTAGTACATTTTTTTGTGACATGCATTACTAGATATTGGTAGTCAAATACTAAATCTAGAAGGATGTGGTAGTACTACTAAATCCAGACGGAGGTGCTAGTACTAGTAGTACTACTACCAATGTAGTAGCACTTACTACCCGTTGGTCAAATTATTATGTGCTGCCCCTCAGACTGAAGTGACAAGACCCTATGCCGGAGATGACAGCTGAGTATAGGCGCCGTGTTCGGCATTCCATAATCAGCCTCATCGTTTTTAGTCGCTATCATCATGGCTGTAAACCTAGCCTGCTTACAACTAGCCGTGTTCGACATAATTTCCCGTGCGTAGATTCCCGTGCATTGCACAGAACACCAATATTGGGGGTGGACGGCGCCGGTAGATGCCATCACGCCAGATTTTTCCATGGCCTTCGAGATGTGGTGGGGAGAAGATAAGGCTGATTGTGAGAGACAAGGAGTGGTTTGTAAATAGGAAACAAGTGTGGGCATCTTTTTGCAAAACTGGAGAAGTTTGGTTTGTATGCGTCAGATCTAGATCCGACGGCTATTGGTGAAAGATGGCAGGCACAACATCATCACCAAATCAGGACCTGTTTGATTCGCAGGATTTTGAAAATGCAGGAATAGGACACGACAATATTACAAGTTTCAAACTGATATTACAAATATTAGGAGTAATGTTGAACCTACGAAGAGGGAATAACTAAGAAGTTTACGTAAGAACTTTCGTTACTTTAGGTGGATGCAGCATTATCATACAAACTAAAATCCACCGCCCTAACAAGTCACTAATGGGCAAATAAGTTTTTGAGTCTCTGGCCACCTGATGTTTCAAAAACAAATTCAGCTTCTGCGGAGACTTTGTCATTTAGGCTTAGACGCTTGCGGTGATCAGCACGCCATTCATTGTTGCGCCAGAGAACGCCAAACCTCATTACCTTGAGAACACTTGCCTCCAGAACAAAGAACCTGACCAATTTAATCTCAGATGTGCTGCCTCGATAGTCGATCAAATGAATTTCTATAAGATGGAGATCAAGGCATTCGATGAGATTGTTATAGTGCAGCACATTTTTCACATTCGGGTCCTTTTTTATGTGCAAAAGAAGAGAACATATTAGAGCAGCTGGATGTATAAGATTGTCATTTCATCAAGATGTACCAATATCATTTGCTCATACGATAGGGATGGCTGGCTAGTGAAATTTTTTCACTCTCTCTCTCTCTCTCTCTCTCTCTCTCTCTCTCTCTCTCTCTCTCTC